>CM057847.1:1992472-2018495 GCA_030068395.1 Apalone spinifera
GGGGGGGAGATTTTAGCATCTCTCTTTGAAACCCAGCGCCCTCATCCAGCTGCTCTCTTTCCTTTGCCGCCTGAGCGTCCTGGCGTCCGTCATGTCACGATCGCTTCCCCCTTCGGATTCCCAACCCAGTCTAAACCGGCAGCCCCAGGTCGCTGCTTCGTCTTTCTGCAGCGCTGGGCTGTCCCCAGCACGTGCCAGGAACGTATGGAAATGGCTTTTGTCACACGACTTTTCCTACTGAGCTCTGACTAGCTAGTGGCCTCTTGCTGTCGTTCCTCCGGGGATACCTGCTGACTCTCTTTTGCGTTTCAGGCTATTCCTGCTCTGGAGTTTGCCTTCAAAAATGAACGCATCACTCTGGCAATTGTGGGTGCTGTCATCGCTCCTCCTATGGTGCCGAAAGGGAGTGTCTGTAAAGAGCTGAAAGTGTACCCTGCAGAGTGTAGGGGACGCCGAAGCACCTATCGTGGGAAACTGACTGTAAGTAGTAATAGTTACCACAGTATTTCTAGGGCATGAAAGCTACACTCTGCCACAGTCTGGTATGTGCTGTATTTGTTCATAAGCCATTAGCATGTAAATAAATACATTTCTCACATGTACTCTGGCTGTTCTGTGGATCACCATTAGTACATGGAATGAAAAATGTTGGAACCGTATTGTGGGGAACTGGGATGTTAGTAGAGGAGGTACCTCCATGGGACGATCTTTCTTTTGCAAAGTGGCCTACAGAATGGAAAAACTTGGAGAACCATTGCCTTATGCCATCAGAGAATCACGAGCCTCAGCTTTACAATGATGTCTCATGTTTGTTTCTACACCTGGAAACACCACAGATATTTTATAGCCATTAAAAAAAATTGTGTGCGTCACAGTTTAGGGCAACTGTGTCTCTATTGCCCCCTCATTGTCCCTCAAGGCACCCACCCTAGATTTTTGGCTCTTCACCCATCACCTTTCTTTGGCAGACCCCCACATCACTCTTCCTCTTGACCCAGATCTTTTCAAGCTACACAGATACCTATCCACCTTAATAACTTAGAAAGCCAGACTACCTAAATAGGCCAGTATCTGAACTAGGAATGTAAAATCCCAGTTAATCAGTTAACTAGTTAAACATAAGGTTGACCTAACATTTAATCAGTTAATTGACTAAGCAGGATCTGGACTAGAGCAACACAGTCTGGGGCTGGCTGCAGGCCCCCAGACTCCCTTCTACTGTTGCCTCTGTATGAGAAGCAGGGGACAGGTGGCTCCATGGGAGCCAGTGCTTGGGGGGGGGAGGGGGAAGGAGCCAGCTTTTAAACCAGCTCCCAGTGGGCACCGGCTCTCACCCCTCCCTGCTTCCTTAGTGGGAGGGAGAGGCAGCTTAAAAGACTCCCCGCATGTACCGGCTCCCCACCTCCCCCCTCCCTTCTCCACTGGTGCCTCTGATACAGTGGCAGTGGGGAGGGGGGGCTGTGTGCTTAACTGATGAGCTCGGGCTCATCGGTTAACCATATTCTTGACTACATGGTCACATCCCCAGTAAGAGACTTGAATAGGCAATCTGGTTTTGCTTGGAAAGGGAGCCATAGCATTAATACAAATTAATTTTTGAGTTTTCTTTTTGAAACTACTGTGAAGTTTCACATAACTAATGTAGCATAACATTAAAAATAACAGTACACTGATGCTATGAAGTTTATTCTGCCTCCTGCCAGGCTGTAAACATAAGCACTAATACCTAATTTGGGGCTTTGAGAGGGGTTTGTAAATAACAGTAGGACCTAGTTCTCATTGACATCTCAAACTACCGGGGTTGTTAAAAAAGAATTTTAATTCCACCATTATAAGAGTTTTGCTCTTTTAATAGGTTTGGTAATTTGTTTAACTTTGGAAAGTTTGAACAAATGCCAAAAATAATAATCCTCCCTCTTATGCAGAGACAAAACATGAGAAAACTTTACTCTCAGTATTATGAATGAACAAAAATGGAAGTAAAATAAATGTCCCAACATAACCTGAACTATGGTAGAAGTGACCAGGCATCCACTATAACAGGGGTAGCGAACCTAAGGCCCGGGGGCTGAATGCGGTCCCGGCTTGCCTGAATCGGGTCCCTAAGGCTTGGGGCTCCCCCCAGCATTGGGGAGCCCACACTAGTGAGGAGTGGGGATTTTTTTTGTTTCTCACTTTTGTGTGCAGCCCCCGACTGGTTTTTCTGGAAGTAAGTGGCCCCAACCCAAAAAAGATTCCCCACCCGTGCACTATAATATATAAATTGTATATATTCCTATTCTTATAGTTTATATAATAATGCATAACTAATGTTTTCTCTGTAAACAGTATATATTTTTTGCTATTTATGGTTTTGTATTAAGCATACAATGTTGTAATGTATCTCATTTATTAAAGAGAGCTATATTTTATCATTATTTGTGTTGCTTTAACTTTTCCCTAATAAACCGATGTATTGTTTCCTTATAGGCTGACATCAGCTGGTCAGTGAATGGTGTTCCTAAAGGGATTATTAAACAGTCCCTGGGATATGTTCCAATCATGGTCAAATCTAAACTTTGCAATCTGCATAATCTTCCTCCCAGAGCTCTGATTGAACACCATGAGGAAGAAGAGGTAACTAACAGTGGATTTTGGTGTGGCAAGAGAAGTTGGTTTTATATTAGTTTAAAGGATTTTGGCGCATCTATTTAGAAGCACAATCTGCCATATTTTCTGATCTTACATCATTCGTGAGAATATAAAAGCTCAGGGAGTACCTCAGATTCATGCAGGCAGTGACAATTACTAATACTAAATGTTACTTTCCAGTGTGCAGCTGCCTCTGGAAAACTATCCTTCCCCCTTCTCTGTGGGCACGCAGGGCAGCTTATGTCTCGGTGTTAGAATGTTAAGGCTTGAGTGCACTCCGCTAGTTACCGCTTAGTGATAGCACTGAGGCTCCTGGCTGATGGTGGCACTCTTACAGTAGAGTCCATTGGAGGCAAACATTTAGAGGTCTGAAGTTAGTGAAAATACATATCTCTTTTATAGCCATAGATTTTACTTCTCCATTACTTCTGGGTTCCCTTTTGCTGTTAGTGGCTTTGTAATCTGCTCTGTCTGATAAATTGAATATGTGGATACAAAATCATATGCTGCTGTCATTGTTCATTATAAGTAATAATTCGTTTTCAGTTTACAATCAAAGTAAATACACAAATGGATGATTGATTATATTGTTTTTAGTCAGTCATAGTCTACAGCAGGAGCGGGAAATAATTTTTGATGAGGGGGGGAGACACTCCAACATTTTGGAAAGTGGTCAAGGGCTGCACTCTTCCATGATGTTAATGGAGAAGATGCAGGGTCTGGAAAGGAGGTTGGGTGCAGAAAGGAGCTTGGAGTAAGGGATTGGGGTGCAGGAGGGAGAGAGGTCTGGGAGGGAGTTTGAGTGAAGGAGGTGGTTGTGACCTAGGGCAGGGGACTGTGATCTAAGGAGGGAGATTGAAGTCCCAGTTCTGGGAGGAATTACAGGTGTAAGAGGGGGGCAGAAGGTTTGGGTATGTTGATGGGGGGGAGAGGAGGGAGGAAGGCAGAGGATTGTGGAAGGGAGAGGCTGGATTGCCAGAGGCAGGCTCTGGCCCAGGAGACTTACCAGCCAGCAGCCAAACCAGCCTGTCTGACTGCAGAGCTAAGGCTTGCAGAGCTTAAAACATTTCTCAGACAGACTGCCTGGCTGCACAGCCATGTGCTTATGTGAATAGCTCAGCCAAGGAGAGGGGGCATGATTCTTCAAACATGCAGCTCCCATGGGCCAGTTTCTGACCAGAAACCGGCCAATGAGATTGTGCTGGAGGGGCAGCTCCTGAGCTTTCTCCCCTCCCCTCCAGTTTTGAAACAGAAATGGGGCCCAGCATCCGCGTTTCTGAATTGCCTGTGGGACAAGCAGGGGAGCCTGCCTGGGGCTCCCCAGTGACTTGGTGGGCCTCATTTTGCCCAGGACTGATCTACAGTGATGCCCTGATATTGCCAGGCCCATAGCCATGTATCATGCATCTTTATATTTCCCTTTGGTCGCATGCTCATTGTAATTTGAACAAATATATACAAATGAAAAGAATTTGATCTGGAATTAATCTTTATATTGAGTGTTAGTGTCATGGACGTGCTAAATTGCAAAGCCATCCGATAAATGTGCGTGTATCCTATTTATATGGCCAGTTCACCTGTACTGTGCATATTAGTGCATCTCACCTGAGGTTTTATCTAATATTTCAGATGGCTTCAAAGAACTGCCATTTTAAAAAAATCAGCTGACACAATCATATTCTTTTCTCCAAACCTGAAATAGAGCTTTTCTTCCTATCTGCTACCCAGAGACCTCATGTGGTGAGGGAGGGAGTATTCAGATGAGTGAAAACTTTTAAATCCAGTATTTTATATCTCTCAGAACAGGAACTTTACTGTTGGAAAGGGTCCTTCTTAGTAGATACAGTACTTGTTTGTAGCTCTAAAGGGGTGCAAAGCATGGTGTGTTAAAGTTGTGATATTTCTGTGTATACTGAAGTTGCTATAGGCAGGGGGTGTGGAATCTTTTTTGGGTTGGAGGCCACTGACCCACAGAAAAATCAGTTGGGGGCTGCACACAAGTGAGAAGCAGGGGAGGGGGAGAACCTCACTCTGGCCCCCAAATGAGGAAAAAGACACTCCCCACATTCCCCTTGCACAACAGAGCCTGGCCGGGGGGTCCAGCCTAGTAGATTTTGTGCATTATAGTCCTCAGGGGGATATTTGGGGGGCTGAAGCACCAGTGCAGGCTTACCAATTGGGGGGGTGGGGCAGAGCCTCGGGGGCTGGATCCAGGCAAGCCATGGGTTGCATCTGGGCCTGAGGTTTCCCCACCCCTGCTATAGGCCATTTGAGAGGGTTACTTTAATTTACTGGCTTGTCTTCTCATTTTCTCTGCATTCTCTACAGTTGGACTTGGTGTCACTAGTGCATCTGGCTTCACTGGTATATGGGTACAAGAGAGAGCCCTGATAACTCTCTTAAACACCACTGAAACATTTCTAAAAGTTGTTTTTGTAAACTACATGGACTATTCAGAGCTTATAGTACTATAACAGATTTATTGCCACTCATTTGAAATGGCCTCCATAATGCACGCTTACCTTTTATGTGGGAGTAATGCATGCATCCCAAGCTTATACCAATAAAACTTGCCATGCACGCCATACATATTAAAAAGTCGGTGTGTATTTTACTGTCCAATAAGGGCTAATTTTGTCTGACTTCCATTTTGTTTCTTGTAGAGTAGGTTCTCTGTACTTATCTCTTTCAACTTTGGTGTGCTGAGTTTGAAAGCTTTTCTTCTTTTGCCAGGAAATGGGAGGCTATTTTATAGTTAATGGAATAGAAAAAGTTATCAGAATGCTGATTATGCCTAGACGAAACTTTCCCATTGCAATGATAAGACCCAAATGGAAAAGCCGAGGCCCTGGCTACACAGAATATGGTAAGTGTTGTGATTTTTTTAAGTGCATCACCTTTGTAAGACAGCTGCTTGAAAATAAACAAAAGAAAAGAATAAGTGGCTTACTGTAGGTCGTTATTGCTTTCTGTTTTGTCAATGCAATTATGCTATGCCATGAATACGGTCTACTGAGATGAAGGGAAATTCTTCTCACTGGAAAGGGTAAAGCCCATGGCAGGAAAAAGCAATTCTTCTAATGTTCAGATGAATTTTAGGACTTGTGAACATAAAAGGCTTATAACATTATATAGACCCAGGCATATATCAGGTGGTATGGATAGTATTCTGTCTAATTCTGGGAGATGCAAACAAGTACCAAGCCCTAGAAACCTGAACTTTACCTGGAGCAATTAAGACAATGCTTCCAAAGATAATGGTATGTTAATTGTCTTACTCGCTTGTTTTGTAATGCCAATAGAATCCAGTCAATAGTTGCTATATTGTTTAAATGACTCCTTGCTTATGTTCCTTTTGGCAGGTATATCAATACACTGTGTCAGGGATGAGCACACTGCTATAAATATGAACCTTCACTACCTGGAAAACGGTACCGTGATGCTGAACTTCATTTTTCAGAAAGAATTGTTCTTCCTCCCTCTGGGATTTGCTCTGAAGGTAATCCATAGTCTAGTCTTGGGTTTTGTGGCAAATGAAAGATTGATTGAAGAATTGTTGTGTAAAGTGTAGCAGCCTGTTTCTTGCCTGGAAAAATGACTTATTCAGTAATGAAGAATTTCATTAAATGGTACTTGTCATTTTGAATATCAGGAAACCAGACCTGCCTGTGTAGGTAGTGTAACGTTCAAGGCTGAAGTATGGGAACATGTACACACCTGAAGTAGAGGAAATGAAGCAGTGTCTAAAGGTTTTTTGGCTTTTTGCTCTAAGACCGTACCAGTGAGGAGTTTTCCAGCTGAAGTTAAGGGAAAAGCTGTTTTAAAATAAAAACAGTTGTGCAGAATAAATCCTCAAACACAATATTAGCAGAATGTTTTTAGTCCCTATCATCCAGTGAAAGACTTTGGGAGCACATGAATATTCATTCTAATCAGATAAGTTACATCGTCCCAATTGAAAATCAAGCAAAACAGTATAAAACAAAATGCTGCTTCTGTTCAGAACTTTCCTGGATAGAGTGTTAGACGTGGGTGCAAAAACACCTTTTTTTCCCCAAAGTGATTGTGAATGCACCAACGTGTTCAGTGTTGTATAGGGCACAAAGGAAGTCATCCTCTGCCCCATCAGGCTTAAACTCTAAAGGCCGATCCTGTAAACCTCAGTAGTTGTAAATAGTTATTACCATAACCTGTCCTGTTGCTCATCAGTCCTACAAAAGGAGCCTTTGGGATTTTGCTGTCTTTCAAGTCTTCCTTCCTTGATGGTTGCTTTTGCTGCCAGGAGGATCTCAGAGATCCAGACGTGAATGCAGTGTCTTCCATGAGAAATGTCTGCCCATTTTCCACCCGAGGTCACAGTCACTTGGGAAAGAGGCTACTTTTGGTGAATGTTGAGAACTGCTCATTGGTATTTAGACAGGATGAGATTCTTCAGCAAATCTTGTGGTGGTGAAGTTTGGGCAAAAAGTCCAAAGGCCCGGCCATCCTGCTTTGAAGGCATTTTGAATTAATGAGACTGCAAACCTGACTTCACATACAGTGCTTTATGGCCCTGCACCACGGTGTCTTAGTGCCCATTCTCTCAAGGTGGGTGGCCAGAGCTAGGGTGTCTGTCTGGGGACAGCAGAGGTGCTGCTAGCTTGAGCTCAGCCCTTGCCCTCAGATACTGAGTTCACAAGGACGATGTTTCAGCCTTTTCAGCCTGCTTGCTGTTCTACAGTGGGCTGGGAGGTGACAAACTCATGAAGGAAAATGGGGGGGGGAGGTTTACCTTTGTAACTCCACTTCTTGTTATGTTGCTCACAGAACCATGCTGCACCGTCTCCTCCCTTCTGCTTCAGATCCCAGCTCATTTTCACATTTCCTGGGGTAGAGAGGAGGCCGTTAGAGGGTCCCAGGTTGGTTATGCCCTCAGCCCAAAGGTGAATGTCTGTTCAGGGGACATGCACAGACTCCAACTGATGCTGATCTCTGTGAGCACTACCTCAGGCATCCTATTCCTATGTGCGTGTTTCTTCACGACACAGTTAACTTGTTATAACGTGAGCGCTGCTGCAGCCAGAGCCACCTCCACACCCACAGCTTGAGTTAAATGGTGCTTTAAACTCCAGCTAGCTGGGGACAGATGGAGAGAAGCGGCTTTGTTTGAAGGACCGGGATGCTGATGCCGAGCTAGTAATGCTGTGTATTCCCACAGCACAAGTTACTTAGCAGCTAATCCAGTCTATACGGCTGATCAGGTAACTCTGTAACTGGTGTTCTGAAGTGTCTGCTCTCGCTGAACCTGGACTGGCTGCCGGGCTAACGTGAGCTAACCAGGGCAATGAAGGCAAGCCCAGTGTCTGTGTGGAGACAATGAGTGCATTTAGAGAGCACAGCCTGTGGAGGGCAAGCAACTGCTGAATGAAGAACCTTCAAAGGTGCTCCTAACCATAACATACAATTAAGCAGGCACAATGCATGGATTTTGCTAAGCAAGGCAATGAAAGCAAGCTTTCAAAATAGAGTAGAACAGATTTAAATTGTGCTTTAAATAGGGAATATTGCAAGGACTTCACTTCAATTAACTCTTTTCATCTTTGTTTTCCTGCAAAGAAAGCATGTGCTCTCTCTGGTAATAATGTCAGACTACTGTTTATTTGTTGCATCAGCCCACGGGGCCTTTGCACATGCTTTGAAATGGCAGCTTACTTCGACAAATTACCTTTCTTCTGTGGCTTTGTTTGTTTTGGTAAGCAAGTGAGTTATTTCTGACTTTCTTATTTCTAACCCCGGGATATTTGCACTGTGCTGTTGCAATACAATTGCTGCAGGGTTTAGACTGATGGGTTTAAATCTAGGGTTTGCAGACCCGAGCATTGCATCTAGCCTCAGGGTGGGTCCATGCGAAGCTCCAGCAGCCCAGAACTACAGCACTGCAATGTGCACTGGAGCACCATGTAGATGCTTCCTACAGCGACAGAAGGGTTTTTTCCGTCAAGTAGTTAAAGCCCCTCTCTCTATGCATGAATTCTGCTGTTGAGCTAGCTGCATTTTTCAAGGTTTAGGTCAATCTAACCACATCACACAGGGGTGTAACATTTTTCACAGCCCTGAGCAGCATAGCTAAATTGATATTATTTTTAATCCATCCATTGCATTATAAAAACCACTTGTTTTCAGTTTACTTAAATGTCAATTAATTGAGACAAATTGTGAATTAAATGTATACTGTAAATAAGATCACGTATAAAAATATAAAAAAAATCTTATTTAAATGAAAAACTAAATTAGCTTTTATTCATCATTGTCTGTATTGACTCAGCTTTTGCTTTTCTAGGGGTTTTATTGGGTATTTGTGGTGAGTCAGATTGTGTATACCCAGGATCTTTCTCCACAACCAATTGAACCTCCAGAAAACTCTGTTTACCTTGGGGAAAGATATTAGAAGGACAGATGAGCATAAACCAGCATAAGTGATTGGAGTGACCTGTCCAGTTCTATTCTTTAATTGAGACATGGTGATTTCTTACTCCTGGTTTTTCTTTGTTCGCTGATCTGGTGCCTCTCTCTCCTCTAGGCATTAGTTGGTTTCTCAGACTACCAGATTTTTCAGGAGTTGATCAGAGGAAGAGAAGACAACTCCTTCTACAAGAACTGCATTTCTCAGATGTTGAGACTGGTGATGGAGGAGGGCTGTGCTACGCAGAAGCAGGTTCTTGACTATCTTGGGAAATGCTTCCGGGTGAAACTCAACCTTCCTGAGTGGTACCCGAATGAACAAGCTGCAGAATTCCTTTTGGAGTACGTATTCATGTAGCAGTGTGTCACTCAACGCTTGACTGATGGTTGTAGTCCTACTTCACTGTCTGACCCTCGTGTATCATGACCAGGAATATCTTTACTCAAGGAACTTCTGTTGGTGGAAGGAACAAGTTTGAAACTTTGTCCTTTCTAACAGAAGTTGATCCAGTAAAAAGTGTAACCTTGCCTACTTGGTCTCTTCTCCTGGGACTATCATGACTACAGTAACCCAGAAAGCATATATTTTGAGTACATTTTGTTTACCATTTCTCTAAGGAATAGAAGTAGCAATGCACATATATGATTACACCACAATTTATGTGAAATCCATGTGCAAAATTTAGCTTTTCTGTGGATCTGTCTCTATGGCAACATGAATAATTTTGAGCTTTTAAGTCAGGGATGGGGAATCTCAGGCCCAGGGGCTGGATGCAGCCTCCAGCTTGCCTGGATCTAGCCCACCCCTCCCCCCCAAGCATTGCAGCACCCACACTGGTGCTCCAGCCCCACTGCTGCCCCACCACGGGGCTGGAGCCCATAAAATCCACTAGGCTGGGCCCCCGAGGTTCTGGGGTGCAAGGAGAATATGGGGAGTGTCTTTCTACTTCACAGGCCGCAGTGAGGAGTGTGGTGCGTGCAGGGCTTTTTTTGTGATTCTCACTTGTGTGTAGCTCCTGACTGATTTTTTTTTTTTCTGTGGGTTAGCAGCCCACAACCCAAAAAAGGTTCCCTACCCCAGTTTTAAGCCAACTTAGTGCTTAAAAAGGTGTAGAATGAACATTCCAGGAGTCTCTCTTCATCCAAATAACAGGTACAGTTCTGCCAGCAGTAGGGCAGGCTCACCTGCTCATGGCCCTGAATCATGTTCTGGAAGGTTACAACTCTAAGGATGATGAGAGGGGAGTTTTGAAATCCTTTTGGTCCATGAGAGTTTCTGAAAAAACCTGAATGTGTGTACGGAAAACTGTTAGGCAGCTTAACTAGGAGCTCATGAATAAGAGTTTGGTCAAGGGCTGTTCAGGCGGGAGCTTAGAACAGAGAAAGAGAGTTAATTGGCCCCTTTTCTTCCTGTGCATCCAGTCAGTGCATCTGTATACACTTGAAAACCAAAAGTGAGAAGTTCTACTTGCTTTGTCTGATGACCCGGAAGTTGTTTGCTTTTGCCAAAGAAGAGTGCATGGAGGACAATCCAGACAGCCTTATGAATCAGGAGGTGCTTACCCCAGGGCAGCTTTACCTCATGTTCTTAAAGGTAATGCCTGAAAGTGCTTAAAGCTGTGAGTGGGAGGAGAACCTCTAGATATATATAGAAGAAAGAGCAACCCTGTATCCAGCATGTGGGGTATTGCAATGACTCATATAAAATGAGCTTGCGAGGAGGCAGTTGGGCTCCAGTGTTTGATGCTGAGGAGCCAGATCTACGCCTTGTTTTCAACTGTGCCCCTGGTTTGCTGTGTGACCCTGGGCCATGTCCCTGTCCCTTAACCTTTCTGTCCCTGTTAGCCTGCCTGTGAACTACATCTGGTAATGCTCTTTGTCAGTGTTCCCTGTAAGATTTCCCAGCTGTGAGCAGTGAGTTTTGTATTGTGCACTGTGGCACCCACCAGTTTCTCTCTCTCTCACTCACATTCACACACACACGCTCTCTCTCTCCACCCACCCACCCACCCACCCACCCCACACACACACACACACCCCACACACACACACACACACACCCTCCCCCCATGGGATAATTATAAATGTGCATGACCCTGCAGCACAGGAATCGGTGGTGGGAGGTATGGGTTGCCTATGGGGATGCAGGATTCAGGGCAAGAAGGTACTCAGGACGGGGCAGAGAGGTCAGGGATGTGAGAGCTCCTCGCTTGGGGGAGATTGGAGTTGGGCTGCCCATTCTTGTGGGTCGGTGGGCCCAGGACTGGCCCCCAGGAAGCTGCTTGCTGAGGGGGAAGTGGGGCTGAGCTGCCCAGCTCCCTCAACCAGCGGGCAAGGGGCGAGCTGGGACTGTGCTGCCCAGTATTCCCAGCCAGCTGGCCAGCAGCTTCTGGCGTAAGGATGCCAGGGCTGCTGGCTGGCGACTGCCCATGTGGCTGGTGCTGCAGCTAAGAGCCAGGAGGATAGGTTTCGGGAGCCATTTGGCAGCTCTGGTCCCAGCTGCAGCCACTCAACAAGCCACCAGTTGACATGTAGCTCTGGTCCTGGCCAGGCTGCGGCATCCCGCCTGCCATAGCTGGAAGTGGGGCTAGTGAGGCTTCCCAGGCAGGGACAGCCTCACCGTTCCCCAACACCAGACAGAGCAAATGGGGGCAGGCCAGGCCAGGCCAGGCCAGCCACTCGTGCCATGCAGCCCTTCCAGAACCCACCAGGCCACTGCCGCCACTCACCAGCAGGAAAGTGAGTGGCTGTGAGTGCGGCTGCGTGGCTCTGCAGGTGAGTTGTGCAGGTGCGTAGCCTAGAGGGTTGCTCTTTGCTTGTTTTCATTTGTTAGAGCACGATAGCATTTGCAGCTAGCGCGAAGTAGTATCTGCGAAATACACCGCACAGGCATCTCACTCCTGAATTAGCGTAAAGCTGGCACCATTCCCTCCGTCAACACCTGTGCGAGTGCAGCTGGCAGACTCCAGGCTCACCAGCTCAGGCCTGCACTCTGAGGCTTTCACTTTTTGGTCCATCCAAAGTCACAGATGCCCTTCTTGATTTTTTTCTCCCTGCCTTGGTGTTGCTCAGAGTTCTGCCTTCAGCCCCCTGCTCTCTTCCTCCTGCATTCTCTTGGCAGGCTCCTCCGTTCCCTGTTTCAGATGTCCTCCTTGTCTTAGGCTTGCAGCTTCAGGGTGATCTTCTGAGTCTTTTCTCCCCTTCCCCCCACTAGCTCTTGTGCTGACTGACTTTGGAATGTTAGCAAAATCTTACTCTATCCCGCTTTAGCCACCTCTCAGACCTTCAGTGTGCTGCTTCGCCGCCGCTTCTCAGCTGTCCTCCTCCAGCTATCCAAAGTGGTCTCCGCAAGGCTCCTCCTTGAATCACTTCATTGGCTCCTACCTACCAGTATTAACACTTGTTCCTACCTACCAGCCCCAACTGAATCGCCACGATTTTGTGTCTGCTTTAATTTCCTCTTCCTCCCCTGTTTGCTGCCTGTAGTACAGTAGACTTCCAATAATCCGGAACCTATGGGACTTAGGTGGTGCCGGATTATCAAATATGCCGGACTATCAGGAGGTACTATAAGCAGGTTATATATATACTGTATACATTATATACTGTATATAAAGTGTTCTTAATCCTTTTTATTGTACATATTATATACAGTATACTGTAATGTTTTAGGTTTTTTAAGCCTTTTTTTACCCTTTTTGCTCAGTTCAGCTGCTGCTGCTGTTACCTTGTGACTCATTTTTTGCTGAAGCTCATTCACTAGGCTCTTGCCATTTTGATGCTGGACTATCAGGAGTGCCGGACTATTGGATGCCAGATTATTGGAGTTTTACTGTACTGACAGTCTCTTGTACTCTTCCATCTGTCTGTTTTGTTGTCTGTTCCTTGGGAATACTTGGCTCCTTTTTTGGCAACATGGCTTTCTGCTGCCTTTTCACCAGTAATTGCGGTTTTATTCCTCTTTTGGTCCTTTATGTTTTAGACTGTAAGCTCTTTGGAACAGATTTGTCTTACTGTGTAAAGTACCACATGCCTTTATGGAGCCAGGAGAGTGATTTATTAGCAATAATTATGTTCTACCAGTTTCTTGGCCTTTCGTTGTTGCAGTATGGAAGTATTCCTGTTCTGAAAGTGCTTGTAGATCTAAGAAATGTCACTGCAAAGCATTTATAGTTTACAGTGAAAACACACAAGCCCAAAATAGCCCCATCTGTGCTTCAAACTCAGTGGTGCATAACAAATTCTTTAGAGCACTTCCATTTGCCATGTCTTGAAAATCTGCTTTTGGCATCCTATTGGAATAGGAGTTTGTATTTGGAAGAACAAAACTCCCCTGCCACCTTAGTGGCTTGTGACTGTGGAAAATATCTAAATCCAAGGTGTTTAATAAGATTTCTGAGGGGTTCAGTTGAAGAAAGCCCTGCCTTCCCTCCAGGGAGTGGAAACACTCGACTTGAGGTGAGCTGCTTATGGGCAGACTGAATAGCTAGCTCTGACCCCATAAGCAGTGCTTTACTAACTGGCCGCAGGTCTGCTCTGACACTTTTGGAGGAATCCTCCACCCCTTCCAGTATTGAAAATGGGGAAAAGCTTAAATATGTTTGAATGATAGCAGATGGTGTCTGTACTTTCAGTTAGTTTGGCTGTCTGCAGTGGATTTCTTTTAATAAGGAGTTATAATTCAAATACCAAAATTTACAGCCCAAACAAAGCTCCAGAGGCAGTCATCTGAAATGTTTATCATGTTGTTTGGTCATCAGAAAATTATCTTGTCCATCCTTCTGCCAATGCGGGGAGGGTCCATGCAGTGTACTATTCTGTAACATCACATGCTGCAGGCGTGGAGAACCTGTTCGTTTTTACTTGCCTACTTGAATTTAACAGCTTTCATTTTTCAACCTTAGGAGAGGATGGAAGCTTGGTTGCTTTCTATTAAAGTTGCCTTAGACAAGAGAGCTCAGAAGACCAATGTAACTATCAATTCAGAAAATATGATGAAGCTATTCAGCATGGGAATTGATGTTACAAGGCCATTTGAATATCTGCTTGCTACGGGTAACCTGCGCTCTAAAACAGGTACATTTTAACTAAGGTGTGGCAAATCTTCTCTTGCACATCATTCTAGTCCTGGGATACAGTGTGTGTTCTCCAGAGAGGTGCTGACATTTTTTTCAAGCCTCTTGTCTTAAAGTCTTGTGTACTGAATATTTGCTCAGGTTGACTTGATGAAGTTCATTATGAAAAGGAAGCTTCAGGAAGTTCATTATTCTCAAAGGAATCCTTGAGAAAAGGATTATATTTTTCCTCAAATTTTTGATCATATAGATATTATGAATTGTTTATATACAGATCTATCGTAAAATCGCGAGTATAATGTGCACTTTTTTCCCTGGTTTTTTAGGGTCATAGCCGGAGTGCGCATTATACATGGGGGGGTTATCTTTTCACGTTTTAAACTCACCCTCGGCAGGCGCGAGCTCGGCACGCAGGGAGCTGGGCAGGGGAGGCCTCCAGCAAGCGCTAGCTCGGCACGCGGGCAGCTAGATAGGGGAGGCCCCCCCAGCAAGTGATGGCGCACGGACAGCTGGGCAAGGGAGGTCTCCCAGCAGGCACGGGCAGCTGGGTGGGGGGCAGGTTTCCTTCCTTTTCCTTCCCTCCCGTTCTCCTGTATAATGGATGCTCATTATACATAGGAGTTCAGTTTTTTCATGATTTTAAGAGTCTAAAGTCAGGGTGCTCACTACACATAGGTGCACATTATACTTGCGATTTTACAGTAGGTTTTTTAAAGTATCTTTAGAGTTAGCATTTCTAAAAGAAGCAGCATTGATTGATTTGAAGATAAGGTCCATTCTGCATAGAAAAAGTAGAACTTGGTGCGTGGAAGTGCTAACTATGTACTGCCTCCCCTCTGAGTTCAAAACTACTGCACTTGCATAGTTCACCATCAAAGCCCATTTGATCCCTGGCTGTGCACTGAGGCTACAAACATGATGTGGACATAAAACAGTATAGTAGACTAGACACTGGGCCGAGACTACAAGAAACCAGACATTTCTAGTGAAGCAAAACTTCAGTGAAAAATAGGGAAACAGATACAATTTTCCTGGAAAAAGCATTATCTTGCAGTCAGCTTTGAGGCTCTTAACTCATTTCACATAGAGCACTGAACAGATGAGTGACTTTTGGTTGCTAGCAGTTTGAGCTGAATTTGAGTCCGTGACCTAGAGTGTAAAAGGCTGCATAGCCTATTGCCACTGAACGACTCAAATGTAGATGCAGATTAATGAGTGGCAAATCTGTCATTTGAGATCAGGTCAGTCTTTTCAAATTCTGGGGGTGGGTTTAATGAAGATGATTTATAGAATTATACTTTGCAGATGTCCTTCATTAATATCAGCTCACACATTAAATTTGGCTTTTGTTTTGTTTTTTAAAGGTCTGGGTATGCTACAAGATTCTGGTCTGTGTGTGGTGGCAGACAAGCTGAATTTTGTTCGTTATCTGTCCCATTTTCGGTGCGTACACAGAGGCGCTGCATTTGCCAAGATGAGAACTACTGCAGTGCGCAAACTGCTGCCTGAATCCTGGGGCTTCCTGTGCCCGGTGCACACGCCTGATGGAGAGCCCTGTGGGCTCATGAACCATATTACGGCCGTCTGTGAAATAGTGACACACACAGCCTACACTTTATCTCTGCCACCTTTGCTCTGCTCCTTAGGTAGGTTCCACTTAAGAAAACTTATAGGAAAAGCAGTGGCTGCTGTTCTCTGCAGGACCTCACAAAGCCATGTCTTCACTGTATCTCGTTAAACCAAAAACATTTCAACCTGGGTCAACCTGCATTTTGGTTAATGACAAATTAATGTATTGCTTACACAGGACTGCCACTTCAAAAATGTTGTTTGAGTAGTAATATATTTACTACTAGTGAACTAATAAAAGCTGTAGTCTGTCGAATGAGCAAGTTCACATATACAGAAAGATAAATGCATAGAAATGTCTCCATAGAGTTTTGTCATTTGCATCTGTATATGGTTACCAATGGCTATTTAGTCAAAGAACAGGTCATGTAAGAATTTTATTTTCTTGTGCTCGTCAAAACACTTTTTATTGTTTTAAATCTGGATACAAGTCATTCAGCATATGGAAAAATATGAGAGACCTGATATTTAGATTCTTAATATATATAGTGGGCAAAGCAAAATGTCAGGCATTTCCTGTATGCTAATCTAGAATGTTTCTAAGATCCTGAGGGATATTTGGTGTGAATTGCTACTTTTGGCATTAATGACTTCCTCCTTTTTTCCCAGGTATCACCCCAGTTGATGGGACTCCAAGCCAACCCTACGCAGAGTGCTACCCAGTTACACTGGATGGATCCTTGGTGGGCTGGGTGGAAAAAGATATGGCTCCTACCATAGCAGATACTCTACGACACTTTAAGGTTGTCTACTTTGATGTGACTTGATGTAAAAGAAGCAGTCTGACTCTAATGTGCTACATAGTAGGCAATGCAGTACACCTTGAGTCTTGCCTCAGATTCTAAAATAATTTTTCCTCTTTTCACTTGTCTGAGCCACTCAGATGGTTTTATTTGAATTTTAATAATTCAATGACTATTTTATACCTGTTTAAGGCATTGCTACCAAAACATTGCAGCATCAAGCTACTTGTTGGTTGTAGCAATTTAAAATTCAGTTGTTTTTCTCCAGCTTTGTAGAGAGTTTGATGCAAATATTTTGTTAAAAATATACAAAACAGTGAATTTATGTAGCTACTTGTGAGATTTTCATTTAGATGAGGAAAATAGGCTATGGGATGCAAAAAAAATCTTCATTTATTGCAGATTTTCTAACTAGCTTTTTTCTGTGCATGTGAGAACAGGTAATGAAAGAAAAGAAAATTACAACCTGGACAGAGGTCGTCCTTATTCCAATGACAGGAAAACCTAGTCTGTATCCAGGGTTGTTCATTTTTACTACCCCTTGCCGGATGGTTCGACCGGTGAGAAACTTGGCCTTGGGAAAGGAAGAATTGATTGGCACTCTGGAACAGGTACTGTGCACGAGTGTGTGTAATGTCTGTGTGTTTATTACAGAGCGGTGGCCATTGAAGAAAAGTCTTTGATCCAGAAATAACATACACCTTAAAAAATGTCTGTGAAAGGAACAACGAAGGGGAGGTGGGAAGCTGATCTTGTCAACAGAGCAATTAAGTTTGCTTGGATGACTTCAGTTTTCTAGCTTCTTACTGCTGTGTACTTTGATAACCACTTTGTGCTTGTAAGGGGTTTTACCCTGTGTGTGTGCTCTCAGTATTAACTGTGCCTGAATGAAGGCTTTTGTGTGGATTACGTCCTTGTGTTCACCCACCCTGTCTTCTGGCATTGCGCTTGTATTTCCCAAGGAATACACTGACATGCTAAGACACTAGCCTAGTTCTTGTGGCTGCGCTGGTTCTACTGTGCACTACTGCGTCCCAGCTACTGCCCTCTCACTTGAACCTGGGGTGCGGGGGACAACATATTAGTGGTGCTAGTATTTGCTGCTGGTACTGCAGCTACATTCCTGGTTTCAGTGCACTAGCGCAGATAGAGAGCTAGTGTGAATGTCTACACTCGCTGAGAATAACATCCCTAGCTCAGTGTAGAAGGAGTCATAGTTGTCTGTTTGCATAGCCCTATTTATACACTAATACTCTAAGGGCACGTCTACACAGCAGGGCTAAAATCGAATTAAGCTACATAACTTGAGATACGTCAGTTGCGTAGCTTAAGTCAAAATAGCTTATTTTGGTCCTTCGTGCTGTCTACTCATCCAGAAGGGAGAACACTCTTCCTTCGACTTCCCTTACTCCTTGCAAAACTAAGGTTACAGGAGTCAGAGTAAGAAGTCCTCCAGCTCGACATTATTTCAAAGAAAAGACCTGTGTAGATGCCCACTATGTTATTTCAGAATAACATAAGTTACTCCAAAATAATTTTGCTATTATTAGACATACCCTAAATTACCAACTATGGCAGTTACAGCTATGTAAGTGAATGAAAATGATTGGACACAGCATTATTTGCTCTTAAAAATCAACTTGATAATTAAATTGGACTTTGCTTATCTCAGGTCTTCATGAATATTGCTGTCCTGGAGGATGAAATTGTGCCAGGTGTGACCACTCACCAAGAGCTCTTTCCTCATAGCATGCTGAGTGTGGTAGCCAACCTCATTCCATTCTCTGATCACAACCAGAGTCCTAGGAACATGTACCAATGCCAGATGGGTAAGTACTGTACTAAATATTGCCATCCAACTCTGCAACAATGCCCCAGGTTTGCACCGGCAGGAGAGAGGGGAAAAACAGATCCCTGACTGCTTCATTTTTCTTTCCTTTTTATCCCCCTTGGCTTTGCCAGCACGGAGAACCGCCAACAAAGCCTAGCTGGGTTGTTCCTCTCACACCCCATGGGACTTGGGCAGCTCATCAGCATCTCTTGGGGGCCTTTCAGAGGAAAAGGTCCTCCTGCTCCCAGTGCCCACACTACTACTCCTAAGAGCAGTCAGGCTCAATTACTGCAGAATGCTGATAACAGACAGATCCACCAGGCTAGAGTGGTCCATTGTGGTGCTGACAGGGACACTCTGGGTTAACTCTCTGAGGCACCATCCAAACAAGATGGAGGGGTTGTAGGTTGGTTGGAGGAAGCGACTGGAAGACAGAGCCAATATTATTCCGGTTGTCATGTGATGTGCGTCTGCCATGTGTGCATACAGTTTGCAGGCTGGGCTTGGTAACGCTCAGATGTTATTAGAAGAGCAAGTAGCTGCCACAGCAAGATCAACTCCTTTTGCCATCCCCCCCACTTCACATGGATTAGAGACTGAGTCCGCTTCCTTTGGCTACAGACCATTCAACTGGTTTCTGTGCCTGGAGATACTGCAGAGTGCTCCATGTGGGGTTATAGCTTAAATCTATCCAGACACTGCGTCTGGCTCAGAATTTGGCAGCCTCTGTGCTAAGCAGTATGCATTTCATGGTCACATTAAACTGGATCTCCGTGATCTGCACTGACTGCCTGTTTCTGGCTTGACCTTGTGTTGATTTTGACTTTATCGAGCTCTAAAATAGCTTGGATCTTCTTCAGGACCCCTTCTCTCCCCATGGCCATGACACAGCACCACAGTGTGGTTAGTAAAGGCACTTCAGTGGTGTAGAAGAGAGCAAAGCTGGCAGGGTGTTGGGAGAAGAGTGAAGCAGGGGATTCTAGAGATGGCTGTTGTTGATGGGGTTTATGGAGTGTTTGTTAAATCCCTTTTGCTCCTGGCAAAGTTCTGTTGATGCCAGAGTCTGCATGGATTGTATTTTAAGAGTTACCAAGAGCACCTTGCTTGAGATGGATGCTCTTTGCTGTACCACTCTAAGTGAACTAATACAACCTGAAGTGAAAAGGTGATTAAAGAGCTCAGAGTTCCACCAGGAGGCAGAGACCAAGGATTGAGGAATCATGTTGGAAAGGTTTTGTAGAAGCAGATTTGTAGCTCAGTCATTTCCCCCCATTTTCTGAAAATCGTAAACTTAATAAAATGCCAACTCTTTGCTCAGAAGTTGCATAGTTCAGAAATATTAATTTTAGGAGGAAAACAATATTTTGTAGAATGATGATGTAGAACAGACGAGAGACGCATGAAATGTCACATGCAGAAAACTTTGTTTTATGGTAAGTGTGAAAGTGATGTTCCATCTGGATATTTCAGAATTGCTGTCAGAGGGAGAATATTGAAAATAACCCTTGTTAAGTGAGAGGGATGGAACTGAGTTACAATAGGAGTGTAAGGAGTAGGGATGCGATAGTGTACATATGTAAAGAGTTAACCAATAAGCCTGTGTCAGAGACAGCCGGGGGGGGGGGGATGGGACAGGACAGGCGGGCTTAAAAGCCGGCTCCCTGAAGACACTGGCTCCCACAGAACCATCTCCTTCCTGCCCCCCACATGTGACCACTGAAAATTTCAGCAGTAACATGTTTACCAGAATAAACACTTTTTAACATCCCTAGGAAGGAGTAGTGTGTCATTTGTGAATTAGGAGCAGGAAGGGAAGTTCTTATCCCCTGCGGTGCTGTCTTAACGTGAAAGCTTAGGAGAACTTTTTAGATTTGGGGAAAACATCAACTTGTTCTCAATACACAACAAGAGATTCTATAGGCTGGCTCACTTTTATTCCCACCAAAGCTCTGACAGAACAGTGTGATTTTTTGACGCTTGATTAATCCAGCTCTCTTTTTTAATTCTAGGCAAGCAAACTATGGGCTTTCCACTTCTGACTTACCGGGAACGCTCAGATAATAAACTGTACCGACTTCAGACGCCGCAAAGCCCCTTGGTGCGGCCATACATGTATGATTACTATGACATGGACAGCTATCCCATTGGTACCAATGCAGTCGTTGCTGTCATCTCCTACACTGGCTATGACATGGAAGATGCAATGGTAAGTCATTGAAAAGGAAAGGACTGTGTCACTTGGGGAACTGGCGTTGGAAGGTAAATTCTAAAACCCACTGGCTATGCTGAGTCTCCAGATGTCAGTTAAATCACAAATCAGACCTCTGCTTCAGAGTAACCAAAATCTTAGCTTGTCACACAGTAGGTGTGCACACACAAGCAAGGGAGGGGAAAGCCTGTGAATGGGATGTGTCCGCTACTTCTCCACCTACAGGTGGCAACCTTAGCTCTTCTCCAGGCTACACCTACAACTTAGACTCACTGTGGAGTGTCTGGGTGCAGGCCTTCCCCGTGATGTGCTCTTCTCTGGCATTCCCTCCCTGGCTCTGCTGCCGAGATGCTTCCCTGCTGACCTGGGGAATGCTGGGAGAGGCTGTGCAGTAGGGCCAGAGGCAGCATCAGAGGCTGGAAGGCGCAGTTGGTAAGAGATTGTATGCCTGCTTTTGCTAGTGCCCAAACTGCCCCATCTGCTATATAAGGGGAAAACTAATTCTTTTTTTCACATTTATTGTATGTCTGGCAGTAGCACAGAGAGCGCCAACTGGCAATCAGGGCCCCATAGTGCTAGTTGCTGGACTCCTGTCATTTGACAAGTGGCTCGTGTCTGTGCAGTCCAGGGACTGTTGGTGTGTGGAAAGTGTGGTGTTTGGGAGCTGTGGTTGTTTATGGGAGAGCGGTGATTATTTAGCTAGAGGGGTGCTTTAAAAAAAAAAAAATGGGTCACAGCAATGTACAAATGCTTTCCCTGCTGAGGTTCAGAAAGCATGTATAGGCAGAGGAAGGAGACTGGAAAATAAGGGCCTAAGAGGGGAGAGTGTGTAAAATGGCAAGGCTGAAATCAAACGTGAAGTGTGTTCATCTTGTTTTAGAAAGTATCGTTGAAGGGACTCTCCTAAGACTCTGGTTTTATTGGGGATGTTTTGTGTAGATTGTGAGTAAGGCTTCATGGGAGCGAGGATTTGCACACGGCAGCGTTTACAAGACGGAGAGCATAGATCTTGCTGAAAAAATCAAACAAGGAGATGACTGTCTGGTGTTTGGAGTCAAGCCAGGAGATCCCAGGGTTACACAGAATCTCGACACAGATGGACTGCCGCACATTGGATCCATACTGCAGTATGGGGACCCGTACTACAGCTACCTGAACCTCAGTACAGGGGAGAGCTTCATCACCTATTACAAGTGAGTGCAGAGCTCAGCTCTTCTGGCAGTAGTCTCACGTCAGGTGTTCTGGGAACTGCTGTAATGTGCAGACAGCCCAGTCGGGTTTCGGGGTCCTTTATTTGTTCCCCGACGATTTCAGGGAATGAGAGCAGCTGTATCTCTTTCTGATCATCCGTCTCTTACTGGATGCATGCTCTGTAGGGAAGAGTAACTAATATTCCAGATGGATTTCCCACCAGTATGTTAGCTTTCCTCTCTGCTCTGCAAGGAATGAAAAGCTGCAGATGCTGCTTCACAAAGCGGGGAAAAGTTGTTGGCTTAACACAACGTGAAACTGCAGACAGCTCTGGTGAAGAGAGTGTTTGCATGTATGAGATCCCTCACCTCCTACTCTCCACTAGTGAACTTCGGTTCATCCTCATTCTGCTCTCCTGCTGCTGCAGCCATTCCCTGTGTGTAGTAGGGATGTAACAGTGTCATCAATTAACCGATACACAAATGCTTATAGGTTAATGCTATAGACCGGGGGGGGCCCGTGGGGCACCAACCTGAACCCGAGACGGAGCCAGAATTGACCAGTGCACGTGGCCAAAGAGCAACAGTTCTATGTCCCCAGCCCTGCTCATCTCCCCACCCCATCCTCAGCACATCCTGTCCACGGGCAGCCCCACTGGTCAGCGCCTCCTTTTCCTTTTCCTCCTGCCCACCGGAATCAGCTCTTTTTCAGCAGGAGACACTGGAGCGGAGAAGCAAGGGTGTGACTTTCCCTTCTCAAAGTGTGAGCTAGGCTGCTGGATCGCTCAGGCAGTTTGAAAATTGTATCGTTTTATAAACAAATTCAAATTGGTTGCATTGCTGGGAGGTACCTGGTACCCTGTCCTCCTGCCGGAGAAACAAAGGCCCAGGGTCTGTGGCTGATCTAGGAACAGAACCCTTCTCAGTCAGTGCAGTAGCTAGACAAGCACCCTCCTCTCCAGGTAGGATCAGTCAGTGATCTTTGTTTTTAAAGGGGTTGTGAAAAGAGTATTTTAAAAATTGGGCTTAGAAAGAAAGGCCTAAAACGGGATTTTAAACAGGGGGTCCAGAGGTTATTACGAGAGGGGTTGAGAGCTGTCAACCTCTGCTCCAACCCCCACTTCGCCTCCAGCATTTATAATAATGTTAAGTTAAAAATATTGTTTTAATATTTATAAGGGTTCTCACACATAGCCTGGCTGTGTGAAAAGGGTCACCAGTACAAAGGTTTGAGAACCACTGGTAAAAGATGGTAGTTTTGGGGGGAATGAGATGGTTCTGCTGCTTATATTCTACGTTAGAAATAACAGGAATCTTATAGGTTTATCCTCCCATTTTTTTCCTGGAGGATTCCCGAGATATTTGTAAGATTTAACACTTAAACTTGAGGGGGCAAAATATTAGTCACTAACATGAAACATTTTTTAATATTCCGACTAAAAATGCCTACACCTTTCAGATCAATTAGCGTGCTCCATAGGCACATGTGATGTCACCGTATCACTAATTCGCTAGGCCTCTGAGTCTACAGTCGACACTAGACGTGAATTTCTAATGGGAAGGGGCAGAAAGGGCAAAACAAAAGTCTTTTTTTTTATATATAACAACTTTCAGTTTGTCGCCATGCTTCATGTTGCAAAACTAAAAAAGGGGCAAAATTCCTCTCTTTCTTATTTGTAGGACACAGTTGCCATGTAAAGAAATTTTACCAGGCATTGAAACTTAGTTTGACCATCAATTCCCACAGTACAAAGATGAATCAGCTTTAATTGCTTCTTATTCTACTTTGTTCATAGTGCATAAATCAAAAATCTTTTCAAAATTGTAGTTTTCATTCCTGTATCAGAAATGAGTCAAGCAGCCTTTGAGGAAGCTGTTTTTCATGTGTAATGTTTTCTAAAACCAACATTAATGTAGTTTTGATCTCCATGCATACAGAATGGCTTCTTTGAGACAGTGTTGAGTTTCGCAAGACAACCAACTTATTTCACATAGCTTGGTTGTAATACTTAGAGTTTCTTTCTAAAGACAGTTTGAAATTATATCTCTTTCCAGACAGAAATTCCTGGCACAGAACTGCTGAGTTAACTACTTTGAAACTTTCATGGACTTTCTTTATTTTCCCCTTCCCAGGAGTAAGGAAAGTTGCATTGTGGATAATATCAAAGTGTGCAGCAATGACAGTGGAAATGGAAAGTTTAAAAGTGTATGCATCACCATGAGAATCCCTCGCAATCCAACTATTGGAGACAAATTTGCCAGCCGACACGGACAGAAGGGAATTTTGAGCAGACTGTGGCCTGTGGAAGACATGCCATTTACAGAGAGTGGAATGGTTCCAGATATTCTCTTCAATCCGCATGGCTTTCCCTCCCGAATGACCATCGGAATGCTGATTGAGAGTATGGCAGGGAAGTCTGCAGCATTGCATGGCCTCTGTCATGATGCCACCCCCTTCACCTTTTCCGAGGAGAGCTCTGCCTTAGAATACTTCGGCAAGATGCTGAAGGCCGCTGGGTATAACTACTATGGAACGGAGCGGATGTACAGTGGAATCAGTGGGGTGGAACTGGAGGCAGACATTTTCATTGGAGTTGTATACTATCAGCGCCTGCGCCACATGGTCTCAGACAAGTTCCAAGTGAGGACGACAGGAGCCAGAGATAAAGTCACCAACCAGCCCATCGGTGGGAGGAACGTCCAGGGTGGGATTCGCTTCGGGGAGATGGAACGCGACGCCTTGTTGGCTCACGGAACTTCATTCTTGCTGCATGACCGTCTGTTCAACTGCTCCGATCGTTCGGTGGCCCACGTCTGTGTCAAGTGTGGTAGTTTGCTTTCTCCTTTGTTGGAGAAACCTCCTCCTTCCTGGTCCGCCATGCGCAACAGGAAATACTACTGTACCCTGTGCAATCAGAGTGACACAATCGACACTGTTGCTGTGCCTTATGTCTTCAGGTATTTTGTGGCTGAGTTGGCAGCCATGAACATAAAAGTGAGACTAAATGTGAACTAACTGTGGACATGAATAGCAATTCAACCGCTCTAGAAAAAAAAAAGTAACCTATTTTTAAATATACAGGTTTTTCTGTTGAAGGGTTTAAAAGGACTGTTAACTCCTTTCTTGAAATCCTGCAAGAGCTGTGGGATTAGTTTGATTTGTGTACTCAAACTGGGGAGATAATCTGCTAAATTACTTAGCAATCAAATGGAGAAGAGCATCAGACCTTGTTAGTGATTGTTAGCTCTGTCTTCATTGTTTGTGTTTCATAGTAGCCAAAAATCTGTCAAGTCTGAAAACAGCCGTGCCCCCACTTTCTGACTAGTGGGCTGGGAATTACCTTTCCCCAGGTACTGCCTCCTGTAAGTGTGCACTGGCTGCTCCAGGTGGCGAATGCACTGTCGTGCTGAAGAGGTTAAATAAAGTGCAATGTAGGTGAAGGCTGAACGACCACCAAAAGTGAGTTGGTAAAAGAAACAAACATCTTCACGCAGTTTAATGGCTAGTGGAGTGTCCCTGTCCTGTGCAGGCAGCCAGGAAAAATCATTGTTTTGCCTTCGAGAAATACACCTGAGATGATTAAAAGGGGAAAAGGCTTGTGGTGACTCAGTCAGGACATGTTATCAGAGACGGCGAGGGGGAGGGGAGCAGGAGGCAGTGCTGGGGGGAGCTGGCTTAAGTCACCCACTGTCCCCATGGTGCATGGGGAAGGGGAGGCAAAGCCGTAGTGGGGGACAGTCCTGGTGCGCGTCAGTCTGCTTTTTAAATGTAGTAAGAGCTGCCACGTCGTGGACCACTGCAGCTCTGCTTTTTAAATATAATCCCCCACTGCAGCTCTGCCATTTAGACGTAGTAAGAGCCTAAAGGCCCTAACTATATTTTAAAAAGCAGAGCCGCAGCAGTCCGTCATGGACTTACCACCGCTGCGGCTCTGCAGTTTAAATGTAGTAAAAGCCAGGCTGCCTGCACGCCCGGCTCCTCCTATGTTTGAACTGCAGAGCTGCAGCTTTTCAACTACTTATGTACTCAATACAAATTATATCGAGTACGTGATTAATCAGTTACCCACCTCTTAACATCCTGAAGTGTCCCTTCCTGGTTCTCACTGCTGGCATCATTTGGGCTGCAAACACCACAGCAGCAGCATTTAAGTCTTATCACTTGTTTAATTTTATTTTTTTATTTTGTCTGCTGAAACATGACTGGTTTTGTAAAAGTTTATTTTCAACTAACCTAAGCTTGTGGCAAAATGTCTTTTTATATTAAGGATGAG
>CM057847.1:2018595-2039049 GCA_030068395.1 Apalone spinifera
TCCCCGACTTACGAACACGTTGACTTACGACTATTTGTATTTACGACCAACCTCCCATTAAGCCGGTCCCCAAGTTAGGAACGCGATCTATGCTTACGAACAGTGTGGTCACATTTAAGTGAATGGGTCCGACTTACAAACAAATCGAGTTATGACCAAGTGTTTGGAATGTAACTTGTTCGTAAGTCGGGGACGACCTGTAGTTGCAAGTTCATAGTATGTTTCTAGCAATCACTGAAAAATTAAAGATGGAAAAATCATTAACTGTAGTTGCAATGTGACCTATTTAAAGCTGAAGTTTGTGTCCTCTCTAAAAGCTGAAACTGGTATGCCAATTCAGGTCCCAGGGTAGAGTATGCTGCATATTAGAGGACATTTGATCAAAGGGTTCCCGAAACACTAGGGCTACATCTACATTGGCATGATTTTGCGGAAATACTCTTTAATGCAAGAGTTCTTGTGTTAAAGTATTTGCGCAAGAGAGCGTCTACACTAGCATGTGCCTTTGCGCAGGAGATGTGCGTTTGCGCAAGAGCATCCATGCCAGTGTAGACGCTGTCTTGCACAAGAAAGCTCCGATGGCCATTTTAGCCATCGGGCTTTCTTGCGCAAGAAATTCATGTTGCCTATCTACACTGGCCTCTTGCGCAAGAACAGTTGTGCAAGAGGGCTTATTCCTGAGCGGGAGCATCATAGTTCTTGCGCAAAAAGCCCTGATTTCACACATTAGAACGTCAGCGTTCTTGCGCAAGAACTCCCCGCCAGTGTAGCCAGGCAGCATGTTTTTGCACAAAAGCGGCCACTTTGGCACAAGATCACGCCAATGTAGACACAGCCTAGGGTTTTAATGGGGTCAGGCTGCAGACATGCCAGCCTTCCCTAATTTTTTTTCACAATCCTGCCAGTGTTTAAGAGTAATCAGGATACTGCTTAAATCTACACAGTTTGCAAAAGCATTTAAAAACCAGGAGAATTGTGTGGTGTCACTCACCTCTCAGGACTGGCAGACCTAACACTGAGGTCACAGCATTGTTCTCCCTCACCCTGTGTGGTCATTGTCACTTGCAGCCCAGCCCTGTACTCCGTGTGTACTATTTTGTCAGCTACTTGAGTCTCCTGGGTCACGCTGGTGGGACCCTGCTGGGGACTCTATCCCAGGCTGGTGCACGTACTTGGGGGGAGGGTGAACTGAAGACCTGGCTGGTTGCCCTGACAAAATGAGACAACTGCACCAAAAAAACCCCACGTGGAGTGGTTTCAGAAGTGCGCAAACGTGTGAGGATGTGGCTAGGGTCAGACCTGGTCATGGTTACTGATGTTACTCAATGTTACTTCTGCTTGTTCCCACTGTTCTCAGGGTAGCACATAGTTGTGAGTCGGCAGTGCACCACAAGCATTCAAGATGCTACCCCAGACCCTCTCTCTCTCTTTGGCTCTGCTCGTTTGCCATTTGTCACTGCTCCCGGCAGCCACCCTTAAGTCTCAGAGCAAGGTCAGCATCTCTGGAGCTGAAATTGCCAGGACCCCTCAGCAATCTAGTGGCTGGCACCAGGAACAACCTCCGAAACCTGATGATTACAAAGGAATTCAAATCTGGTAATCTCCGACAGCAGGCCAGCACTGGACAGTCTCCAGAGACAGCATGAGCAAGCTTCCCTAATAATGCCCTGGCGCCATGTAGGGTGCTCAGTGCTACAGGCCAGGAGCACAAGGGGTTCAAGTTCTCTCTTGAACTGATACTTTTGTTCTTTTACCAAACCTTGTCAATGGCCAAGGCCTCCTAACCCTACCCATCAGAGAGGCAGCGCGGCTTCGTATGACACAGGCCTAGAACGCCGGAAACGTCATAGTCCTATTGTCTCTTCTAACAGAGCTACCTCGTGCCACTTATCCTCTTCCCTTCTGAGGTGGATCAGGACAAATCCACATAGGAGGCGGTGCTGTTTGTACAATGGGCTTCCTCCTGCCCCTCACTACTTTAGAGCTCTGCACCACTCTGCTGAATTGCCCCAGCAAACCGTGGCACCTGAAGTTGCCACAGAGTGAATGAGGAAGGGAGCTGCTGGCAGGGAAGATGTGCGGGAGTTACAGAGCCAGAAGAAGTGAGTCAATAAGTGTGGGGCGGTGCAACCTGGAACTGCCATCTGCAAATACCACCATATCACAGCTGCTTCTAGTGTGTCTCAATGTCTACACACAACCCAGAGAGACTGCCCCTGGAAAGGTAGCACTACTGTCACTTAACTGTGCCAGTGTGGACACAGGTATGTGGCTACAGTGTTATACCCACATCCAGCACAGTCTAATGTAGACGCTCTGTATGGGCATGGGGAGTTACGCACAAGCACATATACAGTTCTGTCCTTGTGTATGCACCCACTACAGACCTAACCTAAAGCTCTGAGCCCTCTTTTCCTGGAGCCACAATCCGAGCTGGGTCCCAGCACTCCCCTCTCTGGGCCTGGATCCCATGCGTGGCCCCCCAGTCTCTCTAGTGCCGTGTCCTGGCCATTGGGAGGGGCTAGGGATGGTGAAAGTGGTGCCCAGTGCTAGTCTTGGACTGTCGTTTTGTTGCTGCGGTAAAAAGACTGGTGGAGAATTCAAGGCTTTCTTTGCTGGGAATGATGGTGCGCTGCACTGAGCCGTTCCTTCGCACCACTAGGCCATGTCTACACGAGGAAACGATTCTGAAATTACTAAATTCAACTTAACTCCTTATTTAACACATTCAAACTAGTGCATCCTCACTATGCGGAAGCATCAAAAGTAGTCTAAGGCGGGCTCTGCTAATGTTGCTGCGCTCCCTCGGACTTAGAGCCCCAGCAAGCCATGGGGAGTAATTAGTTCAAATTATTCTGAGTAGTTATTTCAAAATTGCAGCACTGGAGTGTCCACATCAGAACTATTTTGAAAGAACTATTCTGGGATTATTATGAAATAGCAAGCTTGGTAGAGTGGACACTCCACTTATTCATTTGACCTATTTTGAAATAAAGCCCTAGTGTAGACTAGGGCCTAGTGAATAAGGAAAAGTGGCATCAGTTTGTACTCAGTGGATGTCGAACCATTCCTGTATGGAAGTTAGCGCCAGTAACCAGATCAGCCTTCGATCCCATCCCCTGACAAATGAACAATTCAAGAGAAGTTCTATCAGGAAGTACCGGTCATGAGGTTCCAAGCTTTCCCCCCATGGGATGGTGGCTCATCAGAGGCCCCTCTCTAAGCAGTGATACATACCTGCTCCCCAGGCTGCTGCTGTTCTGAAAGAGCCAGAGCTTTTTAATTCCTGTATCATGTGTTTCTGGTTTCTCTCATCAGAAAAATCTGGCAGCCAGTAGATGGCACTATTGGGATGAAGATTTCACCCAAAACCAAACCAAATTTCTCTAAGCAGAGGTTTGGGCAAGTGCCACCTAGAGCTGAAGAACTGAAAAGTAGGTCAGTGACCATCTGTCATGCTCCTGACTGCTTAAGGAGGAACTAACAGGCTATCAACGGTTAGCTCGCTGTTTGCTACTATGCAACTGACTTGGATCAAAGTTAAACTCTGCTACTAGGTGGCTGTTATGCCACACACAAAGTTACAGGGAGATGTGGCTGCTCACTGAGATGAATATTTTATTCAGCAACAGGAAATTAATTTACCAGGAAGAGAGACAAACTAGTAGATTCTAAATAACTGACGTAGTTTTGCCTTGTAATGTCTTGTTGCAATAAAATTCCACATCAGTAAAAACACTGCTGAGCTATCTGTTGCTGAATATTGACTCTGAAGACTGGCTGAGTTCTGGGCTCCAGACAGCTCCCACTGAAGTCAGTGGCTGTGTCTAGACTGGCAAGTTTTTCTGGAAAATCAGCCGCTTTTCCGGAAAAACTTGCCAGCTGTCTACGCTGGCCGCTTGAATTTCCGCAAGAACACTGACGATCTCATGTAAGATTGTCAATGTTCTTGCGGAAATACTATGCTGCTCCCGTTCAGGCAAAAGTCCTTTTGCGCAAAAGGGCCAGTGTAGACAGTTCAGATTTGTTTTGCGCAAAAAAGCCCGGATCGTGAAAATGGCAATCGGGGCTTTTTTGCGCGAAAGCGCGTCTAGATAGGCACAGACGCTTTTCCGCAAAAAGTGCTTTTGTGGAAAAGCGTCCGGGCCAATCTAGACGCTCTTTTCCGCAAATGCTTTTAACAGAAAACTTTTCCGTTAAAAGCATTTGCGGAAAATCATGCCAGTCTAGACACAGCCAGTGAGTCTTGCTGGTAGCAGGAGCAGGCTGCCTTCTGCCAACGTTGAGAGGCTAAGGGCCAAACCCTGAGAGGTGCTAAGCACCTTCCAGTGCTATTCCCCTTCCCCCCCAGGAACCCTGGAGAGAGCCTCACGGGGTCTCCACCCACACACGCCCTTGCAGTGACGCCCCAGCCACACATGACCTCAGTCTACACCCTGGTTTTGCAGCCACTAGGAGGCAAATAGTGATGGGGCCAGGCAGTAGCTGCAGCAAGACCCCCACCCAAGCACGAGCTGTGCCAAACCAACACCCTCCGAGGGACCATGTGGCAGCCTGCATTGCCATTTGTCATGTTCCTCTCCCCTCAGCCCAGCACTGGGTAAGAACAGGACGTGGGTCTCCTCCTGTTCTTGCCAGCCTCCCTGCAGCCAGCCCCACCCCAGCCCCGAGCCTTGTTCAGGACTGACGTGAATAGGGGGCTCTCCCCTCCGGTAGGGCCGGCTGTAGCAGCTGGCTGCTCGGAGAGGCAGGCAGGGGGCAAAGACTGGAAGCTGTAGGCATGGCCACTCAGCAGTGCCGGCAAATGGCAACCACGTTTACGGCAGTTAAGTAAACTGATCCACTTCTTTTGTTACCACCACACCACTGGGGTTGCCTCTGCATACTCCCTCCCCAATGCTAGTGGTGGGGCACTCCTTCCCCCAGCATCATGCTCACTGGCCCGACCCACCCTGGCATACCCCCTTGTACACCAGGCAGATCTAGTGCTATGTGGGTGCAAGGCACTGCCCAGGCCCCGGCTCATCCTGGTCTTGCCATCATCTGTGGCTCATGGGAACCTGCTGGGACACCACCACCAAAGAAGTCTGCTCCCCACAGAGCTGCACACTGGGGTCTCTGCCCTCCCCTTTGCCTGTGGGTTTTGCAGTGCGGGGGACCCTGGGCTGAGCTCAGGGCCTGAGTGCACATTTAGGCGCTCTCTGCCGCTACGCACGTGGGCTTGCAAAGGGTTAAAAAGTGAGTGTGTTTGTTTGCAGGGAGCGCAGCAGCTGGGTAGGCAGCTGGCAGAGACGGTTAGAAAGACGTGGGGGGAGGCTTGAAGGTGCTGAGAGCAGGGCTGGTGGTCCCTCTGCCTGCTGCATTGTTATGCCTGGCTCAGAAGCTGCAGCCTCTCGCCATGGGCCTGCCCTCGTGGCTGCTTGGGCAGCTCTTGGCCACCACAGTATTTCAGCTCCTGCTCCGTGAGTATGCCTATCCCCAGGGGCAGGCTCCTCTTGCTTCACTCAGCTCCATGCTCTCCAGGGCTGCAGGACTGGCCAGCATGCACTTCTGTTAAATGATTCGCTACGCCCTGCAAAGGTGCAGCCAGGCCGTGGGATCTTGTGCCAAGGAAGGGTAGCGAGGGCAGGGAAGCCAGACATGGCCCTAACCCCTAACTGGGCGTTAACAGCTGGCCGAGCAAGAATACGCACCCCACAAGGCAATCCTTCCCAAGAGTTTTGACACCAGTTTTAGCCTTGCTGCTCCCAGTCAGAAGGGTTCTAAGGTCAGGGAGGTCTTGTGGCCAAGACCTGCCATATGCGTTTCTAACTGGCTGCCTGTTCTCCCCCCAGGCAGCACTGCAGCCCCTTTCCCCACCTTGGCACCCCCACTTACCATGGTTGTGAATGGCGAGAGGAAGACCCTGGTGGTCTGTGTGGTGAGCGATCTCTCCCAGGACACTGCAAATGCCATTTGGTTTTCGAATGAGAATGGGAGTGTCCTGGACTCCTTCACCTACGGCGTGTCCAGGGAGGAAGACGGCACGTTCAGCGCAGTGTCTCATCTCTCCGTCAACACCGCAGAACTGGAGTCCTGGGAATCTCTTGCCTGCCACGTGAGGCAGAACAGAACCACGCAGGTGTGGAGCGCCAGGTCCCTGCCAATCTCTGGTAAGTCCCAAGTCGAGAGACTTTCCAACACCACAGACCACATCTCTGTCACTTCCCTGCCCCCACCTGCCTCCATCACCAGTCCCCCAGAGCCATGCATTCCTCCCCTCGGGCACACTGTGCTTTCCCTGAATGACCTGGGGGAGAAAGTGAGGGTCCAGCGCTGGCCCACTGCCCTTTTACAACAATTCAAAGAGCAAACACCAGGCGGTTCATTCAAAATCAGCACCCTGGGGAAAAATAAAGCTATCCCAAAGGGTCCCCCTCCCCCATGGGGACAACTGTCACCCAAGGAGAGCTTGATTAATGGCAAATATGCTACAAAAGGGTCAAGAAAGCTCTAGACTCAACAGAGCCACAGAGGTGATGTTATTCTTGTAGCTATGTAGGAGAGAGGTGGGAAGGAGAAACGCAGGCAGCTCGCTGCATTAGAGATCTCTACAGGGAAATGTGCCAGAGTCCGGTTGAAGCTAGCCTTCCGCTACGTGCCCAGTTTCGACACACACACACCTCTCATCACCAACCTTTCTACATTTCATAAGCATAGTCTATCAATCTTTCTGAAAAGACTGAGGAAACTGGACCAAGCACTTGATCAACAAATACTTTGAAACAACATTTGCAAAAATAAGGATGAGGTGAAAAGCTGTGTGGCGCTAAGATTCTAAATATCCTTCAACGACAGGTACATCAGGAGCAAACTTGAGAACACTGCAGCTGCTTTTCCATAGGCATGTGGCTATTAATTATTTAACTCCAGTTTTCTGATGTGTTTTGCCTGGATCTCACATAGTACATACAGTGCCGTAACTCTTTAAAGCCTGGGCATGCCACTTTTCCATACAAGAATGAGATCAGGTCCCTGGGGCACCATATGTCTGGGAAACTGTTTTGATCAGTGATTTTTTAGATGGTGGTTTGCATCTGTGCACTGCATGTTCATTAGACTGAAACGTGGCTGTCACAGAGTTAAAAATCACAAAAGCGGGAAATGAACAAATCTGTTACAGCAATAACCTTAGCACCCATCTCTTACCCATTTGGTAAGGGAGGGTAAGAGGACTGTCAAAAGCTGAAAGAGGAGTCAGCCACTTGACTCCCATGGAGAATCAATGTGGGTTGGGAAGCTACCTCCTATGTCTTGTTTGTGCCTTGAAAAATCACCTCTGTAGTCACTTAGCTCAATGTGTTACTCTCACCACAAAAATCGCTTGTTGCTTTGCCCAACTTTTAGTGACACGTCTGTGAAGCAACAGTTTTCTGCATTTAAAATCCTAGTGCAGGAAAACAGCTAAGCCAGCGTGTGACCTTTCTAAGCTTTGTCCATTTCACCAGCAGAGCTTATGAGGTAAATGATCCGGGGGTACTTGGTGTATCCATCTTAGGAATGTTAAAAAGCAGTAAATTAAGTAACTGTGGGCCACAGCATAAAGCTTTCCCTGCAGCACAGCTGGCTCCCTGGGAGCGAAGCCAGAGCAGGCCGGGACCTGGCTCCCAGCTGCCAGCCCCATTCCCGGGGAGCCAGCTGCACTGCGGAGGTTTATACTGCAGAGCCCGCAGTGTGGGGCAGCAGCTGGCTCCCCATGAGCCGGTGCGTGCTAGAAGCCAGTTTTTAAGCTGGCTCTCTGCATCTACTGGCTCGAGCCTGCTGCTGCCCCATGGTGCTGCCTCTGATACAGAGCCAACAGTGTGGGGTGGCAGCCAGCTCCCCGGGAGCAGGACCAGGAGCCAGCATGTAACCATTATGGTAACCAATAAGCTCATGCTTATCAGTTAACCCTTTCCACGGTTTTACTATTACATCCCTAGTACATCCCTTCTGTCAGCTAGTTGCACATCAAAATGTACACCTCCAGTGAAGCACTTTCAGGTAACTACTTAAAATAATTGATTATGCCTGCTCAGCCCCACCTCTTCAAACACTCCTGTCTCATATTAAAACTTGGCAAAATAGAGAATTTTCATTAAGGGGTATTTACATATTAATCACAAAGTTTTAAGGTTGAGTTGTTTGCATTATCTGTGCAAAGAAAGAAGGGGGGGGAGCAGCTTGTTTCAAAGCTAGAAGAGTGTGTATTACATGCTCAAGAAAGAGCAATGTCAACCCAAAAGGTGAATGAATTAGAAAGTTCTGAGAACATGGAAGCAGGAGGTTGTGGTGGGTTAGCCCTGCAATCGGTACTGTTACAATTAGTATAATTCCTCCTACTAACAGTTTTAACTCTGTCCCGTAGAAGACCACATGGAAGAGCCGTGTCTGGATGAAGACCAAAGTGGTAAGTTATAACTGTTCATTCCTCCCGACACATTCACACTGCCAATTTGAATCCTGCCGATTCTGTGATGGAAACGGAAGGGCTGGGGGAAGAGGTGTGTAGACACCACCTCTGGTGTAAGCCTTTTCTGAAAATGAACATCTGAATGAACATCCAAGTCTGGGGTAGTTAAGTTATTCCAGATTTGCAGCAGTGTAAACGAAAGCAGGGTTTTACCTACTACGTCCAAGAGTTTTCATTGCTGGGTGAAAGACGCAGATTGTGAAGTGACTAATCCTTACCACCTAAACTTCTGTATGTCAGAGGTTCTCTCTGTCTCAAGGAAAGAGGTTGTCAGCAGCATTAAAGCTCTTAGAGCCTTTCTGTAATGCAATCCCTGGATCTGCACGCACCACAGCAGACATGCATTCAGAATCTCCATATCACCACTCAAAAGGAAACTGACCTGGTCTGGAAGAGCAGCTGATCTTCTGAGTTGAGAAGTCAGCTCTCCAATAGAGCAGGTCAGGAAATTTTCGTTAAAACATTATTTTATCTAAAAATGTAGATCCCTCAAATCTAACTCACTTGTAGACCAGGGTCAGTTTTAATGAATCTCCTGATCTGAATCACTTTTGGGAAAAAAAATTGAAGTTGGCAAAACAGTGTGATCTGACGGTTTCTAAACACCAAGGCTATGTCTAGACTACGTAGAATTTTCGAAAGAGGATATGCACATTCTGGTCTCACTTTCGAAAGAGGATTTTTCAAAAGTGAAAGTAGTCTGCATGCGTTTTTTTCGGGAAAAACACCCTTTTTCGAAAAAAAACGCTCTTCCTAAAAAGCAATTTTTTCGAAAAAGGGTTTTTTCCTGAAAAAAAAACGCATCCAGACTACTTTCACTTTCAAAAAATCCTCTTTCGAAAGTGCGATCGGAAGAAGATATGCAAATTTCCATGGAATTTGCATATCTTCTTTTGAAAAAAAAACTGTAGTTCAGACGTGCCCTAAATGTTAGTCATCTGGTTTCAAAGAGCGTTAAATCTGAAATGTAAGTTAACTGGGGAAAAAGCCAAGGCAAAAGTTTGAAACAGAAAGGAAATGTTTTGAAATTATTGCAACAAAATGTTTCAATTGATCTGAAAAGGTTTTGGTCTGTGAACATTTTAGATTGACTTTTTGTCCTTATTCAAGACAGGGGGAAAAAAAAGTGAACTCTCAGAACTATTTGTGGGATGGAAGAACCATTTGTGAAGTGGTCCCTGAGGCTATAAAGTGCCACAAAATAATAACCAGGCTGCTCAATCCACAGTTCACTGTGAGATGCTGTTCAGTGCAAGGGCTGGAGAGAAATCCTCCAATATTACTTGTCCACATTACAGATTTCCAGTGATGCCGTCCTGGTAGTAATGTCAAGAAAGGAACAATTTCATCAACACTTATCCCCTATACAGTGTAGCTTGCCAGGATCATCTGGAATCTCTCCATTAATCCATTTCCTTGCCATGGCAGGGACCTAGGGCAGGTCAGTTCCTCCTATTGTCTGCCAATGGCACATAAGTCTAGTCTTCTGTGAGCTGTAGTGCTTTGCCCTGATTTCAAGTGTTAACACGCAGGTGCTGGGTGTGATTAATGTCCTGTGATCTATAGGAGGTCAAGCTACAATGGTCTAGTGATTACTTTTGGCCTTAAACTCTATCCCCTCTGCCTTAGTTATGAACGGGCGGGGGAAGTAGAGGGACAGGGTAACACATGGAATAGCACCGTGTGATTCTTAGCAATGAGCCCAGCACACCACCTTTCCAGTCATTTTCAGGGTGCAGTTTCTGATGTACATCATGGCAGAAGTGAGGCTGGGGAAGGGACACGGGAGAGGATACAGCAGTGGCTTTATTGCTTTCAGCTGGAAGCTGTTGTGATTAGAAGGGGACAGTGCAGGTCAGTATGTCAGAATCCTTGTGGAGATTGGCACTGGTGGGATGAAGGGGAGAACTGACTTTGCATAAGGTAACAGGCCGGGTAGGTGGAGCCTGATAGAGGGACGTTGTAGAGGGTTTGGAAGTATGGACAAGAAGTCGGTGTTTGTGATGGGAGATGAGCCAGTGGATGAATTTTAAAAGGGGGATGATGTAGCCAAAGCATGGAAGATGACTGTGGCAGCTGCATTTTGAATGGATTTGAGAAGGAGAGGGGGCAGGCACTGAGGCCAGCGAGGAGGAGGAAAGAGCAGTGGTCAATGCATGAGACAATCAAGGCTCCGAGAAGAGTTTTTGCTATGTGGCAGAGAGGGATTGAGAGATCTTGGGGATGTTGTGTAGAAAGAAGTGGGATGATATAGGCAGAGCTGGGATGTGTAGGTGAAAAGCGACAGCAAAATCCAAGAAGAAGCCATGTCTACTGTTTTACAGAGTCAATTATTAAATTATTTTGATAATTAATGTCAGTAAATGGTATGGAGGGTACACTTACTAAGTTTGCAGACAATACCAAATTGGGAGAAGTTACAAGTGCTTTGGAGGGTAAGATTAAAATTCAATCTGGATAAACTATAGAAATTATCTGGAGTAAATAGGATGACAATCGATAAGGACAAATTCAAAGTGCTCTGCTTGGAAAGGTACAATCAATTGCACATACAAAATGGGAAATGACTACCTAGGAAGGAATACCATAGAAACTGATCTAGGAATATCAGTGGATCAGGAGCTAAATATGGGTTAACAGTGAAACACGGTTGCTAAAAAAGCAAACAATTCTGGGATGTATCAGCAGGCGTGTTCTATGCCAGATAAGTAATTCTTCTGTTCTAGTCCATGCAGATTTAGGTCTCAGCTGGAGTACTGTGTCCAATTTTGAGTGTCATATTTCAGGAAAGATGTGGACAAACTGTAGAAAGTTGAGGCGAGCAACACAAATGATGGAAGATCTAGAAAACATGACCTATCAGGGAAGACTGAAAAAACTGGGGTTGTTCAGTCTGGAAGAAAAGACGGGGGGGTGAAAATGGAACATTATTCTCATATACATGAAAGGTTGTTACAAGGAGGAAGGTGATAAATTGTTCTTCTTAACGTCTGCAGACAGGACAAGAAGCAATGGGCTTAAATTGCAGCAAGGGTTTGCAATTTAGAGTGGACATTAGGAAAAACTTCCTGTCAGGGTAGTTAACCACTGGAACAAAATTGCCCAGGGACATTGTGGAATCGCCAGCATTGGAGGTTTTTAACAACAGGTTAGACACATGCCTGTAAGGAATGGTCCAGTTATTACATAGCCCTGCATTGAGGGCATTGGACTGGAGTAGGTGACTTACTGAGGTCCCTTCCAGTCCTACACTTTTAGCAATCTGTGGTCACTCAGTGAGTGGGTGGCAAATCTGATAAGTCACTAGAGTTCCTAGCACCCAGGCCAGAGCTGCTTGGTTCTCATACTGTTGTCTGCAAGTGGGACAGAAATAAAACAGCCGTAAGATTTTTTTTATAATCGCTCTAATGGAAGCAATGAATGTGCTACACTAAGTACCTGAGTTCTGAAGGAGGTGCATTAGGCTTTCAGACTGACTCCTATTGCTTAGACCAGGGGTGTCCAACCTACAGCCCTGCCAGAGCATTGCACATGGCACGGCCTGCTTCAACACAATACAGTAAAAGCTGATTTATTAGTGTGTGGGCATCATGTTTGCATCATTTTAGTTTACACAAGAGTGTAAATAGACAATACTTTACAGAGAAACAACCTACCTAAATACATACAAACAAGTGAACCTGAAATAGAAATCAATAAAGGTGACTTTGTCTAAGTGGAAGCTGTTTGGCTCTCACAAGGTTGTGCTTAGGTTAGGTGGCTCTCTTGTACAATAAGGCTGGCACTATGGTCACACAGTCCCAATAGGGTCCATTGGTAATACTTGTGTGTGGCACTTCAGGGCCTGATGAGGTACATGATTCTATCTGTTGCAGCTCAGCCTGACTATTCACAAACCCTGCTGCTCTTGGCCATCAGAGTGCTGTTGCTGAAGTTTCTTCTGTTTGACGTATTGATCACCTGCAGCTTCCCCTTCAAAGGGTAAGACTCCATAATCCAGGAAAACTGTAGAGTACAAGGGGACTCTAGTCATGGCATCCAGTTGCTAGGAAGCTGCAAGAACTTCAGAAGTTATTAAATTGTCGACAGCAATTAACAGAATAACGACGTGACTTAAGAGGCCACCATTCTGCAGAAAACAATTCTGCAAATGCAGCTTTCAGCTGAATGTAGGAGACCTTCAGTGATGTAAAGTGGTGCTTAGGGTTCATTTAGACACAGGTTGGATCAGAGCTAGATCCTAGTTCCTATCCTGACTGTGCTTCAATCTTGGAATGTCTCCCTCCCCTGAGTTGGAGTAGGAATTGCATTCCTCAGTCTTAGCCACCATTAGCAGCCTGGGTTTTCACCTGGGAAGTAACAGTTAAGTGGACAAGACACTAGAGGGAGAAAAACAGAGGCAGAGCTAGTCAGGATGAGACTTGCCTCAGGAAAGCTAGTCCCTCCCCCAATCCCCACAAGATCTTCAGCACCTTCAATCACTGCCCCAACCCAGCTCTCCTCCTCTCCCCATTTCTCTCTCTCCTTTATCTGCTCCTCCTCCTTGTAGGCAGAGTAGATGTAGCTGTGTAGGCAGGGCCTAGGACATTAGAGGGACAAAGCGTAGAAGACAATATCTATCTCCTTGTGCTGCTTGGTGGAACTTAGCACGGCACTGGATGGAAGCTGTTGTCCCCTAGATGTCAGAGGAGGCAGCCGCTTCTCTCAGGAGGAAGAGGGGATGCTGTTGTCAGAGCTGCTCCCAGCTCACTAGTGGAGTCGGGCTGCCACATATTAGGGATGTTAAATTTAAATTAATTAACTAATCGAATAGTCCATGGGATTTCCATCAACTATTCAAGTAGTCGATAAGGGCACCTCCTCCTTTGAACTGTAGCAAGAGCCTTGCCAGGCTCGTGCGCACCTGAGCCTTTGAAATGTACTGGAGCCCCAGTGGCCAGCAGGGAGTCCCTCGCTGGCCCCATGCTCCCTGCTGGGCTTCTGCTTTTGAACTGTAGCAAGAGTCCTGCTAGGGATCTAGTACATTTCAAAAGCAGAAGCCCAGCAGAAGCAGCACAAGCAGAGACTGCTTTCAGTCCCGACTTGCACCATTTCCTGCTGTGCCTCTACCTCCCCTGCCTCCCACAGAGACGGTGCTGGGGGGAACCAGCTTTTAAGTTGGCTCCCACCAGCTCCTGCTCCCCGCTTGCTGCCTCTCTCTGATCGAGACAGCAAAAGGGGGAAGCAACTAGTCGCATCACTAGCCGACTATCTGATAAGCATAAGCTTATCAGATAGTTGACCAGTTGCTTACATCCCTACCACATATATGCCTGCAGAGTTGTCTGCACTGCAGTTTGCAAATTCCAGCACTGGCTCTGCACCCAGAGGTTATGAACACTCACTTATTAGCCAGCCCCACACAAGGAATAATTTGCAGAGGTGCTGAACACCTGCAGCGCCTACTACTTAAGCAGGGTTTCGGGGTGCCCCACCCATCTAAAAGTCAAGTTATCCTGTGCATTGTCCTCTTGCTGGAATGAGAGCAAGAGGACAATGCACGTTTGCGGAACGTTGTAGCTTGGCAAAACATCATCCATCTCTGCAGCACATTCCTAGGTCAGCCTTGTAGAGCAGCAAACGTGAAGAGCAAGTAAAGACTGGAAAGCAGAGGCACGATAGAAAATATTCCTTGCCCTCTGCTATCTTCACCTTGTTATAACATTTCATCTCCTTTCAGGGGTTGCCACGCCCTGCCACTGAACTCTGCAAATAGTTCATCTGCTCCGGATTGGTTGGGCTATGGAGAATCAGGCTCACCTGTCAGCATGGAGAGAGGACCAAGGCAAAGAATGAGTCGGACAGAGCTAGTGACAGGAGCTAGCCATCCCATGGGTGGCAGAGATAGAGCTTCTCACACCATTTCCTTAAACCTTTCACCCTTCTGAGCTAGAGCAAATCACTTGACCCACCAGAAGCTGTCCTCACAGTAGGACTTGTGCAGTTTACAAGGGGCTGTGCTTGATTTGCTCACCTCTCTACCTGCTACACTGATGTCAGCCAAGACAGGAGCAGTGATGAGCATGTACCATGCGCAGAATAGATGGTTGCAAGCTGGACCGAAGCGTAGGACAGAAGACAACAAACCTAGGCTAATGGTGTACCAACTCGAGTGGGCTCAGTTTTCCCTCTTGGTCACAAGTTTTCCTTTTTATATTTGTTTTTTATTGATGTCTTAACGGGGTAAACGGCACAGTTTGTAGAGGAACATGGCGCTCACAAGCTGCAGCAATGTATTCCATGTACTAGCAATACTGATACAGGGCTCATCTCCAGAGCTCCACTTGCAAATGCCAGGAAACACCTTGCTGGAAAGAAAACCCTTTTTGGGGCAAAGAGAGCAGTTTGCTCTCAGAGTCAGCACGTAGGAAAACTCGCTTGAAAAGTCCTTTGGCTTTTCGGATATAAAAATAAAAACACTGACTTTTTAATTTTTTTAAACAGACAAAACTATTGGTTTCATTCAGCAAACAGTTTTAGACCCTCCCAAACATGCATTTTGTGGAGAAACAATAAGTGGGGGGGGAAAGTCCCCAGTTCTACTGTTCACACAAGTAAAATCCAATCATTGGAAAAATCATGCTCTCAATCCATGTGTAGTTGTTTCTCTCTAGATCAGCAACTTCTTCCTGCACAGCTTATATTTTTATAGCCAAATGCATCTGCTCCAGTTCCAACATGTGAGAGAGAAGCTCAAAAGCTCCCTCTTCTCAGGTTTTTATAAGGGAAATCCAGAAGTAGGGAAAACCCTTTGGAGGCCCAAGGAATCTATCCTGCCTTTTGCACAGGAATCTGCTCCTCTTGCGAATGAGGAGAAGGAAAATCCCAACCTATTTCATAAACAATTACAATAAATTCAAATCCCTACAGAACATCTTCACGTGTCCACATTTTTCTGTAATGTGTGTACAGAATACAGTGATGGCAAATGGCTATCCCAGACCTCTTTGTCCACAGCTCTCGCAGCCAACATTTCTGGCTCTTGGGTACTGAAAAAAGAATAATACGTTCACCGGTTCTGGCAGCCACAGCAAAGGGTAACTTGGGCATGAAATGAGGGTAGGTGCAAAAAGTGTGGAGAGGGAACTGAATGAAACAAGAGGGGCAGATGGTTCAAGCACTGAGAAGCCTATACAACCTGCGGGTGGGGAGCCAAAACAAAAAAGATAGTCAATATAATGATCTTCTGTTGATATGTGTTTTAGGAGTTAAATTCCTGAACTGTCATTGCTCATCAAGAGTGCTGTCATATGGGTGAAAATTGGGTAAATATTGCATTTTATTAATATCAGCAGAACTATCTTAAATGGGGCCTGTGTTTTGCATAGTCTTGCCTTAATCTTTGTATTCATGCCCATCAGAGTGAAAGAAGCTACAGCTGGTCCCTGAGTTGCAAATGGTCGACTTACGACCATTCACATTTACGACCGAAGCTGTCGTAAATGGCGGACCCCGAGTTACGAATGCGATCCGCGCTTACAAACAGCGCGGTCACATGTAACTCTATGGGGTCCGACTTACGAACAAACTGAGTTATGACCAATTGCTTGGTCCGTAACCGGTTCGTAAGTCAGGAACAGGATGTATTTGCATGCGTATGCCTCCACACTTAAGTTGCAGCCCTTATCATTGTGGCCCCCAGGGCTTTCAAAGTTAAGTAGCCCTGCCCTAGAGCAATGGTTTTCAAACTGTTTAGACTTTTGTACCCATTTTCAAATAAGATAGGGTACATGGTAGACTATCTTAGATAGGATCATAATATACCTATGAAAGCAGAACAAAAATCTCTAAGGAATAATATGATTCAACAATGTATAGGTCTTGGAGAGTGTCATCTGAGATACTTTCACTTTGGATAAAAGTAGTCCCTCAAACAAGTTCCTAATTGTTACAAACGTTGAAATGACAATGAAAACTTCCAATTTATTGTAATTAAATTAAGGGTCCATGCTGATCTCAATCACTCAGACATAACCCATGATAGCCTGTTCATGACTAAGCATTTTAAAATGTCAAATCAGGTACTTTTTGGTACATAATAGATACAGAAAAGGAGGCAAAGAAAAGTTCACTATCAATGCATTTTTACAACTGACCTGGGTAATACAAAAAATATATTGGCATTTTTAAATTCTTGATGACTAATGTATAGTACTTACAGATGCTAATTAAAAATAATATAATGCTTACCTATCAGTATGATGGATGTCTTTGCTTTACAAATTTCAGATAGCAGGGAAAATTGGATAGAGCTTCAATTGCACAAGTTATTTTCAGCATTTAATCTTGGATGGTATTCAGTCTCATTCACCATGAGGGCAGAGAATCCAATCTCGCAAAGATATGATGTAGAGAAGGGCATCAGAAATTTGAAAGTTTGTTTTGACAGGTCTGGGTAATCTTCCATTCTTTACACCCAAAAGTCTGCCAAACGTTTGCATACAAACTCTAATTTAAGCCCACATTACAAGAGAGATCTAAAAGTTTCTCCTGCTCACATACCGGCAGAGATATTCAGGCACTAAAATGGATTGCATATCCAGGCATTTGCATTGTCCATTTTGGGGAAATATTTTCTAAGTTGTTGGCTAAGTTGTTGCAAGTGCTCCATAACCTCAGCGTTCACACTATTACGTAATGGCATATGGTAATTTGTTGCAAGAAATTCTAGCAAAGTTAGAAAGTAGTTACACCAAAATAGTAGGTTCTTAATCATGGATTGGATTTTATCTTGTTTCAAAAATAGTAGTGCTAAGGCCATGAAGGCTTAAACTGAGCTCACTATGTCAAGAAAAATGTGGGCCAAGTAGGCTAATCGCTGAAACCAGGCAGCATCTTTCCATATAGGTGACTCATGGTAGTACTTGGGAGGTGCACCTCCACTGATGTTCCTACCATTTAAAATTAAAATTGTAATTGCTAAATGGGGTGCCCCCTCTCTGCACCTCTCCAGCTGCAGGCACCAGTCACCACTGTCCTTCTTCCAAGCAAGAAGACAGTGCAAAGGGGAGGTGGTCAGTAAAAAATATATATATTGATGCTCACTGCACAGCTCAAAGAATCGTGACAGCACTTTGCCATGCAACAGCCAGAGAGCCTCGGTGTTCATTAGGAGCAGTAAACGTTCACTTCCCATTTTGTGTGTCAGAATTTTCTTGAATGTAGATACTGACCCTTAATGAAGTTAACCATTTTGACAGCATCAGACAATACTGACAATAAATCTTCAGTATTCTGGGAGAAGAAAGGACTTCTTTGTGGATGCAGCACTGCACCCACGTTGCTTGTGTGGCTTTGTCCTTGATTCAAAACACGACCCTACCGTGCTTTCCTATAGTCAATTTTGCTTCACCAGTACAAACCCCTGCACAGCACAACCAGTCAATTCTATTCTCACTCATGAAGTTATCAAGAGGTGAAAAAATCTCTTCTGTTTGAGTAGGCGGGGGACAACAAGAGAAAACATTTTCATGTATGGTACTTTCATACATATTGTTACAGCTTGGTTCGGTGATGTAGTGGGAGCCTCAAGGGTTAAAGCCAATTACTCAGTGAAAACTACTGGATGATGATGAAACAAATGATTTTGTATTAAATGGAATGATTCTTTTATCAAAACCAACAATTAGCAAATGGCTTTTTAAACTAGCAAGTGCCCAATGCTTTTACAGGGTAGAAAACTTGAACACAACTATACCTAACTGACTACAATTCCTTGATTACAATTCACTTATATCAAATCACTATCCCTAATTCGCCTAAGGCAGCGCAGCATACAAACGAAAAATACAAAAACAAAGCCAAAATAATAATAATAATAACTCCGTCCACAGCCAGACCCTCTATGGTTATTTTAGGCAGCTGATAATCTACCTTTACAACTTAACAACTCCTGGGTTTCTATTTCTAAAACTTATACTTGGCCTAAATACAACACCACTACACAACACAAGATTATACAATTTACAGTGTGGTTAATAGAACTCAGTTACACTTTACAGAATTACACAGTGAAATTAACACGACTGAACTATTAACTAAACCAATAACTAATATATTTAAGCAATACTTACAAATCCAGCAATGATAACAACATAAAGACACACTAGAACTCGGAGCATGCTCAGGACTCACGCACCCCTATATTTGACTTGAAGGGTGGGGAGGCAGCCTCAGGGTGATCAATCCTTCAGCCGGGCAAAAAAGACATGTGCCCTCAACACTCAGAACCTCCGTCGAACAAAGGGGTTGAGGGTCTTTTATACAAAAATTCAATGTCTAATGCCATACTAGGGTCTGCATTTGGCAGGGTCTGATAGGCTGGTAATGAGGTAGTATGATAATACTGCCCTATAGGAGTTTTCGTGATGCATGCATGATTCCCCTCGTGGACAGGACCAGATGGGGCATGGTCAGTGTGAGACAGTTGTGCTTTATTACCTTATGTTTATTTCCCTTGCCTCAAAGACCTGTCAAGCCACGGTTAAACAAGCTTTATCTGTAACTACAGCTGGGCATTATCTAGTCATGCTCACCTCCCTATGAGTCCCAGGATGCCTGTAAGGTTAAATTCTGTTCACAGAAAGCTGCATTGTGCTTCCCATGCTCCTCTGAGTAGCTCACGGTTTGGGTTTCAGTGAGGGGCCTTGTGTGGCAGGATGGGCTATACACGAAGGCCATGGTCAGAAAAAACCTGCTCTACAACACATATAATAAACATGAACCATCAGATCAGCTCTGCTAGGTAAATCTGTAGACTTGTTGAATTGCATAGAATAATAATCACTATTTCTAATGTGTTTCACAAGCTGAAAGAGAATGTTTTCAGACATATCAGCAATGCAGCGTGATCCAGTGTTATTGGAGAGGGATATAGAATCATGTTTTTTTCCCTGCTTTTTCACCAGAGTTTTCACAGCAGGTATAAGAAAACCACCTGTAACAGTGTGTGCTTCTCATGTTTTAGCCACTCAAACTCAAAGTATGAAGTTTAAGTGCATTTACATGTCCAATGTAAGAATTTGCAGAATTTTTTTTAACTGCTTTTTAGCTCTTCCAGTTTGCAGTTAAAAAACTGAGCTGGTTTGTCTTTAAATTGTGTTCAGTCTCTAAATCTGGTGAAGAAGGGATGGTGTAGAATTTCATTTGGTAAAACTTCACCTCCGAGGACACACTGTGACTGAGGATATCCAGTGTCCCCAGACCATGCCAGACCAAGTTCAATGTAACTTTCATCATACTTGTGGATTTTGACACCCTTTCTTTGTTCTGCTCAGTCACGTGCTTCCCAGGTTGCACTCGTAACTTCCTCTGCCTGGCATAGCTAAGCCAGCAGTAGTAGTTGAATCAGCTGAAAACTGCAGTTGTTGCACGAGGCTCCTGTTTACCGCTGTGTGTTCCACCCTTTACTAATGTCCCAGGCTTAAGTCAACGAGCCATATTTTTTCAGCGAATGGAAGATTTAAAAACTCTTAACTCTGAAACTAGGTATCAATAATAGCGTCACTTAGATGGCCTGAGTTAGCCTGTCACACATGCATCAAGGTGGCTGCAGTTTTAACTGAAAGGAGATTAAAAAATGGATTAGATTGCCAAATTTTACTAAGTAAAATGCACCACCCACCATTATGGAGCTTTTTTCCTGTACCCCCCTGAAGAAGTGGGTTATGCCCACGAAAGCTCGTGAAGCCAGCTACATTTTTTGTTAGTCCCCAAGGTGCTGCAGGACCATTCGCTGTTTCTTAAGTGTTTTCAGTTACAGACAAACTCAGCTCCCCCTCTGAAACCCCCTAACAAGAGATAGGGATACACATACCCAAGAGACCATTTAGGGAGGGTGAAGGAGCACCCCCAATTTCATACCACCTCCAGGGGGTGCCCCACTTGATCCTCTCCTCCCTCCGCAGCCCAGAGCCCCCCCACTG
>CM057847.1:2097181-2129375 GCA_030068395.1 Apalone spinifera
TAACAAGTGGGGTTCCGCAGGGGTCTGGTTTGGGACCGGTTCTGTTCAATATCTGCATCAGTGATTTAGATGATGGCACAGAGAGCATGATTATTCAGTTAGCAGATGATACCAGGCTGGGAGGGGTGGCAAGTGCTTTGGTGGAGAGGGTCAGAATTCAAAATGATCTGGACAAACTGGAGAAATGGTCTAAGGTAAATAGGGTGAAGTTTTAATAAGGACAAATGCAAAGCGCTCCACTTAGGGCTCGTCTGGACTACATCCCTCTTTCGAAAGAGGATTGTAAATGAGCCCAATCGAAAGTGCAAATGAATGTGGATTTAAATATCTCGCACTTCATTTGCATATTTGTGTCCGATCACTGTTTCGAAAAAGGGTATTTAGAAAGTGAACCCGCAGTCTAGAGAACGGGTTCTTTTGAAAAGGGTTTTTCCCCGAAAGAACCGCGTCATGATTTCTTCAGTCCAAGAAGGGACTGTGTCTAGTTGTGGTAAGTGACCTGCGAAACTCCAGCCCATCACATGCTTGTGTCTCAGGTTACTAGCGCCGAGACTTGGGGATCTGGGTGGTTCTATTCTCTCCTTGGTCTCCCCTGTCAGGTCCAGCAGCAGCAGCAGCCGCCGCCACCGACCTCAAACAAGCGTCCCAGTAACAGCACCCCCCCGCCCACGCAGCTGAATAAGATCAAGTATTCTGGAGGGCCCCAGATTGTAAAGAAGGAGCGACGGCACAGCTCCTCCCGCTTCAACCTGAGCAAAAACCGGGAACTGCAGAAGCTCCCTGCCCTCAAAGGTAAGAGGCCGGCAGGTGGGGGTGGGGAGGGCGTGTCTGTGACATCTCAGCTCTGCGTGGCTCAGAGCAGAACTGGGACAGGTCAGCAGTCACGTTGGAGACAGCCCAACTACAGTCGTGCTAGCCTTGGTGCCCACAGTACCGCCGTGAAAGCAGCTTCCCCTTCCTCAGCTCTTTGGGGCCGAGAGCCCTGGGGAAGCGTTCCTGGCCCATTGCTGTCTGGCTGCACTGATGTCACAGTGTCCTCGTGCTGCTCCTGTCCCCCTCTGGTGGCAGGGTAGCGGGTGGTTTGTTACTGTAGGGCCGAGGGCCCCCCCTGCGCTAGGCGACTCAGAACAGAGGCGGCCCCTGCCCCAGAGATGACACATGAGTGTAGACAGACGGGAGCTGGAAGCACACAACAGCAGTCCTGGGCGGTGTGTGAGGCGGGAGCTGAGCCCTGCAGGCAAAGCAAGAGCCCCCCCCCTTTCCTAGTAAGCAGAGGGAGCCCCAGGAACGTTCTCCCGGGGGGACAGGAGCTGCAACAGGTCTAGCCACAGCTCTCCAGGGCCAGCGTGCACCCGCAGACTTCTCCCTTGAGTGTCCAGAGCCCCTCCCCTGGGTGCTAGAGGGTTACAGAGCTCCTCCCTTTGACTGTGGGGCTACTCAACCTGGGACCCCATGTAGCACCGGGGTCCTCCACATCCTACTTCATTCGTCCTCCAGGCCGCTCTCCTGCTTTCAGCCCCCCCTCGCCTGGGAACCTGTGTAGATCCCAGCCAGACCACAGTGGCCTTCCCTTGCACGCCCTTTGCCCCCCCCGCCCCCCGGTGGGCTGTTGGCCTCTTTAGATCTCGCTGCTTCTGGGGGAGCAGGGACCTGCCTCCCTTTCCTGCTCACAGCCACAAGTCACGTGTTCCCAGAATGCAGAGACCAGTTAGAGGTGGGGCCCTGACCTGCGAAAGGCTCGGCTCTCCCTGCGGGAGGGCGCTGTCCCAGGCGGGTCTGTGTTGCAATCCCACAGGGCGATTGCGGCTCCAGCAAACATCCTGAGTTGGCTTTCCTCTAGCTAGCATGGGGAAGTGGTGGCAGCACACACTTCAGCCTGCCAGAACGCTGGTAGTTTGCCATGGGGCTGGCCCACACTGCGTCCGCTTCACTGTACCGGTCCCACAGCCAGCTAGATTAAAGCGAGCTTGCTGTGGCTACTTGAGTTGCATACGGCCATGGGGGTGTAGACATGTCGAAGAGGAGGTGACAGCTACGCAGGCCGTGATAAATGAGCCCCGCACATGGATACTCTTCCTGCAACGTAACAGGTTCTTCTCGGCTGAACTAATGTTGCTGCGGAAGCTGCTTGTATCCCAGAAGGGGGTGTGTGTTAGAATAACTAGATCTGTATAAGGGGTAACCCTTTCCAATGCAGACAAGGGCTTATCAGTCCGAGCCTTAGTTCCCCGTGTGTAGAGCAGGGAGAACCCTGCCCCTGGGAGGATTGGCACTGTGCACGCCGGGGCTCTTGGGGCTGGCAGCAGTGGGGGCTGTGTACGCAGCGTAGGAAGGCACTTGAAACCTTTCCCTGCTCTGCTGTCCCTGCCAGATGCTCCCCCCCATGAGCGAGAGGAGCTCTTCATACAGAAGCTGCGACAATGCTGTGTCCTCTTCGACTTCATCACCGACCCGCTCAGTGACCTGAAATTCAAGGAGGTGAAGCGAGCGGGTCTCAATGAGATGGTGGAGTACATCACACACAACCGGGACGTCGTCACCGAGGCCATCTACCCGGAAGCGGTCATCATGGTAGGAGCGTGGCCGGTTTTCGGTGGGCACCCCCCAGGAGGTGCCAGAGCAGCCAGGACTGGCAGAGGCTTCTGTCTGCGTGCCTGGGCATTGGAAGTAGCGAGGGGAGTAATTGTGGGCAGCTAGAGAGAGGAAGAGTAACTTGCTTGGGGGAAACATGGCACCCTGACCCCTTTGGACCCTTCCTAGCCATGCGGAGAGTGACTGGTGGGAGTGCTCAGAGGATGGGGACCAGGTGGGCACAGAGCAGCAAAGGGTGTTTGTGCACCGCACACGCAGCGCTGGAGGGGTGGGAGGTCGGCCTGGCAGCTGTAACTCTTTGGCCTCCGGCAGGGGACTGGGCCCTGGGGGAATGCCTGTGTTGGTGACCTAAGGGACGGCATGGAAAGATCACCCATCCGCCTTCTCGCTCACCTCAGTTTTCAGTGAACCTCTTCCGGACTCTGCCCCCCTCGTCCAACCCGACGGGAGCGGAGTTTGACCCCGAGGAGGACGAACCCACCCTGGAAGCTGCCTGGCCGCACCTCCAGGTAAGAGAGAGGCTGCCAGCCTCCTCTCCAGGGCATGGCGGCTCAATGGAGCGGGAAGCCACCTGGCCAGGTGATAGACGTGAGAGGCAGGAGTGGGAGGGAAGGTACTGGGCTTTCCCTCTCCCTGCAGATACTTTTCCCCCCCTTTTCTTGGGGGTGGCGGGGGGTCAGCTTAGGAAGCGAGGCCTTGGATTGGGCAGCCTGCTGGGAGCGAGTGCCACCTCGTGCTGGTGTGGGCTGGGAACGAATGGCTCGCCCAAGGAGCATAGCCGGTCTGACACCCTTGGGAATCCCCCCTTTATTTTTTCTCTCTCAGAAGCCCTGTGCCTCTGCTTCCATCCCTCCGGCCCAGGAGGGTGAGAGGCCTCCCTCTTGAGGGAAGGGAGCCAGCGCTGCCACTGCCGCTGCCTCCCCAGGCGGCTCAGGCCTCCTCACTGGGTGGGGCCCCTCTGGTCCCATGAGAGCCATGCTTGGACACCCGCACCGCTGACTTAACGCTTCCACGGCCAAAAATCATTCTGAGCCAAACCGAGTGGGAGCAAACCCTTCAGCAGAGAGGCGTGAGCACAGACTTTTCTAGGTGCCCACCACGCCAGAGTTCCTCAGGCGTGGACACGGCTGCCTACGGAAAGCTGGGGAAAGGGTCGTGGAAGCAGCAATAAAAAGTCACCCAGTAACAGTGCTGAGAGCCGGTTCAGAGCACTTGATCAGATCAGGCAGGTTCTGCAAGTGCCCACGCACAGAGATGCTATCTCTTAGCAGAGGGCTGTTTGATCTAGCAGACAACGGCGGGAGACGAGCCAGTGGCTGGAAGCTGAAGTGAGCTTGCAGTTTTGTAACCGTGTGGGGTAATCACCCATTGATGCAGTGTACGTAGGGGTGGGGGTTGGTAACGGGGGTTGGGCTCGGGATCCGATGCTCAGAAAATGTCTCCCGTTAGCACATTAAACGGTTAATTGTTTCCTGGCACATTCGCACCAGTGGCTCCAGCTGTAGCAAGCCGCCTGGCGCATCTCTAGCCTTTTACAGATCGCGTGGGAAAAGGAACATGGCTGGCGGGTGTAAAACATGAAGAATTAAGTAAAGCTTTTTTAAAAAAAAACCCAACCCTTGCTCTCCACAGCTGGTGTATGAATTCTTCCTGCGGTTCCTGGAGTCACCCGACTTTCAGCCAAATGTAGCCAAGAAATACATTGACCAGAAGTTTGTATTGTCAGTGAGTAGTTCTAGCTGTCCCTCCCCCCGCCTTTGTGAAGGGGCTTTTGGCCGGCCCACTGCAAACCGCTGCCCAAACAGCCCCATGGCCCTGTCGAAGAGGGTGCGTAGCAGGCGGCTCAGCCTTCCTTTCTGCCCTCGCCGGGGGAGCCCTGGGGGGTGATCAGGGCTGGGTCGCTGTCCTTGAAACACTCTAGAAGCTGGTTCCCAAGAGAAGGGCCCTGGGGGCAGGGAGAGCAGCCAGCGTGGCCCTGCCCTACAGCTGGCCTGCGGGAGGAACCGCATGAGGCGAGGCAGACATCTGCACAGCGACTCAGGAGCCTGGCTCTGCTGCAGGAGCCTGAGCAGCTGCTAGCGACGCTAAATGTGCCTGACCATGGGGAGGCAGCAGTGTGGGGGGAGCAGCCTCTGTCCATGGTGGTCCCAGGCTCACTGCAGACAGAGGCTGCTCATTGGGGTTCCAGCATAGCTCCTGTCTGTGGGGAGGTCAGCCCCCTGCGGATGGGGCTGCTGCCGCCCTGTGCTGCTGCCTCTGATACAGAGGCAGCAGTGCTGGGTGGTAGGGGGCTTCCCGGGAGTGGGGCCGAGAGCGCACTAGCTGTCAGCCTCCCCACGCCCCTCCCGGGACTATCAAATAATCATGTAACCACTAAGTTTTGATACTGTTACATGATTATTCAGTTAATCGATATCTAATGTCCCTACCACCCACAGCTGCTGGATTTGTTTGACAGCGAAGATCCCAGGGAGCGAGACTTCCTGAAGACCATCTTGCACCGGATTTACGGGAAGTTCCTGGGCCTCCGAGCGTATGTGAGGCGGCAGATCAACAACATATTTTACAGGTGAGCCGCTCTGCCAGGCCCAGCAGCACAGGGAAGCACAGCCGGAGTATTCCTTCTGTTCCCGATCCCGCCAGTGAGTGGCCGGGTCAGGCCCTGGCTCCGGACGGGAGGACAGTACTTCCTTGCGGCACAAAGGTAGTGAGGATTGGACAGCACAGCAAGTCTTTGCCTGATGTAGGAAATGGTCAGGCTTTCCTCCCGCATTGTGCTGCCAAGCAGCCCACCCTTCAGTTGGGGCCGATCCCTTACCCTCCCTTGTGTAGCATGTCATGCGGCTTGGCCAATACCATCCTCTTCCTGAATCCTCCATCATCTCTTACTGGGAGGTGCTCAGAGATGCTCCCCTTCTCCCTACTGAGCTGTCCTGTGCCAGGCAATGACTCCTCTCCCATCCTCGTCCCTTTTTCTCAGGTTTATCTATGAAACGGAGCATCACAATGGGATTGCAGAGCTGCTGGAGATCTTGGGCAGGTAAGGGCATGTCTCCCCTGCTGCATTAGACCCAGGGCTTCGAGCAAGGTGGGACTCAGCCCAGTGTATGGTGTGGTGTAGCAGGAGCTTACCCAATCTGCTGTTGGGTCCATCTGCTGCCTCAGTTTCTAGGATGTAGAGATGGGTTCCCCACCCCTGATTTAAGGTGTCAGGAACTAAGGCCCAGGGGCCAGATGTGGCCCCTGGCTTGTTTGGATCCGACTCTCGAGGCTCGGAGGTCCCGCCCAGCAATAGGGAATCTACTCGCCTTGGGCTCTTCTAGGTTCTGGTGTGCGAGGTAAATGTGGGGAGAGTCTTTCTCCTTCTGACTCAGGAGCCATGTCAGTGAGGGTTTGGTTTTTCTTTTTTGCTTCGAACTTGCGCGTGGCCCCGACTGATTTTTCTGTGGGTCAGTGGCCCCAACCCAAAAAAGGTTCTCTACCTCTGCCTTAACTGGTTGTTTTGTGGAGCAGCTGGTTCTGGAACCCTCAAGAGGAGAGGCAATTCTTGATTTAGTCCTAGAGGAGCGCAGGATCTGGTCCAAGAGGTGACTGTAGCTGGACTGCTTGGAAATAGTGACTGTAATGTAATTTAATTATAACATCCCTGTGGTGGGAAAAACACCACAGCAGCCCAACACTGTGGTATTTAATTTCAGAAAGGGGAACACCACAAAAACGAGGAGGTTAGTTAAACAGAAATGAAAAAGTCCAGTACCAAATGTAAAATCCCTGCAAGTTGCATGGAAACTTTTCAAAGACACCATAATAGAGACCCAACTTAAATGTATACCCCAAATTAAAAAACATAGTACGAAAACCAAACAAGTGCCACCGTGGCTTACCAGCCAAGTAAAAGAAGCAGTGAGAGATAAAAAGCCATCGTTTAGAAAGCGGACATTAAATCCCAGTGAGGAAAATAGTAAGGAGCATAAACTCTGACAAATGAAGTGAAAACATATCATTAGAAAGGTCAAAAAGGAATGTGAAGAGCAGCTAGCCAAAAACTCAAAAAGTAATAGCAAAATATTCTTTAAGTACATTAGAAGCAGGCAGGCTGCTAAATAACCACTAGGGCCCTTGGATGATTGAGATGCTAAAGAAGAACTTGAGGACAATAAGGTCATTGAAGAGAATCTAAATGAATTTTTGCATTGGTCTTCATGGCTGAGAGTGTCAGGGAGATTCCCAAACCTGAGCCATTCTTTTTAGGTGACACGTCTGAGGAATTGTCCCAGATTAAGGTGTCATTATAGGAGGTTTTGGAACAAATTGATAAACTTAACAGGATCAGACAGCATTCACCCAGGAGTTCTGAAAGAACTCAAATGTGAAATTGCAGAACTAATAACTGTAACCTGCCCTTTAAATCTGATTCTGTACCAAATGACGGGAAAATAGCTAATCTGACACCAATTTTCAAAAAGAGCTCTAGAGGTGATCCTGGCAATTACAGACCAGTAAGTCTAATGTCAGTACTGGGCAAATTGGTTGAAACTATAGTAAAGCACAGAATTGTCAGACACACAGATGAGCATAATTTGTTGAGGAAAAGTCAACATGGTTTCTGTAAAGGGAAGTCATGCCTCACTATTCTAGAATTCTTTGAGGGGGTCAAAAGCATGTGGACAGTGGGGATCCAGTGGATATAGAGAGGCAGGTATTTAACTAATTGGGTAATCAATAGAATTTTTATCAAGTACTCAATTAGTCGATAGGCAGCCTGGCTCAGTCCCGGCTCGCACCAGGTGTGGGACCAAACCCCGCTGCGGCTCTGCAATTTAAAAGGCCTGCCCCCCAGCTCCTACTGCTTTTTAAATTGCAGAGCCGCAGCGGGGTGTGGGCCTGGCACGAGCCGGGACTGAGCTGGGTTGCCTGCTTGGCTCCTACTACGTTTTAAATGCAGAACCTGTGGTGCCACCTCCCCCGCACTGCTTCCTCTACCAGAGGCAGCTGTGGGGGGCAGGGGCAGCTGCTGGCTCCCACCAGCTCCTGCTCTGCCCCTTCTCTTCCCTTCCCCCTTCCCCCCCCCTCCCCCCCCACACACATTGCCTCTGAAACAGAGGCAGCAAGAGGGGTGGGAATGCAAGTAGTTGACTTTACCTGATCAGCCTAGGCTAATTGGGTAGTCGACTAGGCGATTACTCCCTTACATCCCTAATATAGTGTACTCTGATTTCGACAGAACCTTTGACAAAATCCCTCACCAAAGGCTCTTAGTCAAAGTAAGCTGTCATGGGCTAAGAGGGAAGGTACTGTCATGGACTGATAACTGGTTACAAGACAGGAAACAAAGGGAAGGAATAAATGGTCCATTTTCAGAATGGAGAGAGGTAACTAGTGGTGTCTTGGGTCCATGTGGAATCAATACTATTCAAGATATTCATACACAATCTGAAAAAAGGGGTAAATGGTGAGATGGCAAAATTTGCAGGAGGATACTAAACTGCTTAAGATAGTTATGTGCAAAGCAGACTTGAAGAGCTTCAAAAGAATCTCACAAAATTGAGTGACTGCAACAAAATGGCAAACAAATTCTAACGATGATAAATGCAAAGTACTGCACATTAGAAAACATAATCCCAACTATACGTATAAAATGTTGGGGACAAAATTAGATCTTGGAGTCGCTGGCTAGTTCTCTGAAAATATCCACTCAATGTCCAGCAGCAGTCAAAAAAGCAAACAGAATGTCAGGAATACTTAAAGGGATAGAGAATATCCTATTGCCTCTGTGTAAGTCCATGGTACATGCACATCTTGAATAGTGTGTGCAGATGTGGTCACTTCAGTTCAAAAAAGATATATTGGCATTGGAAAACGCTCAGAAAAGGATAACAAACATGATTAGGGATTTGGAATGGCTACTGAATGAGGAGAGATTACTAAACCTGGGATTTTTCAGTTTACAGAAGAGGAGATAGAATAGAGATCTTTAAAACCATAACAGGCACAGAGAAAGTAAATAAGGAAAAGTTATTTACTTGTTTCCATAACATAAGAACTAGGGATCACCAAATGAAATGAATAGGTAGTAGGATCAAAACAAATATAAAAGGGTGCATTTCTGCACATAATGCACAGTCTATCTGTGGAACTCCTTGCCAGATGACGTTGTGAAGACCAGGACTTTAACAGGGTTCAAAAAAGAGCTAGATACATTTTGGGATGTTAGGTCCATCAATGGCTGTTAGCCAGGCTGGGCAGGGATGGTGTCCCTCGCCTCTGTTTGCCAGAAGCTGAGAATGGGCAACAGTGGATAGATGATTCCCTGTTCTGTTCGTTCCCGCTGGGGCCCCTGGCATTGGCCACTGTCAGAGACAGGACACTGGGCTGGATGGACCTTTGGTTGTTCTTATGTTCTCAGCCTTCCAGCTGACTTAGCCCTCCAGCTAATTTACAGAAGTCTGTTCCTTCTAAGGTGCGAGAGTCCAAGCACACCAGTAAAGAGCGCTCCTCCCCAGACTGGGCACAGCCATTCCTTCCAAGGGCCCGTCTTCCCTTCCCCAGCCACTCTCCCAGCTCCGCCTCTCTGCTGGGCTCTGCTCGCGCTCTCCCTATCCCTTTGGGGCAGAGGTCACTGCCTCACCGTGCCAAGGGGCAGCACCAGAGGGACCTGCCCCCGCCTGCCTAGGTGGCAGCCCAGCCCAGAGATCTCCGTAGGGCTGGGCTTTCTGCCCTGTTGCGTCAGCCACGTTCCTGTGTCTCCTTCCCAGGGCCGCCTCCTGCTCTTTTGAAGAGCATTAACTGCCAGGGATGCTCACCCCGAGCGCCTCAGCAGGCCCTGACACGTCACTGCAGCATTCATCTCCTCCCCCTGGAGCCAAGGGTGGCATGGGGGCAGCTGAGTGCCAACCCTCTTAAAGGGCCAGCTCCCCCTGATTTCCCTCCCTGCATGTGATTGGGCTTCCTTTGCTGGGAATGTGCTTTTGGGGCACCTTTGCAGGGTGCCCTAGGGCTGGGGCCCTAGTGACTGCAGCCCTGAAGCTAGGTGCTTCCTGGCGGCGTCAGTGTGCTGTGTGGGCTTGGGGCTGGTTTTGTGCCGGGGTTACCCTGGTGCGTGTTCAGTAACACCGGACCCCATAACGTGTCTCCTTTCTCCTCCTCAGTATAATCAATGGGTTTGCGCTGCCTCTGAAGGAAGAGCACAAGATGTTCCTCATCCGGGTCTTGCTACCTTTGCACAAGGTGAAATCGCTGAGTGTGTACCACCCACAGGTTAGTCACCCGAGACTGCAAACACTTGGGCTTCTTTACAGCCACCCCAGGCTTGACTCACCCAAATCTTGCTGGGGGGATTCTGGCCTCCGTGCAGTCACCCCCCTGACTCCCAGCGGGTACTTTGAGTTGTCCGTCCCTGGCCTCCTTCACTCTAGTCTCTTAACTTGCTGCATCTTGCTCCAGGACAGCGTGAGACTGCTCCACTGTCCTCTGCTGGCTTGAACGGCAGGCCTGCTCCTCTCCAGCTAGTGGAGGGTTTCAGCCCAGGTTTATACAGGTCTTTAGGCATTGCTGCGCCTGGTTGATTGAGCAGCCTCTATCCCATTGACAGTCAATGGGATTTTGACTCCTGAATGCCTAAACTACTTTAGATTTAGGTTCCTAAATCAGGGAGGCATTGCAATACTGAGTGCAGCAGCGCCTAAATACCTTTAACTGGGCCTCATCTGTTACTCACTGCTACCTGTGTATGCAGAGTTGAAGGTCACTTCCCCACCCCCATGAGTGCTTAGACCAGTGTTTCCCAATTTTATTTGGCCACGGAACCCCTAGGGTTACCTTAAAAAAAAAAAAAAAAAGGGGGGGGGGGGCCCTGACGCAATTTATCAAGCCAAAAAAAACAAAAACACCGCTGCTGCTTTTTTTTGTAAAGGGGGGACCCCAACCCACTGCTGCTTTTCATCAAGCAAAAAAAAAAAAGTCCTGATGCAAAAAAGCTCTGTCTCTTTAAGAGGGGGCGGGGAGAGTGCCAGCTCCTTGCGGAACCCTTTCTTTTGGGGTTCCACGGAGCACCAATTGGGAAACACTGGCTTAGACCAATATGGAGGCAAGATCCATATTGAGGCAACGGGTGTGAGCAAATCCCGGTTCCGAAGGGTGACGTGCTCTCGCTTCCTGTTACTTCCCTGCCGTGCGTTTGAGTGGGCAGAGCTCTCCCGTTGCCCAGCTTCTCCCTGGCAGTTTGCCCCTGAAGAAGGGATGTTTTTCTAAGAGATCGGCCCGGCTTTTGCTCCGGGACACCCCGTGGCCTGTGTTAGGCAGGAGGCCAGGCTGAATGATCACTGTGGTCTCTACCAGCCGCGGATGCTCATCTACCGCTCTGCAATTTGGTTAGTGTGACCATGTGGCCGCAGACTGCCCCTGTGCAACATGAGGGGCAGAACTCAGGCTCCCAAAGCCCAGGGCTCTTCTGCGTGGCCTAGCAGAGACAAGCTCACCGTTCGCTGTCCGTCACGGTGGCTTTGAGCTGCTGCAGATTGCCAGTTGCACAGTGGAGCAGGTCTGATCTGGCCTGCGCTTGCCACTGCCCTTGGCTGCTTCTGCCTGGCGTGTGCTTGCCACTTGCTGTCTGCTGAGCCCGAGGGATGTTCTGACGAGGTGCTGTTTCCCTTGCAGCTGGCGTACTGCGTTGTGCAGTTCTTGGAGAAGGACAGCAGCCTGACGGAACCGGTGAGTCCCCTTGCTTGGCTTTGGCACGTCTGCCACGGCCCGAGTTCACGCCACAAGGTCGGTTCTGGACACGTTAGCAGCTGAGTTACTCCTAGTCCGCTCCAGACAGGCCTGGCATAAGTTGAGTTGGGTCGCTCCCTGGAACTGGCCTGCAGCGGGGTAGCAGTTGCCTGGCATGCCACACACGCACAGCCGGACTCGGTCCACGTCTCGTGCCCAGCCAGCCAGGCTTTGGGGTCTGAGCAGGCTGGGTTTTGAAACAAGAAGTGGGCAAGGGGAGCACAGCTAGGAGTGTCTGTCGTGTGTATCTCCAGTCCTGGTGTAGCAGAAGGCAAAGCCCCTCTCTCCTGGCAGCTCCCCTTCCGGCTCCACAGCATCTGCCCTGAGAAGCTGCTTGGGAATCGGACTGCCGCAGAAACCAGCAAAAGTTGATAGGGACTGTGGGTATTTGAGTCTCCATTCTGACCACTAGACCCTGGGAGAGGGGTGGAAACTGGAGACCAGAAAGGCTCTTTAGCCCTGGCGGAGCATCTCCTGTGGAGGGGCTGGGCTTTGTTTTACCCAGCTGCTGGGGCCTCGTTAGCATATCCCCTCCTGCCCGCTCCCCCGTCAGGATTCAGCATTCTGGGGGAGAGTTTGCCTTCACGTGGGGGTGCTGCTGAAAGCGTTTTTGCAGTATGCTGTTGAGCACAAGCAGGGCCCAGGTGGGGCGCGGCCGGCCCGCAGTACCGCTAAGCAGAGCAATGCTGGTGTGCCAGAGGGCGGGAAGGAGGAGCAAGGCTGCTTGGCTGGGCGGAGTGCAGAGAAACCCCTTCCGTGGCTGTCCCCCACAGGCCCGGCTCCGGCAGAGGGCTGCTGGCTCACGCACACAGACGGCAGTAATGGTGAATGTGGGCAGTGTAGGTGGTTTTGTGCCGGAGCTGGCACAGCTGTGCGCCGACAACTAGCCTGCCGGCGTTCCGCCGTGTGCATGTTCCAGGTCCAGCCGTCCCACACTCACCTTCGGAAATAGGCCCCCTCCTGCCCCACCACTGGCTCCCCCCGTCAGGGAAGCACGTGCCCCCCGTGCCAGGCAACTCACCGCCCTGCTGACAGCAGGCGGGTGTAAGAGCTCACTGAGCCTGCCACGACTGAGCGGGGGTGAGCGGCCTCCCTCGTCTCCATGGGCCGCAGGGCTGTCGTAACCCAGGCGCTCTCCCGGGGTGGATAGTTTTGCATGTGCAGGCTGTGCCGACTGGCCCGGAGCAGCGCTGTGGCTGCAGGGGGACGCCCGGCTCTCTGCCAGTGTGGTGTGCAGGCAGCCCACCCCTCGCCTTACAGGCCCTGCTTTAAGTCCATGTCGCGTTAGCAGGGCTGGTAGGAGAACAGCCATGGGGATGGAAACCAGCAGATGTAGCAGGGGAAGAATGTCCCAAGCGGCCTTCCAGCCCAGAGAAACCGAAAATATCGGACATTTTACATGTCCAGTATTTTCTATTTTTTTTATCAGACAGAAGCCGCAAATACTGGACTGCCCAGGCTAATTCCAGACACCTGGCAACCCTAGGTGATTTCAGCTTCCTGGCCTGGAGCCCAGCCACCCTGTGTGCTGGAGAGGCCGTCAGTGGGGCAGGCAAGGTAGCTGGGGCCGGAGGGGGAGAGGAGCGGAGCGGAAGGGAAGCCGTGCCACTTCAGAGCAGTGGAGGAGAGTTCACCCAGTTCCTGTGCTGCAGTTCCAGGGACCGCCCAGGACATTGGGATTCCAGGCACCGAGCTGACGCCCTCTTAAGCACCTCCTGAGCTCTCTGCGGACAGAGCCGTGCGAGGCCTCTGAGCTGGTGGCAGAGCTGCGGGGCGGAGGGCTAAGAGGTGTGAAAGAGCTAGTGGTTGGTGCCGCCCCCATGCGTCTGTCCATGTGTGCGGGGGCTGTTTCTGGGGCTGGTGGTGCTAGGCAGCAGTGCCAGTCGCTTGGCACGCCGCTCCCAAACTCCTCTCTGTGCCCGCTCAGGTGATTGTGGGCTTGCTGAAGTTCTGGCCGAAAACGCACAGTCCCAAGGAGGTGATGTTTCTGAACGAGCTGGAGGAAATACTGGATGTGATCGAGCCCTCTGAGTTCGTGAAGGTCATGGAGCCCCTGTTCAGGCAGCTGGCCAAGTGTGTGTCCAGCCCGCACTTCCAGGTAGGTTCTCAGCTCAACAAGGCCATCTGGCATCGCTTTGCTCCTGGGTTCTCTGTGGGGCGGGCAGAGGTCCTGGAGCAGGTTTGTGGTAGCCAGAGGATTCTTCGGTAAATTCTGTGGCTGCCGTGAGCAGGAGTCTCGAGGGTGGCACAAAAGCAGGCGGCATTAAAGAGCCGCCAGACCGGCAGTCTGGAGAAATAGTGCTGTGAATGGCCTCCTGAGCCCCTGATAGCATTTGCTTAGCTATGCAGCATGTCCCAGCCCTGAGTGTTACAACAGCGAGGTGCTAACGTGGGTACGTTGTGCTGCCCCTTGTTGTAAGGGGCCGATCTGACACAGGGTGGCAGGTGGGCCCCATCCGGTGTCCTCCTATCTAGGGATGTGAAATTGAGTAGTCAATGGAACTTCCATCAACTACTCGGTTAGTGGGGGTGGGGCGGGGCACTTGCTGTCCGGCTGCACCTGTGCCTTTTACATGTAGCTGCAGCTCTGGGGGGGACCGCAGTCGGACCGGCGCAAGCGGGGACAGCTTTAGTCCCTGCTTGCACCATTTCCTGCTGTGCCTCTGCCTCTCCTGCCTCTCCCCACCCCCTCTGTGGAGACGGTGCTGGGGGAAACTGGCTTTTAAGCCAGCTTTCCCCTACACACACACACCTCCCCCCACGCACCAGCTCCTGCTCCCCTCAGGTGACTAGCTGATTTGGCTACCTGATAAGCCTGTGCTTACCGGGTCGTTGTGTAGTTGCTTCCATCCCTACTCCTGTCCCTGAGTTACTGTGCCCAGGTCCTCCTGAGATCGGATTGTCGACTTGTCCGTGGCACTGGGGGATGGCAGGCCAATGAGGCTCCTCTGCCCTGCTGAGTATTCCCAGTTTTGCATGCCTGCACCGAAGAGACCTTGCACTGCCTGGCTTTGGGGCACCACATCCTCCATTGTGCAGCTAGAAGAGGGGTAGAGCGGGCGCAGGGGGATGGGAGATCTGCAGGGCCACTTGATCCCATTTTAGGGGACCCCCCCAGGAGAGCAGGGGAAGGTGCAGATGTCCACAGAGTGACACTGCTGGGAGGCACTGCATTCAGCGGCTGCCCTCTCCACACCCTTCCTCTGCATTGCCTCTTGTTCGCCATTGGTGTGACGCACACCATAGAGTAATCCCTGCCCTCCACTGTTCACAACCGAGGTAGACGCCCCACAAAAGCAGGCATGCGTCAGGACCTGCAGGAATTCAGCTAAGTAATGCCTGGCACCATGGGACGTGTGGGAAATGGGACTGGTTGCGTTAGTGTCGGGTAGGTTTTGTATGATGCTACAAGTTTGGCAGACAAAGGTACTTGTCTTGACGTAAAATGATTAGATTTCTGGGAGCCGTTTGATTTAGTCCCCCCCAGTAAGGATTGGCACTGTGCAGAGTCACTGCGGCCCGTCTTAAAAGGCTTCCACACTGACTAGCTGACAGATCTCGCCCCGTTACCGTCAGTGGAACCCTCAGATGGGGTCTGACCACAGTCAGTCCTCTGCCCAGAGCTCGGCACCACCTTTAGCATCGAGCTCCCCGGGAACCTGTCAAGTCATTGCTGGTCAAGCTTGGGGACGACTCCCACATGGGTGATGGCAGCGAAAGAAAAGGGCAGATCTGTTGCACAGAGCGACCGGGACTGCTCAGTCACCTGGTTCATTTGAGCAACGCACGTTTTAATACAGCCAGATGCTGGGTGCAAAGGCTGTAGGCCACACTGACAGCATGGGTGCCTGTGCCCTGGAGGGCGTGGACTCTGGACAGGGCGCAGGGACATGATGGAAATCCATTTGAGCATGGGCTTCTAGTGCAGTGCTGTTGGCCAAGAGGGCTAGTGGGATTCTCGGCTGTACAGGCGGGGGATAGGGAGTAGAGGTGGGAAGATCTGTGAGGAAAATGCGGCCTTACGGTAATAGGCTGTTCATCGGAGCCTTCGCGTTAACGCGGCCACAGGCTGTACCTTCGGGGGAAGAGGTGACCAGCAGCTGGCTTGTTAATCTGCCTGGGCATACCGAGCTAGAATGGCTCGGAGGGAAGTTAGATACGTTCAGACTAGAAATAAAGCTCTTTTCTCTCTCTCTTTTTAAAACCGGTGAGGGTCACTACCATTGGAACAGCTCGCCTCAGGGTCTGGTGGGTTCTCCATTGCTCCGAGTCCGAGGACCGGATGTGTCTCTCCAAGATACTCTCTAGCTCAACACAGAGCAGGGATTACTGGGTGTTCAGGCCCACTGACCACAGTGTTACCTTTGAGCCTTAAGTCTCTGACTGCCGGTGGGAGCCGTGCAGGGACCTGGCGCGATAGAGCCATTGGCTCGGCTCGGCTTGGGTTTGTTTGCAGGGCTTCTGAAAGAAGGTTTCTTCTCTCTTCCCTGAAGGAGGGGTGGGGGCTGTGGGCCTGTTGCTGACGTGTCCCCCTCGGCTAAATCTTCCCTGCACAGGTAAGCCAGGCCCTTATGTGACTTCTAGCACAAAAGTCTGCTTGCAGCCACACAGCCAGCCTCTCTCCCGGGTCTGGTGCTGCTTTAACCCTGGGCTGGCTTACTCAGCTGCAGAGGTGGATTAGGACCTGAGCTCCCGTTAAGTCCAGGTGGAACCTACTCCCCCAATGCCTTCCCACAGTCCCACTGAGGACGGACGGATTCTCCCACCATTGACAGACTCCGAGTGTCTCTGCTAAAGACCCGGGGGCTGTCCCACTGGGCACACGTGGGTGAGTGCAGAAACCGCGTGCGCACCGTGACACAGATGGGCTGTTGCAGTGGAGCGGCTCGCACCCGGGGTAGGCTGGGGCACGAGGGCCAGGCCCCTGGGTTCAGTGTGCCGTGAAGGCATAGCGTGAGGAGGAGAGGGCACAGGCTCCGTGGAGCAGGGCAGGGAGGAGTCTTAGCCTCGTGAGCGATGTAGGGTGGCCCAGGGAGGAGTCTTAGCCTCGTGAGCGATGTAGGGTGGCCCAGGGAGCGAGACCAGTGGGGGCAGGCCGAATGGCCGTGCTTAGTCATGTTTGGAAGGACAGGAGGTGGCAAGAACCCAGGGGGCGCCCCTGTTGGACAGGGAGGGCTGGAGAGCCCACTCCATTGCTAGCCCTTGCTGAGCTTTGCCTGGAGGCAGGAGGGTCGGAGGAAGACTTGTTGATGTGACTGACTGGCAAGTCATCAGTATAACCGTAGGAGTTGAGGCCCTGTGACTGAATGAGACTCCCCAAGGGCAAAGCTCTCGGTGTCGATGCAGCAGAACGTAACTAGGAGAGAACGGGAACCTGGCCTGGCTCGCTCCAGGCAGAGGACCCGTTGCCAGAGGTGGCAAAGACAAGCTGCTCCCTAGAGCGCTGGCAGATCTGGTTTCTGGGCTGTCTGGCGCCTGGCCGGTGTTGGCTGACTTCTCACATGCGCTCTCTGACCCGTCTGCAAGGAGCCTCAGCAGAGCTTTGCTTCCCCCCTTGCACAGGTGGCAGAGCGGGCGCTGTACTACTGGAACAACGAGTACATCATGAGCCTGATCAGCGACAATGCCGCCAGGATCCTCCCCATCATGTTCCCGGCCCTCTACAAGAATTCCAAGAGTCACTGGAACAAGTAGGTCCCTTCTGTGTGTCCGGGGGCCATCGGGTGTGAGTGTGCGGGCACCTGGCATAGCCCAGGCCTGCTGGCGGCTGTGGGGCAGGGAGACGGCGCGGTGCTCGCACACCAAGGGGATGGTGTACTAGAACCAAAAGACCCAAGCAGCCTCCAGCATTTTGGGCAGCTGTTTGGCCAGCCCAGTCAGTATGCTGAGCCTGCCTGGTAGGCGTGTCGGGATTGTCTAGTCGTGGATCTCAAGCCATGGATCACGGAGGCTTCGGCAGCCTCCAAAGCTGAACGAAGACGCTGGCGAATGCCCTGGCCCCGTGTCACCAGCTGCCAGGTGTAAGAGAGGGAGCACTGGGAGAAAACCACCCGAGGGAGGTGCTGCTTGTCACCAGATCCTCTTGTGACACGCCCACAGCCCGCTCTGTCTCCAACCCTTCGCTGGCTCAGTTCAAGAGAGGCTCAGAGAGTTAAGACTGAACCCTCTGTCGCTTTGGTGAATGGGTTAGGAAGCTCCCCGCCCACATCCGAGACCCTAAGGGGTACATCTGCCAGCCCAGCAGAAACCTGCGCCAGTTAGCCTCAGAGCTCCGGCTTGCACTACAACGCTAAAAGTAGTTGTGCAGACGCTCAGGCTTGGGCCCTGCAGCCGGGGAACGGGGGTATTGCCTGACATTTCTGGGGGGAGAGAAGACAGAAATGCCCTTCTCCCCCAAAGCCTCTTGCCCCCCCGGCACCCAGGCCTTCCCTGAACACTGAGAAGAGGCAAAACGAGGACCCTTCTAATGCAGTCGAGGGGGTGATGGGACGGAGCTGGGCTTCAGTGTGAAGCACAGAGAAATTGGTTGCAGAATAAAAGCTTTGCACACCGTTGTCTGTTTCTGCTTCCACTCGCCTCTTCGCCATAGAGAGTCAACAAGAGGCACAGGCCTTGTTCCCTTTGCGTGTGGTAAATGCTACACTTGCCAGCAGGCAAGGAAATAGCCAGGGTGGCCTTGCTGTTGCACCCAACTCTCCCCATGCGCTCATCATGTTGTTTTTCCCACCTTTCTCCCAGCATGCTTCAGAAACGTGCTTTGTCCCACCTAACGGAGCCATTTTCTGCTGCATGTAAAACATTTCCTAAGCATCGGTAGCTCTCTGTGTCTTTTCTCCTTGTCGGATCTTCCCCCTTGTCTCCTTTCTTGTGTTTTCCTGGGGGTGGCACAGGACAGGCCCGGACCTCTGTTCTGCCTGTTTCCAGTTTGTGATGGCATTTTTCTACAGCTCCTCCCCGCCCCCCCATCTCTCTCTGCCTCCCTTGCTGTCCCAGGGTGGGCTGAGGGACACAGAGATTCGGCCCTTCCTTCCCCCAGCTCGCTCAGTCCATGTGGCCAAAAATAAAACTTAGGAGCCGTGCCTTTCTTGCAAACTGTCCCCAAAGTCCATTAGCACTGCGGGTTCTTCCGCGGCTGGGGAGGGAGCACAGAGAGGTGAGGTGACTTACAGCAGCCAGCGCGCAAGATGTCCGGCCCGTCGGTTCCTCGCTCGGGCTGCGTCTGGGCCCCGTTTCAGTCTGTTCTGATTTCCCAGCGCTTTCAGACAAGCCCCCGCCCCTGCCCAGGAGCTCACAGCGCGGCGTGGACCAGGCGTGACACAATGCAGGTGTTGGCACGAGGGGAGGAGATGGCTTGCTCTGCTAGTTCGGTACCCCCTCCCCCCCTCCAAGGTGGTGTACGTGCCAGTTTGCTGCTGCAGCAGCTGCTGTTCACAGTAACTGAGTAAACGAGTGAAGCCATGTGGGGAAATCAAACAGTCTGGCTGGTATGTTGCCAACCCCATCACATGCAGCTTTAAAACTGGGCTGAACAAAGCCCTGTAGGGAAAATTCCTGCGCTGGTCCCGGCTGCTTCCATCTCTAGCTTCTTGGACTATGCGATGCCCAGTAGAAAAGGCCCTGCAAACTGTCCCCAAAGTTTGCCTGCTGACGTCTTTGTTGGGAACCCCCAACTCGGTCATGGCGAAGAGAGCCTGCCCACGTCTCCATGTCCCCGGTGGAACAATAGAATGGGATCGGGTCTCGGCTTGTTTCACACGGCGCGCTGGGGCCACGGGGAAGGCTCTAGTCACGCTCCTGTGAGCAGAAGCGGTGTCGGTCCCCCTCCCAGCAGGATATGGGACAAGCCCCTCGACATCCCCTGTGACCCACTGTCCCCCTTCTGCCTTCTTTGCAGGACCATCCATGGCCTGATCTACAATGCGCTGAAGCTGTTCATGGAGATGAACCAGAAGCTGTTTGATGACTGCACGCAGCAGTACAAGGCAGAGAAGCAAAAGTGAGTGTCTTGGGCAGGGGCCTCCTCTCGGCTCCCTTAACCTCACACCAGAGACTCCTTTGCCAGGCAGGAAAGTCCCAGATGCCTGCAACAGCCAGGCAGGCTAGAAGTCAGTTCAGTCATCAGCCAGGTCGAAGCGGGTCCCCTAGGGAAGCCGGGGGAAGGAGCGCGCACGAGAGCAGGAAAGCGCGAGGCGGAAATCCAGGAGGTAGAGGTGGGCACGGAAGAGCAGAAAGCTCAGTCCTGTCAGAAGCAGGAGGCCTGGGCCAGCAGGGAATGGAGGGAGAAGTGGAGGAGAGGGGATTTAAGCCCTGATCCAGCAGTGCAATGAAATGCCTGCTCGTGTCCCTTTGACTTCAGTGGAACTAAGCCCATGCTTAAAAATGTACTCTCTGCTGAGGGGTTTTGCTGACCTGGGGCCCTAGTGATTTCTTTGCTGCCTTCGCCCCAGCGGCTGTTTAGGGAGATGTACCTACTGGTCTGGGGCATGGAGGGGTCAAAAGAGGAGGGGCTGGAATGAACTGATCAATTAAGGAGCCCCCAGCGATAGATCCCGGCCATCTGGAGGAGCATAAGGCTGAAGGGTGGAGCTGCTAACACACACGTGCCATTTAGAGTCAGGTACTGCACAGAGGGAGGGGTTACAGCTTGCACTTGGCATGTAGGTTGAACTGCAAAGGAGCTGGTAGACCAGGCTAGTCTGAGGATGGGCCCTGCGAGGCGTCTGCCAAGGCCGGGTGTACCTTGTGACCTCGCAGAGCCCTCCCAGCGTATCACAAGGCAGTGGAGAAAGAGATTTGGCACCCTTGATTTTGCCTTCCAAGTTTCTCACGAGAAGCTAAGGAAACAAAGTAGCCGTGGAGTGGGAGGCGAGGGTCTCTGGTGGATCAGAAAGTGAGCAGGAGCCAGAACAAGGGGGACTGAACTTCGCCATGTCGAGAGTGACGGCAGTGAAGGGGTTCCCAGGAGTCCGCCGGCGGCTGGAGGGATTGTGTGTCGTGCCTGGGGGCTGCCCAGCGTATTGTGTTCAGGATGTGTCCACGCTGCAATGGGAGGGTGCTCGCCAGCGCGGATGGACAGCCTGGCTTGCGCCGCTCAGGCTTGTGAACTGCACACAGCAGCATGGCCGCAGCTTGGGCGAGCCACCCCAACCAAACCGGCCCAGCCGCCTGCATGGCTCTGCTAGCGCAGGTCCCCGCTGCAGTGCAAATGCCCCCTAAGCCAGGGAGGTGACAGTGTAAAGGGACACGGTTAACTCACCGTTACACAGCACCTCAGCATCAGCCGCTTCCCAGCCGAGAGCCCAGAACGGTGGCGTGACTGCCTGGCGCACTGGAGCAGCGCTTTGCAGAGATGAGCTGAGATCCCGGGGGAGAATCTGCCCCTGTTTGACCCACGGGCCGAGTAGAGCTGTGCCCGCGTCACCCCTGAATGCCCCCGAGAGTCTGTCTGCAGGGGGCATGCTCGCCCGGCCTGAGCAGGCCTTTCCCTGCACTTACAGCGGTGGGCTGAGCTGGGTCCAGGCACTGGACTGAGAGAAGGGAGATTCTCTCCCGTGCTGCTAAGGACCCTCGGGGGCTGGGCCCAGGCCGTGGGGGGTGGAAGCTGGCTCTGACTCTGAGCCAGCCCAGCAGAGTAGTGGGGAGAGTGGATGGGGACAAGGAGCCTGCGGGGGAGGCTGGGCGTAGAGCCTGGCAGGGGTGGGGAAAAGGGGTTGGCTGGAGCAGGAGATTGGTGCTTAGAGCCAGGGGCAGGCTGGCACTAGGGCCCTGAGAGCCAGCGTCTGGGGATATTGGAGATCAGTGGGAGAGTGACCAGACAAAGTGCCAGGTTGCTGAGCAAAGAGCCAAGGCAACGGATCCGGGAGGCACTGAAACTGGAGCCCAGGGAACAAGGTTGGGACTGTGAGTTAGTGGGGCAGGAGAATGGATGACGAGCCAGGAGGAAGGGGGACTGGGCCGTGCTGGGCAAGGAGGCTGGGACCTGTTAGGTGAGGCACCTCAAGGACCAGCTCGTGGGCAGTCATGCCTAATGGTTAGAGTCAGGTGCCTGGAGCTGAAACCAAGATCTGAAGCCAAGGTTGGGGCCAGCATCAGAGGCAGGGCGTGAGAAGAGGGACCTGGAGTGAGGCAGGAGCCAGGAACAGCTGGGATCTGGGATAGAGGGCAGAAATCTCAAGCAGGCTGAGAGGCAGGTAGGCAGGTAAGCAGGGCCTATGTAATAGCCAGCCCAGGACTCCCCTAGTTGCTTGGACAGTGCCCTGTGCCTCTCTCCGATGTGCTTAGTGCCTCCCTGCTAATGAACGGGGCTGGGTGTTTCCTGCAGTTAGGAGCTTTGGGGAGGGGGTCCTTTGGGAACGAGGCTTCGCTAGCCCCCTCTCCAGTGGTGGGGTTTGCTGCTGGAGTACTGGCTGTGGGCCCAGGTCCAAGACCTGTGATTCTTCACAAGGAGAATGGGGCTGGGACGGGGACAAGCCTGGGGCACAGCCGCTTGGAGGGGACGGGGCAGAAGAGTCCGTGTCCACTAGAAATACGGCTCCGCAATTCCCGAATCTCCCCGTTCCTCTGCCGGGGCAGTGTGTGTCTCCCTGTCCTCTGTGCTCGCAGCTATTCTGTTAGCTAATGCTGTGGGGTCAGTGGGGGGGATCTGAAATGTCCAGCCCCGCTCTTGACCCTGTGGGGGTCGATCTCATGCCACATGATGGAATTTTTCAGCTTGGCTGTTTTTCAAAGCTAGCAAGCTGCATGCACCAACCCGTGGTCAAAGAACATTCTCCCCATTGCGGAGTCTCGCTCTCAGAAGATGGGGAATGCCCGTCTAACGCTGCCAGTATCCATTAGTCCCGCTTGCACTTGTGCATTGTGCTACAGACTGCAGTGACGTGACCACATGCTGTTTTTTCCCTAGGACCCTGCCTCATTCAGTGAGAGACTGAGGAGAGGCGAGAGTGAGGAGGAGGAGGACTGTTTAGGTTAGAAAGAAGAGGGCACGTAGGAGGTACACAAAATGAGTACAGGGCTAGGGAAGGTATGTTGGCTGTCCCCGTTCACCTTGGGTCAAAGCACAAGACAAGGGGATGTCATGTGAGGCTGAAAGCCAACTGGTGTGCAATGGATACAAAGAAACACGTTTACACCAGGTGTAGTAAGCCTCCGGAACTCACTGCCACAAGGTGTTACTGAAGCCAGGGGGAATTCAAAAAAAGGATGAGACATTGGTTAATGCCTACCCACCGAGCCTGCCTCTGCAGAATGGACCACCCCGCGCCCACAGCCCCACAGCGTGTGGGAGCAGCACTGCACCGTTCCTCCGGGCTCTTCCTAGACCCCCGCAGCCCTCCTGGGGAAGTGAGGCCTCTCCGTGAAGTTGCTCAAAGTCCGACCTTTGGAGACCAGTCAAAGGGTCTGGCTCTGTTAATTCTAAGATGGTGCATGTGGTGGTAGCTGATACCTCGGACTGTTGGGCTTTGTGTGGCTGGGGCGTGGGAGGCTCAAGACCACGTGTCCTCCAAAGCTGAGGGGCAGCTACGTGAAGGTGTGGACTGCGACACGCTTCGAAGCACCTCGGCTGTGAGTGCCTGCCACAGGCCGACGGTCAGGAAACAGGGCTGACGGCCCAGACCGGTGCTGTGTTCTGTAATTCCATTTCACCAAAGCAGCCCCACAGGTGAACTCCCCAGTCACTGTACCGGTCCTGTCAGGATGCCACAGGCAGTCCTCTTAGACTCTCCGGTCTGTCTTGCCGTCCGTGGGAAACTGGATGACATAACGGTCCCTTGCACCAAAACTCCCACTGCAGCAGATTGCTCCTGGTCCCGAGAGCCCAGTCACTCACCCCAGATCAATTGGTACTCCCAGTCTTACCCCCCAGACCGCTCTGGCAGCCGACTCTGTAGTGAACTGCAGGTTGGCTGGCTAAGAGAAGGAAATGTTACAACAGGTAGAATAGCTGTACGGGGGACTCGGTAATTCCAGATGGTGGCAGTGATGTGACAAGCTGCCCGTTTCCCAAGTCTTACCCAGAGCGTGTCTAGGGATCTCCGCTTTGCATCTGGCAGCTCCCCCGTTAGGGTCCACACAACCCAGAGATGATGTCTCTTTCCTTGAATCCATATTTATAGCTGCTTCTGACCAGAGGCAAGCTTCCCCCAGGGAGTGGTGCACACGTGCGCCTAGCACTGCAATGCCAGGCACTGTGGGCATGTGGGGAATGGGTCTGGGCAAACAAACCTGGTTTCGTTCATTGCTGAGATCACAAATTTGGTCCTTAAAGATCTCTGCCTTGCTGTAACGGAGCGGGACGCCTGTCAGCTTTGATTTCCTTCCGCCCTCTGCAGTGTCAGGGTCCACATCAAAGGCAGTAACTGGCTAACTGACAGATGTTAACAAGTAGCCCTCCACAGGGAACCCACCTAGACCAAGAGGGGTGCAGTGGGATTCTGCTAGGCAGGCACTAGTTAGCATTTTAGCGGTGATGTGGCAGTGAATGTGCCATTGCTGCTGACACCGAGTGGCCAGTAGCGCTCAGGAAAGGGGCGCACAGCAACCTGGATCTCTCTGTGCCCATTCAAACAACGTGCATTTTAGTGCGGCCCAACGCAGGGTCACGGCTTGGAACAGGAGACGCGCCGGCCCTACAGCATGGGAGACGGCCCCCTGGACAGCAGCAACTGACAAAGCTCTTGGGTCTCATTCTGGATAGTCGGCTGAGCGTGAGCTCCCGGTGTGATGCCTGGCAGAAGGGCTGGTGTGGCCCTTGGATGTGTACTTAGGGGGAGGAGGGGCAGGGAGGGGTGATTTTTACCTCTGCAGAGCATGTGGGTGAGCCCGACATTAGAACACTGTGTCCAGTTGTGGTGCCCACATTTCACAAAGGGTGTTGTCAGTCTGACGACGGTGTGGAAAAGAGCCCCGGGCTGGAGGAAACGCCCTGCAGGGAGGGACTCCAAGAGCTCGCTCTGTTCAGTTGATAGAAAAGCAGCTGTTGAGGTGACGTGCTTACTGCGTGATGCCTTCACGGGGAGACGGGACGGGGTGCGAACGGGCTCGTGGCCCTGGTGGGGACGGGCAGAACAAGAACCAGTAGCTGGAAGCTGAAGCCAGACAACGTTTATGTAGCAGTGAGGTGCAGATTTTTACTGGTGAGGGTGATTTAACCCTTGGAACAAACTTGCCAAGGCAGTGGTGGATTTTCCATCTCTTCATGCCCTCAGACCCAGACTGCGCCGTTCTGGAACGCCTGCTCAACCCCAGTTTTTTTACCTGGGTGCCATTTGCTGGCTCGTGTTATGCAGGAGGTCAGATTAGATAAGCCAATGGTGCCGTCTGGGCTTCAACTGTGTGAAATGACTTGCCCACTGCAGGGCTTCTTGTGCCTCCCGTGGAAGCTGCTGGTCCTGACCAGTGGTGGAGAGGGACCTTAGCTGGAGGGGCCCCTGCTCAGATGTGGTCGGGCAGTTCCTGAGCCTTGCGTGGGGAACAAGAATGGTCATTCCATACTAGCCTGATCCACAGGCTTCCCTCTTCCACACTTAAACTCACGAGCTGAGCATTCAGACACCTCACTTCCAGCTACCACGCCCGCCGACTGTCCCGCAGCTGGCAGTTGGGTAGCTCCTAAAGATGGATGCTCTGTGCCCAACCAGAACCTTCCCAGGCACGCATCCGCCTCCAGCTGCCCGGTGCTCCAGTGCCAGGCATTACCCCCCACCCAGAAACTCCTCCTCCAGCTGCCAGGCATTACCTCTGCCCAGAAATTCCTTTTTATAAGGGACAAAATTCAAGACCCCTTTCCCCTCCCCTGCTGTCTCCAGCCCTCTCCTCCCCTGCCCTTGGATTGCCACCTCTGCGCCTCCTCCCCGTAGTCTCACTTCTTCCCTGTCTCCACAGAGGGAGGTTCAGGCTGAAGGAGCGAGAAGAGATGTGGCACAAGGTGGAGGAGCTGGCCCGGCAGAACCCGCAGGTGATGTAACTCGCAAGGGATGGCCGGGGGAGAGCGCTGGGCTTCTGAACGCTGCTAACTTGGCCTGCGTAGAGCAGAACCCCTCAGCGGGCTCCACCCCCTTGCCGAAGGTCCTAGGAGGTGTGGAACCCCGGGGTCAGCTGGTGCTTCAGCCCTTGTTGTCATGAAGCGCAGTTACCCATGGCCATTGCTACGCTAGTGGAGATGCCGCCAGTCTCCCAGCTGGCCCCTGACTTCAGTGGCATTGGAGCAGCTGTTCCCTGGAGATGCCTGGTTACTGAGTAGGGAATGTGCCCGAGACTGGCCCTTTCCTGCCGGGCCAGCCCAGGCGTGAACCACACGGCTCAGCCAGCGAAGGGTGGGCACCTCCCTGGCTGAGGAAGCGCCCAGCCCTGCCGCGTGCTGGTGGGAGGGAGCTTTGCAGCGTTACAGTGACATTCCCGAGGGACCCTGTCCACCGGGGGGCTAGAAGAGGGATTCTGGTGCTGGAGCGCAGGTTCCCGCTAACCTAACGCCCTGATTGTTCACGTTGCCTGCAGTACCCCATGTATTACGCACCCCCATCTTTGCCTCCCATTTACTGCATGGAGACCGAGACCCCCACTGCCGAGGACATTCAGCTACTGAAGAAAACAATGGAGACGGAGGCTGTGCAGGTGAGTCAGGGCCCAGCGCCCTGATAGCGTTCCTCCGAGGCGGCCACTCCCCCACCGGTGGCTTCATAAGAACTGAGAGATTGCCAGCCTGGCTCAGAGCAGGGCCCATCCAGGCCAGTAGCCAGTGCCAGGTGGTTCTGAGGGGGATGCAAGAACTCCTCAGCGGGAAGAGGGGAGAGAGAAATGAGGGAGGATGTCTGTTCCCTCCTTCAAACATGTGTTGGCATTCGCTGTTCTGCTCCTGCTCCAGCTAAGCGTCCCCCTCCTTTGAGTCCTGCTTAGCTCCGACGTGAGAGTGTGTCGTGAGGGCAAGGGGCTCTGGGGAGTAGCCGGAATTCCTCCCAAGCAGGCAGGGACAGGGTAGAGCCCTGCTGCCCTCACGGGGTGAGGCCAGGGCATGTGAGCCAGAGCCACCTCTATTCCCTCTGGGCTAGGGGAAGGCGAAGTGCTCCCTGGTTAGCTCGTCCCCTGAAGCTGAGCACTGACCCCGGCCCTTTCTCTAGATGCTGAAAGACATCAAGAAGGAGAAAGTTTTACTGCGCCGGAAATCGGAGCTCCCGCAGGATGTCTACACTATAAAAGCCCTGGAGGCCCACAAGAGAGCAGAAGAATTCCTCACCTCAAGCCAAGAGGCACTCTGACGGGCTAGGGAGTTGCCCTGGGAGACCTGGCCCCCATTCTCTGCCCCTGGGGGTCCCCAGATATGCACTTGGGTCTAATGTATAACTAGGGAATGAACATGGTGAGCTGTGCCTGTCCACGCCATTCTCATTCTTTCAGGGGAGAGTTGGTTTTACATCGTACCTCGTATCTCATCGCATTGTCCCCGCCTCCCGCGTCTCCCTCTCAAGCTGGTCTGTGTGCGCATTTGCACAGGGAGCTCCCAGGCCATGGCTGCATCATTCCAGGCAGGAGTCATTCCATTCCCTGCTGCCGGGACGTGGGGCCAAAGCCTCCTGCCTGCTCAGCAGCTGGCCGGGTTTTCTCGGCCAGAGGCTACCATCACATGCTTCTGCACCCAGCCCAAGGCCCCGAGCGCATACCATTGGCTGCAGCCAGGCCCTGCTCCAGCTGTGAGCTGCAGCCAGGTCCGCTGGGAGAGGCTCAGTCCATCACAGGGCAGTGAATTCTCAAGGGCTCTTTCCAGTCCAGTTGTAACTGTCCTCCAGGGGGATTTCCCCTTAGCAGGCGATTCTGCTCTTGCCTGGCCCGGCTTGGCAGAAGGGACATTAACCTGAACTTTTCCTTTACTTCACTGACTCTTCCCCCTGCTCCAAGGAGAGGCTCTGCCATCTTTGAATGTAAGCACATTGTTACTCTTCCGCTGCACCACCTGCAATAATTAAGTTCTTCCTTTCGCATGACACCCCTCCCCCAAAGGCTCTTATTAGCCAGCCTCTTACTAGGAGAGAGTGTCGCTTTTTCCAGCCATCGTTCCTCCGCTCTTGAGGTCCCTCAAACATGGCACCTACCTCTGCTACTGAGATTCCAGGGGCAGATGCCCCAACAGGTGTGCTGGCCTCTAGTGGGTGCCATGTCCCGGGGGCCTCTGCTGCTCCATCTCTGCACCAGCTGGTCCGTTGTGTGGATTCCTCACCCCTGTGCGCCACTGGGAGTGAAGCGCTAGGCAGGGGCAGGGAATGGGCTGTTGCCGCTGCACTTCGGAAGCCGTAGCTGCTGCAGGCGGCCTGAGCCAGGCTCACTTTCTGCTGGCCCGGTGGCAGGCTGCTCCTCTTGCAGCGCAGGAGGGAGGAGCGGTGCCGCTTCAGTGTTAGGAGCGTATGTGCCAATAGCTCAGGGCAGGTAACTGAGGGAGCTATTGGCGGGCATGCTGCGGTGTGCTGGCGGGGCTCTCCTTTGCATCCCAGCTCTGTGCTACCTTGAACAATCACTGTTGCCTGAGTGGGGTGGCTGGCAGTCTCTCAGAACAGGAGCCCTGGAGCATCATATCTGCTGTGCACATCCAAGCGTAGCCCCTGCTCCAGCTCTGGCGGCCACGTGGTGGGATTGGCAAAGGTGCCCATGCGCTAGCCCTCTGCTTCTCACTCCTGCTGCTACCCCCAGCCCTGGCTCCCAATTAAACACGGCTTCTTTGTTTAAACCCTGCGTGGGGTCCCCTCCCACAGCCATATTGAGCTCTGTTTCCAAAGCTATTCCTTCCGGACCCTGGCCCACTCCTGTTCTTGTGAATGCCCATCGCCCCCTCCCCACAGCAGCTGGTGGGGGGGCATGTTGGAGCAGTAACTTACAGGGCAGGTTCTTTAATTCTCTGGAGAGATCGCTTCTCTCCCAGCCCCACTGGCCCGTCCCACTCTGGGCTCAGCCCCACAGCAGCCTCCTGTCAGTCATACTGCGGGCTCATTCCCATCTCCTCTCCATCCCTGACTCCTCGCTGATTACTGTCCACAACTGTTAGCATGGAGCCAGCTGCTCAACCAGGGGTGGGCAATAATGGGGGGGGGCCTTCAGAAATATTTGAAGTGGCCCCGGAAGGGGCAGGGCCAGGACACCTCCATGCTTCCCCACCCACAGACCCTGATTGGCCAGGGGATGGGGGGAGCACACAAAGTCTTTGAACATCTGGCAGTTCCCTCTAGGTGCCTGTGCCCCTTGCAGGGCAGGGGCCGGGAGTGAGACTACACATGCTCTCCCTGGCCCTGATTGGCCTGGGGGAGTGGTAGGGTGTCCACAGACCGGCTCAACCTGCTTGACGGGCCTGGTTTGTCCACCCCTGTGCTACCCGCTTACCCCGTGCCTGGCCCAGCACTGCTATTGGCCCCACGGCAGGGGTAATGCTGGAGATGGGCAAAGAATGTGTGCAGGAGTCTGTTGGGACAGGGTGCTGGGTCCTTTCTACCACAGGGGGGACACAGCGAGGCCCTGGGCTGGGGCACTGGAAAGGGAAGAACTAAGACACTGCCTTGGCTTTGGGGTTGTAACAAACATTAGCAGGACCCGATGGAGCAAGCGCCCTGGTGCCCAGCTCGGAAGTGCTTCAGTGGGGTACAGGCAGCTGCTCTGGGCCGAGCTCATGGGGACAGTGGTTTGGCTGTAGGAGAGATGGGGGACATACCTGCATTTCAGGTGAGGATGCTCCTCTCTGCTGCCTGTCCGGAAGGGAGTAGCCAGGAAACTTTCCACCTCCACATCCAACCAGGCCAGCATGGTTTCCCGTTTGGGTTGTGCACGGCCGCCCGCTCAGCGTACTGCGTGCTGGATGACTTACGGACGTACATCACCATCTTTAATCTGCTTGTGGGTCAGGGAACCTCCCGTTTAGTATGTTCCATTTAGTTTGCTGCCTCTTCATTCCTGTGTCCTGCGTATGTGGGTGGGGTGGGTGCATGCAGCACCCCTGCAGAGCTGTCAGCAGAATTACAGGTAGTACACAGCCCTGGGTAACTGTCTATGTCAGTTGTCTCTTGTACACCACCTAACAGTCACGCTGATTTCTGCCTGTGGGCCCCCTCCCCCCTGCCCTCCTCCTTCAGAGTCGGAGCTGCCTCTTCCACTTCTCCCATAGCCCAGCCCATCATGAGGGGAAAAGCAAAACTAAACGATGCAGTCACGCCCCAGACACAAGTGTTAAGCTGCTTACAGATCATATGTACATATGGTGTACTTTATTTTCAGTAGAGCATAATAGTATGAAAGTGTTGGATTTTGTACAGCTGTCTCTGTATGTACAGAACTAAATAAAATGGCTCTCTTGGAAAGACGCCACCCGAGACTCCAGCTCCTGTGATCTGGCACAGCACCGTTGTTTGCCCTCTACAGTGGGTGGGGGCCACGCATGCACGGGTGAGAAGGGAAATCCCCTTTCCCTCTGCTCCTTTGGCACTAGCACAGCTCTGGCTCAAGCCAGCAATGCCGATGAGGGCAGTCCAGTTCCTGCGGGGCATAGTACTACTGAAGACACCACAACAACACATCACACTATCCGAGAGCCGGGAGTAGGAAAGGAGGAGACGAGACAGATTTTGGGTCAGACAGCTTCAGTGAGACACAAACCAACCTGCTTAGTGCTTCAGTGCCGGGGGAGGTCAAGTCCGACCCATCAGAGGGGCGAGGGCCCTGGTCTGCCTCCCTGTAGCCCCAGGTTAAAGCGTACAGGGTAGCACTTGGTCCTCAGCTCTCCCAGCAGGGACCTGGCGCTGGCTCTGCACTTCACTTCAATTCCGGCCTAGAGGCGCTGAGATTCTGCCTGGCCTGCAGCGTCCGCTGCACCATCGCCGTCCACTGATCATCCGAGATCTCGCTGGCCCATGCGGGGATTCCAAGGGTAGGCAGCTTCACCCCAGCCATCGTCCTTTTCACCAGCTCCACGTGTTCTAGAGGCACACAAAGTCAGAGCATGAGGCCCCACCGGTTCTGAAAGCTTTGCTCCACCTCCAAGCAGCCAGCTTGTGGGGCCAATACAACGCCCAGCATGAGCGCTGCCTCTCACTGTCCCAAACATACTCCCCTTGGGTCTGGAATAGAGGGAAGGGATCCTCTTACCTGGATCCATAGGGATGGAACTTTGATTGCTCTGAGCAGCAGCTCCCTCCTCCTCCTCCTCCTCCTCACTATCCACAGGGGGGTCTGGCAGGTGCAGCCTCAGCATCTGCAGGGCACAACACAATCCTCAGCAAAGCCTTCGGGCAGAACACGGTCTCCGCATCCACCCCCTGGGCCTTCGCCCCAGCCCCATATGCCTCACTACGCCAACCCAAAGAATCAGGACCCCCCCCCCCCCCCCCCCCAGTATTGACGTAACTCCCCCTTCTCCCTCCCTCAGTGTGCCGCAAGCATTACTGCCTACGCTGACAAGTTCAGAGCGAGTAAAGCCATTCTGGTCCCTCTGTAGGAGCGGTCACCAAAGAACCCAACTGAGCTCAGGGCCCCCCTGGGCTAGGCAACGTACAAGCACAGTGAGACAGGCCTGGCCCTGATGAGCCTGCAAACGAGAGCAGAGCCTAATTAAGTGTCTGTAACACAGGAGATAGACCTGGAAGTTGCCCTGGCTTCTCTAAAGATTAGATGGGAACTTAACACGTTCTGCCCTTTCTGGAGTTCATGGGCAGCGTCTGTCCCTCTGCGTGCACACAATCTCCTACACAGCACACTCAAAGACCTCCCAAATCTGCCGCCCCCCGTTCGTGAAGGAGCGGCTCCAATTAACCAGAAAGCAAACACTACAAAAGTAATTTTCAAGCCAACATTAATGCATCCCCCCAATTCACTTCTAAATACATTATGCAATATAAAATCACCCCATTGTTACTGCAAAGCTGAGCCGCAGCACAGCCCCCTTCCAGGCCTGCCACAGGATCGGCTGCCACGGGTTTTAAGGGCACGTCACCAGCAGGTGACACAAATACTTGAGAGGCTGTAGGATGTGAACTCCAGGCAATAGGATTCTTGCTTTCTCTTGCTGCCTCCAGGAGCAGACTGTGGTCTAGCAATTACATTTGACAACAGCAGCCCTGTTAATGTCGCCTGCAGGGAATGAAGTCCAGCTCTGTAAGTGTAAACGCATGAGCCTCTACCACTTGACCTAAAGAACAAGCTTAGCATGGAGCCATACACATCCATGGGATCCAGCTGCTAAAAGGTGACTGAGCCACACTGTGGTAGTGGGTCACAGACTTCTTTCTGAAAGACTGGGGAGGGGTGCAGGAGGCACAAGTCGATCATGTAGCAGAGCCAAGCACCAGAGATCAGGGCTCTCTACAGCTTTGCCAAAAGCCACCTTGCGTAAGCTCTCAGGCACGCTGTCTGTGAAAAAGGGCAAATGATACGTTAGCCACCAGGGCAGCAGCATGAGTCCCTGGCTCATACAGGATGTGAAGTGCAAGGAAGAGTCACAGCAGCTAATAGAAAGGCTGGGACTAGAATTCATGATCTCCAGTGGCTTAATGTCCCTAGACCAGAGGTGGGGAACCTAAGGCCTGGGGACTTTGGAGAGCTCATGTTGGCACTTCAGCCCCCTGCTGCCTCTCCACAGCCCCTGACCCCCGACTGAGTTTTCTGTGGGTCAGCAGACTCTGACCCAAAAAAGGTTCCCCCGTCCTACGCCTACAGGGCACTGTGGGACATGGCATTGTGCTGGCGGATTCTGCTGCCCCCAAAATACATTAGGGCCAGAGTTACTCACGTCATGGTTAGACAGCCCCCAACAAAGGCAAAAATCACTTTACCCACAATGTGGCAGGCTACACCTGATCTGACCTGCACC
>CM057847.1:2140704-2157200 GCA_030068395.1 Apalone spinifera
GAGCCACTACTAGGGGGAGCCGGCTTAAAAGCGGGGGGCAGGAGAGGTAGAAGCACAGTGGAAATGGTGCGAGCAGGGACCGAGTCTTTGCTCACACTTCTTCTGCTGTGATTCTGCTTTTGAAATGTACAAGAGCCCCACTGGGGTCTTCTACGTTACAGAGGCTCAGGCGCGGGGCCAGCAGGAGTCCCCCGGTGGTCCCATGCTCCCTTCAGGGCTTCTGCTTTTGAACTGTAGGACTCTTGCTATAGTTCAAAGACAGAGGCACCCTCATAGACTAATCAAATTCAATTAATCTCAATTTAACATCCCTAGTAAAGTGGTCAGAGGCTTGAAAATTACTAACAGAACCAAGCATACGTACCATAGTTAAGAATTGGATACAAAGTACAGATTATGAATCCCAATGAACCCTATATCGTGTTGTTGAATAGGTTTTTTTTATTACAACTTTAGACCAACACTTTCAAATATGAGTGCCTATTATTGGTCATATAATCAAAATTGCCTGATTTCTTTTCAAAGTTGATGAGCTCCCGATGCTGATGGACTTTGAGGTAGGCCTCTGCTTTTTAGGAGGCTGTTTGAAAACTGTGACCTGAGTGATTTGTAACCTTGCATCAGGATGGCTTAGGACTAGTGTGGCAGTTTGTAGTGGCTTAATTCTACTCTCCACTCACTACTTACACTTTTTTTTTTAATTCATATACCAGAAAAATGCAGCTCTGTTTGCTGGGCTCGTCAGTCCTCTCTAGGCTTGAAAATGTTCTACTGAAAGCTGCTGTGAATGCAATAGTTAACTTTAAAATTGCTGCACGTTTCATTGTGCAGAAAGGTTCAAAGTGCAACTGTGTGTTGAATGATTAACAAGCCTGACAAAATATAAAACTTCATAGAAAACAGCACAGCTTGCTGTGGCCTAGTAAGGGATAAAGAATTAACAGATGCTGTAGATGGGTGCTTACTATGGCTTTAAGAGTCCATTACGGTTCAGCTGTGCTTAAAACAACATGCTGTAGGACTGTGGGTGTACGGACAACATATCGGACTATCAAATACAACTCCAGAAACTGTGCTTTTTCAGCCTTTGCTACTGTACAGTGTGCCAGGCAGTCTGAAGAGAGTTCACAAGTGTCGGTTGCAACCTATATGGCCTTTGTATGGTCATGCTTTTCATACATTCAGTGACTGCGGCACATGTGCTGTGGCAGGCTTGTGTGTCTAGGTTCTCTACCACTCTTGCATCTACCTTACTTTTTGAAGGAAAAAGGAGGAAAAATGGTGAAATGTGTGAGGTGGGGTCTCTTTAAATCCAAGGCCTGTCTACTCTGTCCCCTGCACCCCCCCCCAAAAAAGAAGACCCTTTGGCAGCAGATCTCAGTGCCTGGGTTGGCTGGCATGAGCTCACCCTGCAGGACTGAAAATAGCCATGTAGATGTTTAGGCTCAATCTGGAATCTGGGCTCTGAGACCCTCACTGGGTTTCAAAGCTTGGACTGCAGCCTGACGGAGAATGCCTGTGTTGCTATTTCTAGCCCCATCCTGCCCGTCTGGGTCAGTTGACCTGGGCTCTGAGATTTGCTGCCATCCTGTTGGGGACGGTATCTGTGCCACCAAGATTAAAGTGACAGGTGCTGTTCTTCTGGTGGGTCAATGGGGAGGGGGACGGATGGACAAAAGGGTTCTTAAAGCAAAAAGCTTGTTCCCCGTGTACTCAGCTAACTCAGACGGCTCCATGGAGTCTGTTCGATCTGTCCAACCTCAGCCCAGCTCAGATCAAGATCAAGGAGAGGGCTCTGAAGGCACTAAGAGTACTTCCGGAGAGGAGACTGGCACGTGTGCCGCTAATAAATGGGTCTCTGCCTTACATGTCCATCAGGCCAGAATAGCCAATGGGGAAGTTCAGTTTTCCACGCCTTTGGAGTTTTTCCCGCCTTTCTTCTGCTTTGATGAGAGAGGTGCAAGGCACGAGGCTTCCTCTGTTCAGCTAGGCACAAAGTGGTTGTAGGCCCATGTACTGCAGCAATTGACCACTTAAATCCAATAAGGTCAATCCAGCTGAAGTGTGGTTATCAGTCCCCTGGGAATGTGGGCTAAGCCATTCACGGCTATTGAATGACTAGACTTAATCCCCAAACTCGTCCAAAGGTGACCCTAGCAGTCACCATGGCTGCTTGCGGAGGGATGTGCTGTAGCTTCGGAGGGAGCTTATACAACAGGAGTTGGCTGGTGAGAAGAGAAACTGTTGATGTAGCTGCAGTTTGGAATTGTTCCGGAAATGGCTTGGCTTCAGGTGGAGACCTTGTTGTAAGGCAGTGGAAACAAACACTTGGAGTGAATTCTGTTGGCTTCCTAATTCTAGAGGTCCAAGTTGCTCATGATAATGGCTGAAGTCTCTAATTACTACTGGTGTTCATTTAATGCTTGGTTTTCTTGTGCAGCATTCTTGTGCCTTTGTGTAATAGTTGACTGGTAGCTCCTACCATGCTTAAGGTTATGGACCAATTTTCGGTGTAACTTCCTGCTCAAACTTTCCGAAGCATCTTGTGGCTGAAACTTTCTAAGTTTTCTCTCATCACACTTCAAACCTATCCTCAAGCAGAGTCCCTTCTGCTAAGCTTGTGTTAATACAGACTGGGATGGAAGTAGGGTTTCTAGTCGCTGTTGGACAGGCTACCTAGCCTGTTTCAATCTTCTCACCTCTCATGACTTAAAAGGTTAAAGAATTTGCTCAGAGCCTCTGTTCCCCGGCATAAGACAGGGAGAGTTCCACTTTCTTACAAGGCAGGATGTTGAGAATAAACAGTGTTTGTCCAGGACTTGCCTACCATGGTGTTGGGGACCATAAGAGCTGGTGTGTTTGCTCAGTTTGAAAATGGAAAAAATTTAAAGTGAATGGAAAAATTGCCCACGAGCGTGCTACTTGGGGGTTTGCTAAACACATTGTGTGCTGTTCAAATGCACAGCATGCTCTGGCTTGCCATAGGAGGGCTATGGGCTGCTTTCAACTTATTGTGTCTAAGCAATGGGTACCAGCAGGTCAGAGTTGGAAGAAAAAGGCAATCTGCAATCCCCTTTTTCTTCCCTGTTTTCCTTCCCCTCTTCTCTCCTCCACCTCCACATCGTAGCCTTCCTTTGGGCTCAGGGTGAGAGAAAACCTCAGCTAATCAAAGAAGACCACCAGACGTTCCAAATGTTTCCGGGTGGGGCAAGGACAACCCACGAGGCCCATTTGCTCCTTGAGTGTCTCCTGCTTCATTGTGATCGAGAGGGAAGGGGCTGCCAGGTTGGCAAATACATAGCTTAACCTCTTGCACTCACAGGATGTCTTGCGATCAATACACCAGGCGTCATGAGAAGTTAATGGTTTTAGTTTGTTTAGGTTACATTTTCAGCCTCTTGGTGATGCTCTCTTTTTGCTGCAGTTAATTTGAACATGCTATACTGGGCCTGGGCAAAATACAGCTCGCAGGCTGCATCTGGCCCACCAAGCCGCCGCATCCGGCCCGCGGAGGCAGCGGGGAGCCCCAGGCAGGCTTCCCTGCTTGCCCCATGTGCCCGGCAGAAACGCGGCTGCCGGGCTCCATTTCTGTTTCAAAACTGGAGGGGAGGGGAGAAGCTTCAGGAAACGGCCCTTGCTCCCAGCATAATCCCATTGGCTGGTTTCTGGCGAGAAACCAGCCAATGGGAGCTGCTTGTTGAATAACAGGCAGCCAAGAAGAACCACGCCCCCTTGCCTTGGCTCAGTTATTCACTGAAGCACATGACCAGGCAAGCAAACAGGCAGGCTGGCTGGGGAACGTTGTAAGCTCTGCAAACCTTAGCTCGGCTGGCAGGCAGGCAGGCTGGTTTGGCTGCTGGCTGGTAAGTCTCCGGGCCAGAACCTGCCTCTGGCACCCCAACCCTTCCCTCCCACTTAACATACCCAAACCTTTGGTCCCCCTCTTGCAGCCATACTCCCTCCCAGATCTGGCACCCTAATCTCCTGCCCCAGATCACAGTCCCCTTCTACCTTAGGTTACATCCCAAACCCCTGCACTCTGGTCTCCTGCCCTAGGTCACAACCTCCTCCTTCACCCACTCTCCCTCCTGCACCCCCGTCCCTTCCCCCAAGCTTCCCTCTGCACCCAACCTCCATCCCAGACAATAACATCATGGAAGAGTGCGGTCCTCGACCACTTTCTGTAATCTTGGAGTGGCCCCTTGTCAAAAATTACTGCCCGCCCCTCTGCTATACTACTCACTCAGTGTGCTGCTGGTAAGGGAAAGAAGCTGCTGTAGCGGCAGGCGTGTAATCTGTTCTGGGCAGCCTTCAAGAGTCACTGAATAAGAGGAGGCAGTTGGGGAAGTGAACTGTGACATCAGCGTGCCTTGTTACTTCCTTGAGTTATCCAGTACATGTTGTGGATTGGGCCCGGTACTCATGGGAGACCTTGCATAGGTTGGAAGCCTGGTTTTGGATAGGAGAGGTTCTGCATCCTCCGAGCCATCTAGATCCCTGGAGCCACTCTGACCCGTTGAACTTCTCTGCATTCGTCCTAATCTGTAGTGTCTGAAATGGCCCGTCCTCCCCCAGAAGCAGTGGCCTGCAGACTCCCTGTGCATCCTCTGTATCTACTGGGGGACTGAGTCACAAATACCCCTATCCCACACCAAGGTGGAAAGACCCTTTGTGTGCACCTTCTAAAATCTCCAGCGCGCAAGCTGCTGACCTGAGAGCAGTGTTGTCCTGTAGTGGGGACGCAGGGAGAGTGGGGATCTGTCTTCTGAGCATTGCTTTCTGTCTCTGTTGCAGAACTGAGTGGCTTCAGCCCAGCGTGGGACCCCTGTGGGCATGAGGCTATAGCATCCTCGAGCTTTGCAGGATAGATCATTCACAGAAGGGAATGTTACGGTGGACTGTGCACTTGGAAGGTGGGCCCCGGAGAGTGAACCACGCTGCCGTGGCTGTTGGCCATAAAGTGTATTCCTTTGGCGGGTATTGTTCTGGTGAAGACTATGAGACTCTGCGGCAGATTGATGTCCACGTATTTAATGCGGGTAAGTGCGCTACGTCCTTCCAGCTGGAGGAGGCTGGAATTCCCATGCCTTAGTTGTCAGGTTGCATTCTCCAGCGCTCATTTCTCTTGAAGGGATGCAGGCCAAGTGTGAGACAGACCCACTGCTGCTCCGCATGGAGACTGGCTTGCAGAGCACCGATCCTTGCAAATTGCCACCTCTTCCCCTAGAAAACACATCTGCAGGTGCAGGGCTAGTCCAGAGTGATACCTTTGTGAGGCTGCAGTTGCCCATCAGGCAGAGTGGGGGTTGTATCCGGAACCCTGGGGTGAGGGCACTGGGGACAATCGTACGTCTTGATCTCATGGCACTGCCCCACAGGAGTTCCAAGACGCTGATCAATGCAGAGCTGACGGTTACCATGGTGCTGGCTCTTTGTTTTGCTCAGCGACTGAACTGAAGAGAGAGGGTGACAAGAGGAAGCGCAAAGGCAGACAAACAGGCAGTTTGAAACGAACAACGTGCCCCATTAAATGCTGCTGAACGCATCCAAATACGCCCTAAAGTTCCTCATCCGTGGGGCAGCTCTAATTGCTTTGTGACTGGAAATGGGGAGGAGGGGGTGCCCTGGGCAGCAGCAAGGGGAAGGGAAGAATCTGCTAGGCCAGTGGTTCCCAACTCGTGGGCCGCGGACCCCTGACGGTACTGCAGGGGGTCGGCAGAAAGTTGAAAATAGAAATTAAGTGTGCAATGTATAAACACTTATGTATTTTAATGAATACATATTCATCTATTGTGTAATTATAAATATATATTAAATATTTAGTTCCATGATCATGTTATGTGAATACATCACCCTGCTCTAACCGTTCAAAAGCTATTAAGAGTGGCAGAAAGAGTGTAGCTGGGCTAGGGTCTGTGGAAAATTGAAAATAGAAATTAAAATAAATGTGCAGTGTATAAACACTTATGTATTGCCATTAATAAATACTTGTATATTGTTTGGGGGGGGTCCGTAAAATGTTAACAGATTGAAAAGGGGGCCGTATGCTGGAAAAGGTTGGGAGCCACTGTACTAGGCAGTCTTTGAGGTCTCTGGACAACTTACGGTGCTCCTGCTTTACCCATCCTCACAGCACATCTTTGGGAACCCAAGTAGCCAGTAATAAGCTAGAGGTCCGTGAGTAGTTCATATTAGTCCTTCCAATGAGTATCCGCTTGCATTTGCCGTCAGTGAATTTTGCTGCCCATTCACCTAGCTTTGTTGCTCCCTCTGAGGTCCTTTGCAAATGTCTCTAGCCTTGACTTACCTCAGGAACTGTCATCTCCATATGCTGCCATGTCGCTCCTTCCCCCTTGTCCTGCTCACCACAATTCTGTATCTAAGCACTTCATCTGATTTATCTGGTACTGAAGCTGGGTCCGTTGGTCTGCTCCCAGGAACAGCGCTAGATCAGGCTTTGCCTGCACTGAAAACGTTAAGGCAGTTCAAGGCAGCAGTGTGGCCACGCGGGAGTGCTGGGAGCGCGTTCTGTAGAGCAGTGTTTTCGACCTTTTTTTATGAAGTACCCCTTTAAAACCAAAAGACATTACTATAAGTACCCCCAGTACAGTACCTACAGGTTTCAGACACACACTTTTTTTTTTGATCATTGCAACACATTTGTTTAAACAACTTAATTGTGAGCGGGAGCTGACATTCTCAGGTGTAAAAAGTACAAAAATAATAAAGCAAGAGCTGTAAAACTTAAAACAAAAGTTCAGTTTTCTCCAAATGTCAGTGTGTTGACGTACCCCCCAGACGTCTCTCGAGTGCCCCGAGAAACACTGCTGTACATCACCTCCACGAGGAGAAAGTTACAAGACAGCGAATGGTCCTGCAGCACCTTGGAGACTAACACAAAGTCTAGATGGAATCATGAGCTTTCATGGGCATAACCCACTTAGTAGCTAACTGTGCTGGGAGTGTGGCTCCTAACGCTGTAGCCTGGTGTACACTGGTGCTTTACAGTGCTGTAACCTGCTGTGCTCAGGGGTATGTTAAGCCTTAGGTACAGTCATTTCTCTACCATCTGGCCCTCGGGGCTCTGCTGTTCTGCAGCTGATCAGTCTTTCCAGACCCTACTCTCCGATACCGGTCTTCGATGGTGCTCCACGTCTGTTACCGGACTAGAACTGGCTGCTGTAGCTGTCTCCTCCGACGCCCTGCGTGGTGAAATCTGGGGCAGAGAAATCACTCGGCTTCTCTGCCACGTCAGTTGCTCCCTGGTGGCCAGCAGACCCACTGATCTCCCCAGAGGATTTCATATCAGTGTGCTCTATAGTTACCAGCTGTTCAAATTAGGCTTTTTACTTGCTTACCAGAGCGCAACCCCCCACCCCCGCAGTGAGCTGCAGAGTAACTGCGAGTGTTTCTGTCCACATCTGTGCATGCTCACTCCCATGCGCATGCTGCTCTCCATGTGTTCACCCATGCACACCTGACAGCTGGTGTGAATTGGACAAGCCACCAAAGTCACACTCCGGGGCTTCTGCTTTCAGTGTCTCTGCGCTGGACCAAGCTGCCGCCAGTGTGGACAAACAGCCGGGACCACGTGAGGGAGGTGCCCTACATGAGGTATGGGCACTCAGCAGTGCTGATTGACGATACCATCTACATATGGGGAGGCCGTAACGACACTGAGGGAGCCTGCAACGTCCTCTACGCCTTCGATGTCAGTAAGTGCCAGCTTTTCGCCCCGCTCCCACCTCGAATGCTCTCCAAAACGGTTCCCCCTCCAGCTGGCTTTGGGGGCCCCATGGAGAGATGGCTAAGGGTTTCCCTCTAGAGAAATACTGTAGGAGGCTGGAAATTGGCCTTTTAGTGGGAGCCTCTCTGGCTAACGTAGCAGCACTGGATGTATCCACGTTTGGGTCTAGGAATTATGGCTATTTAGCTCTCTTCTAATGGGAAGTTAAAATTCATTTGACTCCTGAATGCATTAAGTTCCCTTTTGTCTTCACTAAATTCACAGCCCTCTTTTCTTGTGAGCAACTTCTCTGCATGACTATTGCATGGGAGGGCAATTGAACTCCTAAAGAGGGTGAATGCCCGGCACTCCAGGAGAAGGAAGCTGCTGTTCTCGGCAGCCCTTAGTGTCAGGAGGGAGCAAAGACAAAAGCCGGAAGAGGCTCCAGAAGTCGCAGTGAGCAGGGTGGGGGCGTGGCGGTAGGCAGGCCCGGTCTCAAAGCGGTGTGGAGCCCTGGGGGGTAAGTGGGAAGTGCTTGGGCACAGTCAGGAAGCCGTGAGGGGTCTGAGTGGGCTTGTGGGATGACTGTCACAGCTGGTGGGGCGGAACAGGAGAGGAGGGATTCCCGGAGAATGGCAAAGGGAGGGATGTGGAAGCAAGCAGGACTCGGACTGTCTGTGGGAGAAGTTGGAGAGAGATGAGTTGCTTGTCCTTGGAGGACTGGAGGGAACGTCTTGCAGGATGGGCCCTTTCGGCAGGTTTCTGCTGGCGCTGTCTCCTCTGACTAACCCAGCTGGAGGGAGCAATGGCAAACCATTGCAGACACAAAGGGCCTGTGGCAGCTGGCCCGACGCAGCTGCCAGCTAAATCGAGTTAGCAGGAGTGTCAAGTGAACATTGATGGAGAGACCTCAGGCGACTGCTTTAGTCTGCAGCCCTGTTCAGCCGTCCGTGCACATGTGCCAGTTCCCTTCCAGCCCTGGAGAGCGGGCACTGCCAATCCTGCTTCAGTCAAAGGAAGTGGTGGAGGCCCACGGCATGAGTCACCTCCGATTCGACAAAGCCCTGGGGACCACTGCGGGGCACAGGGCTTCGCTGACCCGCGGGGGTGCAGGTGTGGCCTAGATCAGATGTCCTAGGCCTTAGAGACGCTGATTTTGGAGGTTGCTTTTGGCTGGGCTTTTCATCATCGCGCCTGGTTGGCTTTAGAAGTGGCCCCAAGCACGGCAGGAATTGCGGAGGGAGCCAGGCTCGCTTTCCCTCCCTGCCTACCCTCTCCCTGCGGCTTGCACTGGCCTTCAGCAGGCCCCTTCATTCAGCGCCAGTTGGAATCTGGGCACGTAACTGTGGCTGGAGGCCAAGGTCAGGGAAGTTGGAGGGTGTTGAGCAGATCCTAATTTTGCCACTTCCTGAAATAAGCATTGCAGCTGGCTGCCAGCAGCACGAAGGGGATCCTCCCGCTGCTCCACGGCTTCTCGGTGCTTGTCTGTGGGGGGAGGGATAGCTCAGTAGTTTGAGCATTGGCCTGCTAAACCTAGGGGTGTGAGTTCAAACCTCGAGGGAGCCATTTAGGGATCTGGGGCAAATTTGTCAGGGATGGTACTTGGTCCTGCCGTGAGGTCAGGGCACTGGGCTCAGTGACCTCTCAAGGTCCCTTCCAGCTCTTTGAGAGAGGTGTATAAAGGACATGTGCCTACACTGGCTCCATTTCACATTGTCCTGCATGGAGAAGACTTTTAACTAGGCTTGGAGAGTCCCTTGACTGGAGCCAGTCCCCACAGATTGCAGCCCCGGGAGCCCTTCTTGGAGGGGTCTGACTGTAATTACTGAAGCAGATGGACTTGTGGGAAAGGAGAACGGGAGGCAGGCAAGGTGGAAACTCGCGAGGCTGGGACAAGGGCGAACAGAAGTGGCACAAGTGCTGCGATGATGGGCATGGCTGCTAATTCGGGGGGAGGTGACCAGGGCTCACACGCACGCGACAGCGACCATCCACCGACGCAAGCAAGCAACCCACCCTCGGCCCTCGGCCGGGCTCTAGAGCACTGTGCGCTTTGGCCGCCTTCCGCGGCGGTGCCTCAGATGCTCCCTGCACAGGTCTGCACTGTCGCTGCAAGTCCTCTGCAGGCTGAGGGTACACAACAGCGCAGTTCGGAGCAGCTCAGGTGAGCTTCGCAGCCGATGGAAAACGTACGTGCCCTGAGGAGAACTGTGCTGACTGCGGTACTTGGGCTTGTGGGAAACGTAGTCCGAATGGCTGCCGCATGTAGCATCACTGTCCCGGGAAGCAGCAGGCCTTGCCCCAGAATGTCGATTCCACAAGACCCCTGTCTGTGGGGCGGCCTGGCCTTAGAGAGCTTCCCACGGTCGCTCAAGGCGATGGCCCACACGCAGCATCCGCCGTTTGTGTTGGGCCGGGGGGAAGGAGATGGCTTTCTCCTTTGGAAGGTGGTGGCTTTCATGTCTTCCCAAGAGCTGCTCTCCTTCACTCTCCCGTCCCTGCTCCGCTGTTTGGTGTCTGCTCTTAACAGCCATTGTCTCTATTTTAGGCACTCACAGGTGGTTCACACCCAAGGTCTCTGGAACGGTCCCAGGAGCAAGAGATGGGCACTCTGCTTGTGTCTTGGGAAAGACCATGTACATCTTTGGAGGCTATGAGCAGCTGGTAGGTGGTCTCTGGCATAACGTATGTGGCTGGGGAAGTCTGGCACCACCTGGGTAATCCTGCTCTCTAACAGCTTGTCCCAGTACCCGGACTACTACTATTCGAACAGAGGCGCACCTGTATGTAAGCCTGCTGAATGCTTTCCAGCACGCTCCCCTGCTTTTAGTTCCCGATAACGTTGTCAAATTGTAGGTGTTACAGCTGGAATGTTTTAGGGCTCCTGGGGCTGGTGTGGAATATTTTTGGAAAAAATATGCAAAACCTGTTAATCTGGTTGTGAGAACAAACCCAGCACTTCCGAGTTTTGGAGCAGAGTCTCTAAACTGACATCTGTTCTAGGGTCCAAGGGAAAGGTGCTTTTGCCAACCCTGTGACACTCCAGCTAATTTGGCCAAGGTCTGAGCCATGGAAAATGTCCACTTGTATTTGTGCAGTAGAACTTACTCTGTGATGCTTAACTCTGCATGTTCCAGCTGCTGCAGACGTGTCCCGAGCCTCGCTGAGTCCCCCCCCAGGAAAATGTCCATGTGCTGGTAGCCTAAGGGCAGGTGTGCTGGTCTGGGAACCAGGAGAGCAGCACAGTTGGGTTCAAATCTGGTTTTGCCTCACAGAAGTTCTGTTCTTGTTTAGCAAGTTCTTCTACCTCTGCCCTTGCAGGCTGGCAAGTTCCATTCTCGCCGGGGCCCTCCTCTCTTACAGAAGAGATTGCACAAGGCAACTCGGCACAAGTCTTGTTTCTTTACTCATTCTGAGCAGCAGCGTGCTTATGCCAGCTCCGTGTGCGTGGCTATGTGTAACGCGAGCAAGTGCGTTTTCTTCTCCCGCTGTAGACTGCTCAGCTAGAAAACAGCTTGCTGTTGCTACTAGTTAGCCGAGTGGCTGGACTAACCTGAGCTAGAGGATCGTACTGTGGAGCTGATGATCCTGGATGCAGATCCTGCTAATGACTTATGTGTAGGAGTCACTGCAGTTGTACAAGGAACTTGTGGGTCTCTGGTTATAAAAGTCCTAGAGAATTGCACCCAAAGGCCATTGGTATAACAAAGTCGAGTGCTTGCATTAGGAATTACCGGCATTAATATTGCCTAGGCTGCTCTGGTTCTGCCCCTTTGTGTGTTATGATGCAGTCTCTGACTAGGTGGCCCCTGTCTCTTGTCTGTTGCACAGCATGGACAGTGAGCGAGGCTGTTGTCGTGAAAACCCTGGCCTCGCTTGTGACAAATTCGGAATGTGACACTGGATGAGTCACGGAGTTGCAGGAAGCACTAGGCTAGCCTTGCAGTTTAGGAGTTGGTCTGGAGAAACCGACTGTGCCACAGACTTCCCTCGTGGTTTGCACGAGGATCTTCCCAGGCCGTGGGGGCCTGGCGCAGAAGTGTTGAGCACTCAGAACTGCCATTTGAAATGCACAAGAGCCATGTGTGCTCAGCATTGCTGGGCAGCCAAGAGTACTGAGTGATTGTGCAGCTGTTGGCTGGAGACTCTCCGGCTTGCGGAGCATTCTGACAGGACCGTGGTGAGCGCAGGAGACACGCCCACCAGGCAATTCCTAATTACGTCCAGTCCAGTGCAGAATGGGAATGGCGTCTGGTAAACCAGGCCTGCGCCCAGCTGCTGAATGATGGAGGCGAGAAATCACGGGCAGCACCCTCGCTGTCCATCCTGTGCGGGGAATCAGGAGCGAGTCAGTGGACTGCCAGTTTCCAGGTCTCTAGGCCCCGTTGGTGTCCTGAAGGCCACGAAGTCCTGGTCTGCCTAACAGTTTGGGAATTGGACTCTCTTCCAGGCTGACTGCTTCTCAAATGACATCCACAAGTTGGATACCAGCAGTATGACGTGGACTCTAATCCAAGCGAAGGTCAGTTTGTTTATCCCTTTGGCCCACATAGAAACCTTCACCTCGGCTACCCTTCGGGGGTAGCATGTACCTGCTCTGTAGCTTCTGTCTCACTTGGTTGTAACCTCAAGCGAAAGTTCTCTGTGGGCTGGCGGCTCATCGCTAAATCTGGCCCCCCAGTCCCAGTTTCCCTCCCGGTGGTTTCACCTTGTGGGGCAATCTGCGTTTTCCTTGGTTTTCTTACCAGCAGCCTGTGCTGTTCCAGGGCACGCCAGCTCGCTGGAGAGACTTCCACTCGGCCACCATCATTGGCACCAAGATGTACGTGTTTGGTGGCCGAGCCGATCGCTTCGGGCCCTTCCACTCCAACAATGAGATCTACTGTAACCGAATCAAAGTGTTTGACACCGAAACAAACTCCTGGCTGGACTCCCCTCCTACTCCACTGCTGCCCGAAGGCAGGCGGAGCCACTCTGCATGTGAGTTGTCTCCCTCCAGGAAGCAAGGGCCGTGGGAGAGCTCAGTGCGGATAAATGGGAAGCGGGGGAGGGGTGTGCAGCCTTCCTGGCCTCTTGGAGAGTGAAGGGGTGTCTAGTTCTGGGGAGAAGGGGGGGTGCAGGGGATGTACCTGACATGTCCTGGGGAAAGCCAGTGCATGGTGCAGTCCCATGCAGGTGAAGAGCCTCACATGCTGCCTCATGCATGAAGAGGGCCTGTAAGAAGGGAAGTAACTGGGACATCGTTGGGAGGCTGGTGCAGCTGGGTTCTAGGCTGTGTGTGCTGACGTTTCTCCTTGCTCCCTGCAGTTGGCTACAATGGGGAGTTGTATATATTTGGTGGCTACAACGCACGCTTGAACAGACACTTCCATGATCTCTGGAAATTTGACCCAGGTATTTCGGCTCAAACTTGTCTCCCTTTATTTGAAGTGTGGTAGTGCCCTAGGTTGTCGGCTGTGATCCGGGGCCCCATGCAGGAGGTAATGTACTTCTCCTGGAGAGCACTGTCCGGGCCCCAAAGAGCTTGTGAATACCCACCCAAATCGATACACACGGACAATCTGGCCGTGACATTGCTGGGATAAATCAACTTGTGCCTTTTCTGGCTTCACGTCACTTGGCCAGAGACCAGTGAGAGCAGAGTAACGCTGCCGTGCACCTCCAGCCGGGAAGCGGGGTCCATCCCCCCTCGGTGGCAGCACGCTGCACTCTGTCCAGAAACAAGCTAATCTGAACAGGAAGCTACAGAGAAGTGGGTAGATTAGGCTCCCCTGAGGAGTGGAACAGGGGGAGATCATGGCTTCAGCACGGGGGAACCCTTCACTTTGAACTCTGGTCTGACCCCTCCCAGTACCGAGCCCCTCTGCTGCTTTGGTACCAGAAGACTTAATTCTGCAGAGCAAGAAAGGGCTCGTTTTGCAAACCGCTCTAGTGGCCTGAGCATGCACCTGGGAGTCAGGAAGTGGAGCTCAGCCCACGGCCACTGCACTGTGCCTCCAGTCCCCCGTCTGTAGCAGAGGGTGATGCTGTCCAACCTCCTGGGGGGGGGGCTGGATTCACTTTTGCAGAGTGCGTGAAGCCCTAAAGACGTGCTAAGCACTTGTCTGAGGGACAGCAAGGTGCAGCCTGCGTTCCTCAGACACATCTGTGGGTACTGCGTGTGGTGCTGAGCAGGGTTAATAGCTGCAATTTCCTGAACGAGTCGCCATCTCCAGGAGCCCCAGCAACGCGTCCATTGTGATTTGTCCTTGCCATCCCATTAAACGAGGGCTCTGCAGCCTTCAGGCTCCAGTTCGTTGTTCTCCAGCAGCTTGCCCTCCCTTCAAAGGAGCATGCGTGTCCTGTGCAGAGTGCAGCTGTCAGCAGATGGCACTGCAAAGCTGGGTGTGTTTCGGGAGACTGGCTGGGAGCTTGCTCAGGGTTTTCTTCTCTGCCCTTCCCCCAGTGCAGCCCGAGTCTGGTCTCTGGCAAGTCTGAACCAAGCCCTCCCTGCAGTTCTGAACCCGAAGAACCGGGTCCCCGCTGGGTGCAGCATTCTGTTGCTTCCCCTGGAATAGGGGAGGGACGGGAATCTGGTTTCCTGCCTGAATGAACAGAGTGAGTTTGGCAGGCTGGGTGGCTAGGCTGAGGCCCCCCGCGTCTGTCACTGGCAGGGAGCGTCCAAGTGACCCTGCTGGGGTGTCTGCAGGAGACTCCAACTTGCGTAATGTGTTGGCTCCCACAGACTGAGCTCAGTGAGAGCCTCCCCTCTGCGCTGGAATGAGGCCTCCTGAACGCAGTGTCCACCGAGGAATGCTCCACTCCTTGTGGTGGGAGGGGGCCGGGGGAAGGCTGCTCTTGACGAGGGATGTCCGTGTGTAGACGACTACACCATTAACCGATAAGCCTGGGCTTACCCTGTCGACTACGTGCATTCCTCCCCCTGGCTCCCTGTGATACAGAGGCAGGAGCTGGCTTTTAGCTGGCTCTGCAGCAGCAGCCCCTGTCCGTGGGGAGCTTGCCCCACCCCCGTGGACAGGGGCTGCTGCCACCCCACGCTGCTGTGTGTCAGGTGGGGCGGCAGGCAGGAGCCGGTCTGCGCGGGGAGCTGGTTTTTTAAACCGGCCTCCCTCGCGGACCAGCTCCCGCCTGCCCCCCCTCCCCCAACAGGGGCGGCAGCACGGACTGGCAGGGGCTCCCCGGGAGTGGGGCCGAGAGCGTGTTGGCTGCCGGCCCCGCCTCTGGGGACTATTGAAGAGTCATGTAACCGCTAAAATGTGATGTGGTTACATGGCTATTGGATTGCATGCTGCCTCCCAGCCCTACTCTTCCCATCTGGTAGACGCTGGGACCAGCGTGGCAGGGCCCTGCACTTGTTTACCCTGCAGTTCAGGGGGCTCCGGGGGGATTGCTCGGTTCCCACGCTGCGCCCTGTGACAGACTTGTGGGTTTTCCCTCAGTATCCTTTTCTTGGAAGAAGATTGACCCCAAGGGGAAAGGGCCCTGCCCTCGCCGCAGGCAGTGCTGCTGTAGAGTGGGGGACAAGATCATCCTCTTCGGGGGCACCAGGTGAGTCCTGGGCTGTGGGCGCCCTGCCGGAGAGTTCCTGCTTTACCTCCCTTCACATAAAGGGGTTCCATGAAGCCATCACCCCTCTGGCCCCCTGGGAATCGCGCGTCTGTCGGATAGCTCAGGGTTTGGCCAGTGGCAGCGGCGGGCTGCTCTCAGTTACTGGTGTAGGGCTCTGACGCCCTGCGGAGGCCAGTGGGGGCTGGTTCATCAGGCTTGGAGGAGAAGGGCGCCTGGATTCGTGGGCTGTCTGGGAGGAGGCTGAATGAGGAGGATGTGAGTAGGGTGGCAGACATGGTCCTTCAAACCTCTCCTGTATCCCTGGATACAGTGTCCCCTTCATGTCCACACCCTGCCTGTGAGTGCTCCAGGCTCCTGCCAGGGTCGTTAACGTGTGGTGGGGAGGGAGGGGGCCCTGCGCCGACACACGTCTCTGCTTCATCGCACCGAGATCCTGTTTGAACTGGGCCACAGACGGCCTGCGAGAATGGAGATTCTCCCGCCCGCTAGAACAGGGCAGGGTGAATACCGGCCAGCGGGCTGGATCTAGTCTGCTCGGGCTAGTCCCTGGCGGGCCCCCACAAACGACGAGCCCCGGCCAGTGAGAGCTGCGATTGCCCGCAGAGGAGCGGGTAAAGATGGCGGCGGAGGCCTGCCAGGAGCTAACCCTGGGAGGGCACCACTTTTTGACTGCCCACCCCTGCGCTGACGTCTCCTCTCCCTGCTCACCCCTTCGCACCCCAGATTCACACTGCCCTATGGCTCAGGCAGGGGCTCTTTACCCACAGAGCTAGTCCCTTGTGTGCCTGCCAACTCGCTCATTTCAACCCTGGAAAGCCGGGAGTCGGCCAGTTACGTGAGCCCCCTCTTCCACTGGCCCCTCGCTGGCCAAGCGCCTCTCAAGGGGCAACTCTGTGCAGCTACCGACGTCCTCCAGCTCACACTAAGGCACAGCACGGTGGTGCGCCCCGCCGATCCGGCCAGGCCAGCGCTGTGCTCTTCCCAAGAGAGGGCTCCACAGCCTTTCCTGCAGGGGTCAGCGACCGACGGCTCGTGAGCCGAACACGGCTCTTTTGGCTGCCGGAGCTAAAGCCCAGCCTGTGGTACAGCCGCTCCTGGGGCGGACCACGTGGCCATGCAGCCCTGCCCTGGGAGCAGCCGCGCCATGGCCTTGGCTCCGGCTCCAGCACATGGGGCAGTCGTCTGCCATGCAGCCCTGCCC
>CM057847.1:2159819-2180515 GCA_030068395.1 Apalone spinifera
CAGCTTTCTCCAGCCTTTGCTCTCTGCCCATACTGTCCAGGGGTGCTGGAAGCAGCTCAGAAGCCTGGCCACATGGGAGCTGGGCCTGAAGCAGGAAGTTTTGCAGGCATCTGGCTGATAGGAGAGGAGGATGTGCCTGAGACTCCCTTTCCTGGGGTCTGTTCACACTGATATCTCGTCCCTTAGCTGCTCTCCTGGCCTTGAACTCAGGCATTCCTTAGCCCCACCGGGTCTGGTGAGAATTCAGCAGCCGGGGGGCCTCCTAGCTGCCCCTCTGCAAGATAAGGGCCGCAGGGCTGTGAAATAAGATTAGATTATCCCGGCTCTGAAAGCCCCACACCGTGGTGGGGGTAAAGGGCCCTTTCCTGAGCGCAGACAGATGGGACCCATCAGCAACAGGTGCTGTCTCAGCGCATCCGGCTGCTGCTCTGGTCCTATGCTCGGTGCCGGGGTGCGGCTGCCTCTTCTGCCTGGGGCCCTCACCAGCCCTCTGACCCTCGGGCACGAAGGCCTGAGGCTGGCAGACATTGCCCCCGCTGCTCATCTGAGATCTCAAAGTGCCCATCTGGGTGAGCTGCGGCCTGCGGAGTCTGGGTGACTTCAAACCCCAGCCCGTGCTGGAGCGGAACGTTTCCCGCAGCTGAGAATGGCTCTGCGCCCCGGAGCGGCGCTGTGCTTATTCAGAGGCCGGGGCAGGGGTGGCGTGTCCTGCGTTAACGTGCCTCTGGCCAGTGGGGAGAAGGGTTTCAAGCTCTTGGGTTTTCTACTGAGAATGCAGCCGGGGTGCCAGCCTGCCAGGAGCTGGCCCGAAATGACAGCTGCCCCTTTCACAGGCCACAGAACAGCCATGGAGTGCAGGTTCCAAATGAGCGGAGCCCGGCTGGAGAGGAGTGGGGTGGCGCTCGCTCGGTACCTTTCCCTTACCCGCTCTGGCCTCAGAACTGCCCAGGCTGTGTCCGTGTTCGAATGATTCACGCTGCCAGTGCCCGGCTGATCACGGCCAGGAGCCCTTCCAGCCGAATGACTTTCTGTCTGGCTCCCCCCTTTGGGATCTGGATGGAGAGGGTGAAATGCATCTTAACTAGCCTGTAGCCGGGAAGAGGAGCTGTGAGAGACCCAGACAGCCATAGCAGCCCTAGCCAATGACGTGCTACGAGCAGCCAGGGAAGCTTGGGAAGGGCAGTGGGAGCAGCAGGGCCGCTACGCGGCAAACGCACCTTAACATAAGAACGGCCATACTGGGTCAGACCAAAGGTCCATCTAGCCCAGGATCCTGTCTGCCGACAGTGGCCAGCACCAGGTGCCCCGGAGGGGGTGGACCGAAGACAGTGATCAAGCAATTTGTCTCCTGCCATCCCTCTCCAGCCTCTGACAGAGGCCAAGGACACCATTTGTATCCCCTGGCTAATAGCCTTTTATGGACCTAACCTCCATGAAATTATCTAGCTTCTCTTTAAACTCTATTATAGTCCTAGCCTTCACAGCCTCCTCTGGCAAGGAGTTCCACAGGTTGACTACACGCTGTGTGAAGAAGAACTTTCTTTTATTAGTTTTAAACCTGCTACCCATTAATTTCATTTGGTGTCCTCTAGTTCTTCTATTTAGGGAACAACCTTCACGGTTGCTGCTGAAGAAGGTGGGGAGGGTCTGCGCCGGAGCCGAGCACAGCTGTTCCTGGGGAGGAGGGGCCGGGCCAAGGGCTGATCTCTGCATGAGGTGCATTGGCACCTAGCTACTTAGGGATGTCTCAATCAGCCGTGTTTCGCTAGAGTCTGCAGAGTCCAGCTTTTCATAGTTAAGCCTTTCCCGTAAGATCCAGAAGGCTGCAGAATTGCAGTGTGCAGGTAGCCCCCTCATGGGCTCTAGAGCAGCCCTCGTAGCTCCTAGCTCAGCAGCTTCACTGGCCTGTGTTTTGGGAGGGCTACGAGAGCAGCCTTCTCCCTCTGGAACTGCCTGGCTCTCTGAATGTGACTTCATCCCTGCGAAGGCCAGTGCTCACTCCTGTGGCCTGCAAGAAAAGAAAATGTTGTTTCCTTGTTACCTGCGAAGTCTCTGCAGCCCAAGCCGCAAGCTTCCACCCCAGAATCCAGCTCTCTGCTCGATCTAAGCGACTAGTCGACTAGCCCACGAGCAAATGCTTATGGGCTAGTTGCTTCCCCCCCTTGCTGCCTTTATCAGAGAGAGGCAGTGGCGGGGAGGGGAGCAGGTGCTGGTGCTGGGGGTCCCGTAAAGCTGGTTCCCCCCAGCTCCATCTCTGCGGGGGCAGGGGAGGCAGAGGTGCAGCGGGGAACGGCGCAAGGGGGGACTGAGCCGTCTCCACTCGCACCGGTTCCCGCTGCGGGCGCGTCTGCTTTTGAAATGTACAAGAGCCCACCAGGAGAGAGGCAGCAGGGACCCAAGCAGTCTGCGGCGCGCCCTCCCCCCCGCTCTCCCGCCTCTGCCCTGGGGCTAAGCAGAGACTGGCTGGTCTCTGGTCTTTTCAAATTCCTGGCTGCTAACTGTTCTTCCAGAGAGCCCCATGTTAGAGGCTTGCCTCCCACAGCGGCAGTGTCCATCAAGCTCCGCTACCCGGGGTTCCTAGCTCAGCGGGCCCCTCTGTGCAGAGAAGGCCCTAGAAATGCTGCTGCTCTTGCATGACCCGAGATCAGCCCTGGATTCCATTTTGTTCTCTCTTGCTCCCACGGCAGCCGCCCGCTAGGGGTGTGTGGCTGGCCTGCTGTGGTAATGAGTCCTCCAGCTGGTGCTGGCATGTCCGGCCCGCCTGCTGTGGGAGCTGCACGAGGAGCCCGGCTTGCTGGGGAAGGCTGGTCAGACGCTTGTGCAAACAAATCTATTCTCTGCCTGCCCAGCACTCTTCCCGGCGTGCACGGGGTGATCCCCGCTCAGCGAGAGCTGCTTGTCCCCTGCCCTGGGCCGCTGGTGGGGGCTGGCTTGGGTGTGCTCTGAGCTCTGCGAAGAGCCAGCCACGCTCGCTGCCCTGTGCAGGACCCTCTTGCACTCTGCCTGTGGCTGTCCTTTGGGGGCGTGGGGCGGAGCAGGAGTGACTCTGACAGGCACGTTCCTCATGCACCTTTAACCTCTGCTAGGAGTCGGGTGCAAAGTGGAGGGGCGGGTTCGTGGGGGAGCTGTGGGCAGGAAATGAGGAGCCTGAAAGCAGCAGGCAGGAGGCCAGTGCTGGCCTGGCAGGGTAATAGGCTTGGAACAGCAACTGGAGAAAGTCATTCTTCCTGCAGCTCCCACAGTTGGTAGCCAGCGAGGGCTGCAGCAGACGCCAGCGCCTGGGATTTCCGCGACGAGGTGGAGGAAGGACCAGCAGGCATTGGCAGTCGGCCCAATAACTGAGCAGTCTAACCCTCGTGCTCGCGGGGGAGGGGGTTCTTGGCTGTGGTGGGCAGGGGAAGGGCAGGTTCCTTAGGAAAGAGGTTTTGCTTTTTGCCCGGGTGATTGAGTTGGTGGCCGGCCAGCCAAGAGACTTGCAGAGACAGGAGCTAATGAAGCCCAGCGAGGCATAGTGTCACTGGAGGCATAGCGTCACTGGAATAGCGTCACTGGAGGCGTAGCGTCACTGGAATAGTGTCACTGGAGGCGTAGCGTCACTGGAATAGTGTCACTGGAGGCATAGCGTCACTGGTGGCATAGTGTCACTGGAATAGTGTCACTGGAGGCATAGCGTCACTGGAGGCATAGTGTCACTGGAATAGTGTCACTGGAGGCATAGCGTCACTGGTGGCATAGTGTCACTGGCATAGTGTCACTGGCGGCATAGCGTCACTGGCGGCATAGCGTCACTGGAATAGCGTCACTGGCGGCATAGAGTCACTGGAGTAGCGTCACTGGAGGCATAGCGTCACTGGCGGCATAGCGTCACTGGAATAGCGTCACTGGAGGCATAGCGTCACTGGCGGCATAGTGTCACTGGAATAGCGTCACTGGAGGCATAGCGTCACTGGAATAGCGTCACTGGCACAGAGGGACAGAGGAACCCAGGTGACCACACGAGGACAGTGTGGGGAGGAGAGGGCTACCGGACCCTTGATGTGGGAGAATGAGGCAAAGCTGGCAGTGGGAGGGGAGTGGGAAGGAGCCAGCTGAGCCCTAGGCAAAGGCCACTGTGGAGCAGTGCAGAGGCTGGGGCAGAGCTTGGGGCCGGGATGTGGCAGGAATGGAAGCTCAATGCCAAGGATCTGTGGGGGTGAGACCAGCCCCCGATCACTGAGCTCTGCTGTTCAGTCCCTCCTAGCTTGATAGGACCAGGGTCCCTAGCCCCTGGAATCAGAGCAACATCAGCCCACGTGGGGGCACTGCCGCAGTGACTGACTGTTCTGATTGGCTCCCACAGCCCGTCTCCGGAGGAAGGAATGGGGGACGAATTTGACCTGATGGATCACTCGGACCTCTACATCCTCGACTTCAGTACGTGAGCATCTCCTCACTGTGGCCGTGTCTGGCTGCCCTCGGCTGCCCCGCACTCCTGTGGCCAGATCTCAGCCCTGGGCCTTGACGGCCAGTTCCTATGGCCACACTGAGTGGTCTGCCTTAAAAAGCACCGTGTGTCCTGCAGCTCCCACTGGGGCTTGGCACTCCTGAGCCCTAAATACAGATCTAGGAGCTGACCTGCATGTGTCCAGGCCTGGAGCAAGGCTGCAGCTCCTGGGTCTTGAGATGCACTGGATCAAACCAGGCTGGCCCTCCCCCATACAGGTGCAGTGTCTGGTTTGCCCCCCTCAGGCTGCACAAGTAGCTTATTAGAGAGCAGATTCAAAACAAACCAAAGGAAGTTTTTCTTCCTGCAATGCACAGTCAACCTGTGGAACTCCTCGCCAGAGGATGTTATGTTGGGAAGACCAGGACTTTAACAGGGTTCAAAACAGAGCTAGATACATGCATGGAGGTTAGGTCCATCGATGGCTGTTAGCCAGACTGGGCAGGGATGGGGTCCTTAGCCTCTGTTTGCCAGAGGCTGGGAGTGGGTGACGGGGGAGAGGTCACTTGATGATTCCCTTGTTCTGTTCACTCCCTCATTGGCCACTGGGCAGACAGGACCCTGGGCTGGATGGACCTTTGGGCTGACCCAGCCTGGCTGCTCTTACGTTAAGAGGTCCAGGCCATCCCACCTGCACGGCTGCTGCTCATGGCAGTTCATCGCGACCCTGCGCCGGGGCCTGGCTTTGCCCCCCTGCGCCCAGGCGAGAGCAGTCCCACCTCCCCTGGACGCTGGCCCTCGTTGGACCTTGTGTGCCCTCTCTCCATAGGCCCTAGCTTGAAGACGCTGTGTAAGCTGGCAGTGATTCAGCACAGCCTGGACCAGTCCTGCCTCCCACACGACATCAGGTAGGGGTGCTGCTCTGTCAGCCAGCCTCGGGCTCTTAGAGCCGAGCCCGCCGTTTGGGGGAAGCTGGCCAGGGAGCCTCCCCCAGGGGTGTCTGCAAGCTGGACAGTAGCACTGTTGGGAGGGGGCTGGCAAGGTGTCACACGCTGATGGGGGCTGGACACTTGCTGCCCTCAGATCCTTGGGCCACATTCCCACCCCTTGGCTTGCCAACTACACTCCCGATGGGGGTTCTTTGGAGCCCCCTCATCCAGCAGCTTGCACACAAACCTGCGAACACCCCTAGTGATCCCCAGCTGGTCTCATTTGGGGCCCTTCCATCTCCACACAGGTAGAGTGGGGTTTGGGGGCCTCTTAGCTCTGCTGGAGGAAATTGCCTTGCTACCTGCAGGCCAACAGTGCAGCTGTCTTGGGTCTCTGGCTATCGTATGTATCTGCTTCTGTTCCACCAGGGCCAAACCAAGGGGGCAGGCAGTGCCCAGGGCACAGGCCTGGTGCGGGGAGAGGTTGGCACCTGCAGGGGAAGCTGGAAACCTTTGTCTGTGTCTTTCTAAGGCCTCTGTTGTTTTTTGCAGATGGGAGCTTACAGCAATGACGACAAACAGCAACATCAGCCGCCCAATCCTTTCCTCTCACGGATAATCCTGCCGCCCGGTCCCCCCTCTGCCCGTCCTTGCCCTCTGCCCTGCCTTGCAGACTGAGCTGCCATCTCAATGTCTGTGCATGGATTTTTAGCCTCTCCAAAGAAGGGCTCCACATTCTCCCCCAAAAGGATCTGTTGTTCTTGGCATCTGCCTCCTGGGGCCCTCACCATCCGGCTCTGACCTTTTGTCCCTGGCAGGGCCTGGCACAGGTCTGTGTGGCGCCTTGGAGGAAGAAGCCAATTGTTCCTGCGCTCATTCCTGGCAACAGCGGCCTGTGTGTCTAGCTCACCCCCGTGCAGCCCCGCCGGACTGACATGCTCAATGCTCGCTGCTGCAGGAGCAGCGTGTGCTTTGCCTCCCCAGGATCACTAGCTGGAGCAGTACAGACTGTGCATGGCTCTACTGTCCTCCCTGCCCAGCCATTCCCCAGTCCCTGTGGCTGAACTGTTTCTAGGCCAGCTTCTCCTGCTTAACCCTCGACAGCCCCTGCTGCCGTGTGGGCCTTGCCCTGCACACTCCAGAACGTGGCAGGCTCCATCCTTCCCAGGGAGACACCTGGGACCCACAGCTGTGCATCGAGCAGCGTCTTGCGGTGGCTGGTGCCAGGGTCTCCGCTGGAGGAAGGGTGCTGAGCATGAAGATCCCCGCCACTCTGGGGCATCTCTGCTTTTTCTATTTGCATACAAGACTGAGTGGAACAGACTGATCCGTGCCTGATGGGAGAGGAGCTGGCCCAGGGGCTGCAGAGCCACTGCCCAGCACCAGGTGTAAAACAGCTGCTTTGATTTCTATAAATATTTAAAAACGGGCCCACCCTGCCTTGTCTGCTACGTCTGGGCCGAACCACTGCTTGGGGAGGGGACTGCAGAGGTGCAGTCCCTGGGCGGGGGGAGGTAACCCCTTAGCTGGCCACAGTGTGAGAGAGGACCCTGTATGCCAGAGAGTCTTGGTCTAAAGGCCTTTGAGGCCAGTGAACACCCTGCCTTAGAGAGGCTGCTGATCAGTGAAGAGAGTGTAAGGTGTTCAGGGGAGACTTGAAGAAGGAACTGATCCCCATGGCAGGGGCTGGAGAGAAAGCCATCCCCTAGCAGTGAGGGGCAGAGAAGAGGTGGCCAAGGGAGATGTGGGCTTTCAAGCGATTTTGCACTGTCTCTTGCTATGAAAGGGAGGGGGGGGGAAGGCTGCTTCTGTGTGTACATGAGAAGGTGCAGGTAGCAGCCACAGCATCCTGGGGCCTTAGGCCACCCTAGAGAAAGTAGGTGTCACAGGGAAGGCAGGAGGGTAGCAGCAGAGGTGGGTGAGACCGTGGCTCACGGGCTGTGTTGGGGATGAGACGTCTGTAGACTCAGGAGAAGGCTGAAGAAAACGTTCGTAATCAAGACGGGCTGGCCATGGCTCCCCGAAGGGAGTCGCTGTGCTGGGTGTGAAGACTGAACTGGGGGATCTGGCTGAGGTCCCGAGCTGACAGGCTGCCACAGGCAATGGGCCCAGGAAGGAGTCCCTGGGGGTGCTGCTGATGCTAGCAGCATGTGAGTGAAAGTGGGGGTGGCGGTTACGAGGGAGGAGAAGCTGCTCTTCCCACTTCTGTCACTGCACTGAAGCCTTAAGGAAACGACTTCCCAACGTGAAAATGTGAAGGAGAAAGCTGCCTTGAGGAGGCTGCCTCAGGGACCTGTGAGCGACAGAAGGAAGCGGTCCCGTTAGCTGGGCTGGAGAGGTTGGACTGCAGCCGGGAGGGCAGTGCAGGAGCAGCCTGGCTGAGATTTCCAGCTCTCGGGGGAGGATCCATCCAGGAGACTGGCTCATGGTATTTCTTCCTGCAGAGCACCCTGACTCCATGGCAGCTCTCATCTGGGAGGGAGCACATGGTGGGAAAAGGGCTGCTGCTGGGCTTGGAGGCATGATTGCCAAGGGCCTTAATCGCTAGGGCGGCTCAGCGAGGCTCCTCTCCGTTCTCCATCACTTGCTGATTTTAAATGGCGAGGTGAGGACTGGCGGCTAGTCTCACCCAGACTCAAGCACATGCTAGTGGGCTTGGGGCAGGTGTCACTGGCAGGGTTCTGGCTGTCGGATTGCCTGCGGGACACAGAAGATCCTAGTGATTCTCTTCTGGTCCTGAAACCTGTCAGGCCAAGTGTGAATGACGCTGGGTGCTGGAGCCCAGCTGCTGGTATAAGGACAGGCTGGGCCAGGGCGCTCTGCAGGATGAAGTGCCATGAGCCAGCTGTTCCCTCTCACGGAGACATGGCTCCCTGACCCATCTGGCTTTAATGCTGGGCAGATTGGGGGTAGGGCGAGCATAGTGGTGGGGGGCAGTATGCAGGACTAAAGCAACTGAATACAAGCCGGGTGGGAAGTAGGGGGTTGGCGTAGATGATGCATTCTCTGTGGCACAGAAGGGGAGGGTGGAGCCTGGTGTCTCAAAGCATCTTGCCCAGCCAGTGAAATACAGGGTGGTGTGGTGGGAACGCTTTGGGGGAGCCTCTCCTTTCTCCTGTTCACTTTGTTTCCTCTCTCATCTGCCCTTTGGGCACTTTGCTGCTCCTCCCTCTGCAGGTGCATTCTGCATCTGCCCATACAGTCAGGCTCCATCAGCCGGAGCCACGGGCACTCGTGGTGGAGACTCAGGCTGGAGGGCTAGCTGGCTGCAGCCTGGTGTTGCAGCTGCTGCCAGATGCACTGGGGCTGTGTGGTCTGGGAGTGAGGCAGGGAGGCTGGCTTTCCAGCAGATGTGACACGCAGTGGGGCTGTGCTGAGTCACCTGAGGGCTCTAGATGCCAAGGAGAGGGAGAAACTGGGGGGGAGGTGTAACTAGGAACGATGTCACAGAAGAGCAGGCATCCTTTAAACTTGACCATAGGAGACTTGCTGCTAGTGAGCTGTGAAATCAACTGCAGGAAAGGAGGGACCCCTCCCAGGAGACCCTAACATTAAGCTGCCTGACTGCACAGAGCTGTAACACCGACATGGTCAGAGCAACCCGGCTCTGCCCCCACCGTTCCCCTTTAACGCCTGCTCCAAGTAGTGTGAGCTGGGAGCAGAGCACTAACAGCTCTGTCCCTGAATGCCAGGGCTGGAATACCACAGGGCTGGACTTCCTGTTTTGGTCTCCAGAATGTTTCCATTTTAAACAGAAGTTTCTGGCCCTGGCAGTTGCAGAGAGACGCTCCCGCGGGACTGGAGTTGGAACCACAGCCGAGTGGTCTGCCTGAGCCTGTCGCGAGCCTGAGCCGGCAGCTGGGAGAGGGGTTACCCAGCCCTTGCATTTCACGGGGGGCCCTGGGGGCTCAGACTCCCATCTGTGGACTGAGCGTTCCCCCAAGAAACCCCCCCATTCAGCATTTCACCCTGGAATCCCTGGGTCTCTGCTTTAGGGGCTGGTCCTTTGTTTCCCATCCCCCCACCCTGCCAGGACCTGCCTGCACCCATTCCCCAGCTCCTCCCTGAGAAGAGTCCACTGGGTTCCAGCCCGTGCTCCAGGCGCTGCTCCCTGGGGCAGGGGAGCCGGAGCGGGGGGCTGGCTTGAAGCCAGGGCACAGGGCGGCCCAGAGAAGAGCACAGCAAATGTGCACAGCTGGGGCGATGAGCCTGTGGCGCTGGCCCCAGGGTTGCTCTTCTGGGCACTGCGGGGAAGGAGGCTCAGAGCCGAGTGCCTCAAACAGCAGGACTGGGCTGGGGAGCCGGTCACCTCTAGTGCACAGGGAACCCTCCCCCCAGCTGGCATTGCAGGAATGGCGATTTTAAGTGGGGTAGCTCATGGCAATAGCTGACTGCTGTGGAATTTGGCTCCACTGTGCTGGTGTGTGTGCGAGAGCCCTGCTATCAGCCTTCCTGGACTCCCCCTCTCGCAGGCCCATTTTCCTTCCCCACCTGGCTCCATTTCACCCCCCAGCTTGCTCCAGAGGAGGTGACTCCAGGTAGGAGATCTCTAAGCTATGGTGGGTACCATGGCAACAGGCACTTAAAAAATGCCAGCTCCAGACTGGCCTAAAAGCAGCGGTTGGTGCTGGCTTCCGCAGGGGCACGTGGGCTAAGGCCCGGTGAATGGCGGTGCTTCCCAACTGCACTCGCCAGCTCTCCTCCACTCAGTACTGGAAGGCTGGTTTGGAACATGCAAGGGAGGCCGAGGGAAAATCCAGGGGATGGGGCCTCCAAGATGCCTGAAGCCAGGGCCCCAGAGGGGCAGGGGTGCTGTCTTTCCTATGCAGTACAAAGCTGAGGCCCTGCGCGTGCCTAGTTAGAAATGAGCCCCTGACACTGACGGGGCAGCGTTAGCGTGGGTGTCCTGGCCAGATTACCACTCAAGTGCTTCCCCTGGCCGTTACCACTGGCGCTGCGTGTCCGACGCGCTGGCGTGGTGTTGCTGCGTCCTGCTAGCGATGTGGCCATGCTTGAGGTGGGCAGGCCCAGCCTTGCAATTACATGATCGAGAGCCGAGAGAGGACCGGGGCTGACAATGGTGCCTGCAATTACCGTTTTTAACCTGTTCTGATCAACTTCATCTCCTAGGCTCCGGTGCCCTTTCTCTGCAGGCGGGGATGGACTGTCGGGCCTCCATCGCTAACTCAGATCTCCGCGGGGCTGGCCTATGGGTCCGGGCCCTTCGGAAGCACCCTGCAGGGGCAGGGCTGAATGCGGGCACGAGGCCAGGGAGCCAAGAGCCGAACATTCATCCCCTTTGTTCTCGGCCCCAAACTGGTCTGGGGTGGTGCCTTCACATGTCGCTTTCTGCTAGCACCAGCCACTGGGTGCCCCGGGGCCCGATTCTTCTGCCTTGGGCGGTGTCCCAGAGCAAGGCTGGCATTAGGCAGCCAAGGCTCCAGAACATTTCAGAGCTGTTTGGGCAGCTGTTGCTCAGGGTGATTGGTGTGGGGGGGACAGCTGGTACCAGTGGCAGAGCCATTCTCCATGGGGCAGACAGTGACTGCCACCCCCCAATGGCAGTAGGGGCCAGCAGGAGGGTCCCTGTCACAGATGCCAATTCTCCAGCAGGGGATGATGCAGCTGCTGTTGGTTCCCTAGCGGGAAACACTGTGAGAAAATGTATCCACACAGGGAGAAAGGGGCCAGCCTGGTACTGCAAACCAGGCTACCCGAAGCTGGGAACAGCAAGACACAGATGGATTAAACCCCATGCGGGGGGCAGCAGCTGGCAGGGCCGGGTCTGCTCCCACAGTGACCCCCAGGCTTACTGTGTCTCACATTTTGCAGAAAGCCCACATTTCCTGGGGTGCCAACGAAGTGCGTTGGGCTGCACTGACGCTGGCCCTTCCATAGGGTGTATCCAGCTGAGTGAGATGACTGGGCAGACAGCCCCCCTCCCATGCCTTCATCCTGCGCCCCAGCCCCCCCTTGCCTGCTGAGCTGACAGGTTTGTTTTAAAGAGCCAGGCTTCCTTTTATTACTTCCCCTATCAGATTGCAGCCAGGCTGTGGAGGGTTATTTTTAGAAGCCTGCTTTCTAAAAATAGCCCAGAGCTGTTTAGAATTGCGTCACAAGTGGTAATTTTATCCTCTGTGCCCTGGCTCGGGCCCCCATTCGCCCCAGGAGGGGGGCTACAAAAGGAGGGTCAGTGCAGGAGGGGGTCAGCGGGTTCAGACTGAGCCAGAGGGGAAGGAGGTAAGAGGGACTTTGCCAGATTCGGACATCCCATGAGTAGGGCTCTGAGTCCCAGTTCAGTGTGCCGAGGCTCTGCCTCGTCGCATCCCGTGGGACCAGGCCAGTCTAGGCCTCCCTCTCCACCCAGTGGGGAGCTGCTGTGTCAGTGACGCCCTGAGAGCAGAACCCACTATGGGGCAGCTTCCATGGGGGTGTCTCCTGCTGTTAGACCCCTCCATTCCCTCCGAGAAATGGCAGCTCCTTTGCCCCAACAGCATCACCTCCGTGGCTCTCCCCAGTCCTGTTTTCCAGAGGGAGCAGATTGCCCCTCTGATGTGACCATGTCTTCACGCAGACCAGGACAATGACCATCTTCTGTGACCACTGCAGCAGGCCGCTGAGGAAGGAAATAAGTCACCCCCGAGGGAGGAGTGGGATGGAGCCCAGCGCTCCAAAGCCATTCAGGTTAGAGACTCCCTCTTCTCTCCTTTCCCAGGCTGGACATGCTGCAGGTCTGGATGCTAGTGCTCTTTTCTGCACTCTCTGATGCTCTAGCCTTGAAGGGCATCACCCTTGGCCAATTCCCTCCTGGCCTGCCCTGCTCCCTTAGCCCTACAGGTGAGCCAGGGAAGACGAGTGAAGGGCTGAAGGGAGTTAGGGGCTCTGAAATGAGGCTCTGAGAGTATCTGTGAGGCAGAGAACAAGGGTGTTGGCAGGTGGGCGAAGGAGGAGCTGGAATGGACAGTGAGAGGTCTGTAGAGGCAAGCAGGAGTCATGGGCTGGAGAGAGATTAGCTCTCTGTGGGTTAAGAGGAATTCGTTCTTGTGCCTGGTCTGTGTCCTGTACCTTTAGGGTCTCTCTAGGGAGGGTCTCACAGCTTGGGCTCTTTCCCCAGGTTGTAGATGGATCTTGCTCTCTTCTGTCATACCCAAATGGAGAGGGCAGAGCTACCGAACCATTCCCGATACACAGATCCTGTGGCAGCACATGGCTCTATTTGTGTCCCTAAAACCAAAGCCAACCTCACTGTGTCTAGGGAACTGTGACCCTGCCCTGCAATCTCCCACTTGCTTCTCCCAGGATATTGTGCCAATTGTATTGTCTCACTGTGGCCAGATAGGCTTGGCCTGAGAGCTCTCTCTAAGCAGACTTGCTCTGACCCACACTCTTCTTAGGACAGGATTACAGTAGGGGCTTTGGCTGGTGCAGCAGTGGTGGTTGGGGGTGGGTTTTTTGGTGGTAGCATTTCTATGCTGGGCAAAGCCCTGGTGCAACGCAGTGGCATAAAACTCCTTTGACTGGGAGAGCTCTCTTCACTGGGTGAACTGGACTAAGCTATGTGGCAAAAGCCCTTTGCCAGTAGAAATTAGGTCACTTTGCTGGAAACAGTAATTGCAGCAAACGTTTTCCAATATAGATTAGATTTAGCCCTTCTCTCCAAGGGCAGAGGGTGGTGAGTTGGGAGGGGGACTGGCCTGCACTGAGCACCCAATTATATTGGGGCCAGACACTCCCAGTGCCCAGTGAATAGGGGTTAATGGTTCATGCCAGCTCATAATGGTTTTAGGGCTCAGACTATTCAAATGTTTTTGTAAAGCAACTTTCTGTGCTGTAGCAAAGCTCCGCAGAGCTGAGGACGAGGTGAAGTGCGCAGCAAGGTATGCGTGCTGTGTGGATGACTGCCACAGGCTGGTCCAGGAGGGATGTGGTGTTATGGCTGGAGCCCAAAGCTAGGCAGGAAGATAAACTCATGCCTAGGGACGTGTGCTATGCCAGCAGTGTAGGCAGCCGTGTGTGCCCAGAGAGCAGGGAACCTGCAGGAAGGTGTCACTGAGCGGCTGCTGCCTTTCCTGCTCGCCCTGGTGCAGCCCCCTTGCCTCTGAGCCCTTGTTTCGTTGGATTGGTGATTCAAGCCATGCCCCAGCCTGGTGCCATGGCTCTCCCTGCGCCTTGTTCCCATTTGGAGCTTTCCTGTGCTTCCAGGGCTGCCTGTGGCTGGGGTGCCCCCTCCCGGCCACTTGTGGCAGTGCTCACCTGGAGGGAAGGTGGTGGGTTAAGGGGGTTGTGCTCTGGGTGAGTGTCATCCGTGGTATTTGCCTGTAGTCCACACTGGTCATTTACTCTACATTACATGGAAAAAATCCGAGTTGGTGCATCATCGGTGCTGAGCTGGCAGAAGCCGGGATCGGAGGGGACGGTTGTTTGCCACAGAAGGGATTCCTTCCTCAGCTTGACGCTTTGGCACGTTATCTGTCCTGAGTGACTGCTTATGGTTGTCATGGGAACCATGGCTTAGAGTTCCCTGGCTTGCGTGCATATCAAATACTCAGACTGTGTCATTGTGCGTTTTATCTGTGGGGTGGGATGTCTAAGCCCAACAGGAGACGGATTTTCCCATCACTTGGTGGCTTTTTAATGGATGTCACGGAATGGAAAGAGCTGCAATTTTCCTCTTCAGGTGGGGTAACATCTACTTTGGGAAACAAATGAATGACCCCCTTTTCCTTCCCCCAGGTCGACAAAGGGAGCCTCCAAGGCTCGTCGGGATCAGATCAATGCGGAACTGCAGGCCCTGCGCTCCCTGCTGCCCATCTCAGCACAGGAGAAGGAGCAGCTCTCATACCTCCACACCATGGCTTTGGTCTGTCTCCACATCCGTGGGGCACAACTCTTCCCTGCAGGTAAATATCCAACCCTGCAGCTCTCCTATTCACAGCCGGGAAGAAATAGTTCCTGCCCTCCCAGCTGGTTGCAGAGCTGATCTCTAGCTCCCAGAGCTTCCCACTTGATTAGGTCTCATACCTGTGTGACCCACACCCCTAGTGGGTTACACCTGTTTCAGGTAGGGAGAGCTATACAGTGCATAACAGCTGCTCCCCATCTCCCACACTGGACATGGAGATTGCTCCCATGAACCATGACGCACACCTTAACAAACTGCTGTCTGGTTCCCATCTCTTCCTTCCCAAGGGCTGCATTTGCAGAGTCATCATCACATTGCAGAGCAAGCACGCTCATTGCCTGAACGGTTCCTTTGGTGTGAGGCTAGCTTTCCTCAGACACGTGCGACAAAACCAGGGTGCAACAGCCACAAGTATTGAAAGGTTGCAAATCTCATGGAGGGGTGAGCATAAGGGCTGCCATCAGGGTCAATGGAGTAAAATGTCAGGAAAGGTTTCTGCAGCCTGAGGGGTCTGGCTACTGAGAGCAGCCTCCCATGGAAAGTGGAAGACCCTCAGGACAGTCACACCATCAGCAGTACTTCCTCTTGTCACCTGTCCTTCCTTGTGTGTTACACCCATTCTTGGTGTCTTCAGGGCAGGGACTCTGTCTAACTGTGTGCGTGCGTGCAGCATGTAGCGCTACAAGGCCCCGATGCTGACTGGGGCCTCTGGGTACCACTTTCATAGAAATAATGACCCAGGTCTGGCAAAAGGCCTGAAGGCCACAAAGCATATGAAGGGAACTGAATTCCCTTGGTGACCCAACCGGCGGCACCTCTCTTGGCGAGTTGATGTGTCTACCCCTCCCACTCAGAAGGAGCTGCTGTGGAAGCTCAATGCTGCTCTTTTGGTTTTGCAGACTCATCTGAATGTGCTGCTGCCACAGTGCCACATCTGGAGCTGCTGTCCTCATTGCCAGGGTTCATCATGGCTCTCTCTGCAGAAGGCAAACTGGCCTACATCTCTGAGAACGTGGCCCATCTCCTGGGCTTCTCTGTGGTAAGCTCGGGTTGTTGCAGGTATAAGGCATCAGCCCTCTCTGTTCTCACTCCCCAGTGGCTGGTCAGCAAGTCCTCTGCAGAGGTACAGTGTGGGTGGGGGTGGCTGCTCCCATCACAAGCTGTCACTGTTCATGTGCAGTGCCACATTACGTTCCAGGATACAACAGTTGGCATGGCTTTTGTTCAGGGGCTGGCTTAGGTGGATAAGGCTAGAGAGAACCTAGGCCAGGCCCAGTGATGATCTGTGCTAACTGGCTAACAGCACAGTTATGCTGACATTGACATCCACATAGTTATGGGTGCTACGCACCCCCTGCTCTACCTGGGCTCTTTTGCCTGCCCCACCCTTCATCCCCATCATCCTTGTAAGCTGCCAGTGGCTGAAGCCAAGGACTCTGGCAGCAAGTGCTTTTGCTTATGAGCACCATGTGTTGAGGTGGCAGTTTCATCTGCTCCATAGGTGTGATAACTGCTCCTCAGCTTCAGCTCAGCTGCTCCCTGGCTGTCTTGATATATCCAGCTGATCTATTTGGGCTGGTCTCTGCATGGTTCCCTGGATTTAATCCTGGGAGTGGGAGAGTGAAGGGGAATCAGGAGGGGTAAGGAATGAATGAATGAATGAAAGGCTGTGTACATGAACTCAGCAGTCATTCACTCTTCTTATTCACAAAAAGAATATTCAACCCATCCCTTTCCCCTGCTCCGTTTCTCAGTCAGCTGCAGCTGCCTCCTACCTGTGTTGGCTGGAGGAACCTGTTTTTGTTTTGAATGGAAATGTGCTTCGTAGCACATGCATTAGAGGCACTGTTAACATGAAACCATCACTGCTGCTGAAAGCCTGCCCCATGCTCTCATTCTCTCACACATGAAGTCTTGAAGTAGCTTCTTGCTGAGATCTCTGCTCCTCTGTCCACTTTTTAAAGGGAACGTTCAAAACTGCTCTGCCCATGGTCTAGTGGCACAGGACTGGGAAATGGGAGCTCTAGAGTTCTAATCTTGGCTGTGACTGTGTTATTAGATGTTGTGGTACATAAATAAGTACCCCTGGGGCACCAGTCTGTGTCTGTACTACTATAGTCTCTTTTCCTCTCCTACTAGCTGGAGCTGCTAGCCCATGGAGACTCAATCTTTGACCTCCTAGATGGCTCAGCACACAAGGCCGTGCAAGAGAAGCTACGCTCTGCTCAGGAGCATCCAGGCACTGGTAAGGCAAAGCAGGACTCAAAACAGGATATACATGGCATGGGGAGACAGCTGAGTTATTCATGGAGTTCGAGGCGGGAGTGTACAAAGGGCCATGTGATAGGGGATTAGTCCATGCACCAGCCCATGCTCTGACCTATGCAAAAAAACAAAACAAAAAACCCTTCTGAAAGACAGTCTTTAAAAAGATAAATCAGTCCAAATGATTGTCACCCAGGCTTGGAGGTGCTGGAGTGTAGGTGGCAGGCACCTATCTGAGGTACCAGTATATTTTATCTCCCAATACTGGGGTCTGTCCATTCTTGAACCAGAATCCATGTGGCTTAGTGTGTCCAACCATTTTAAATGGTTTTTAAAATCCTTGCCCTTCCACAATGTGCACACATTAGGGCTGCTCTGAGCCACTTCAACTGCACTGCCTTCTGGTTACTTATCCCACAGTGCAAAAACAGCTCCCATTCGCAGTGCCTTGTGTGCAATTTCAAAGCTCTTGTTGGGGTATTTCGTGGTTGACTTTGAGTCTCTGGGAAATGCCCAAGAGACTCCTAGATGATCCCTGCAGTCGGCGCCATTTGTGAACTGCTTTCACATGGAGGTGAGGCTGAATGCATAGCTCACAATCCTGCCTAAGGAGGGAGAGGACAGAAATCATGTCTAATCCAGGGCCCATCCCGTAAGAGTACTGACCAAGGCAGTACATCTAGACTGCACATTGCTGAGATACATGCTAGGATTGCACCTGATTCAGTCTCTTGCGCCCATGAGTAACTTCTCCAGGAAGGGTTGGCAGGGATTCTGCTCCAAGCTCCCCGCCTTTGCAAAGTCAGTAAGATATATATCAAGCAGTTTGTCCTACCTATCTAGCAGCTGCTCACTTTCTAGGTAGGAGAAGATGCTGACAATTTACACAATGACTTTTTGTTGCTGCAGAAATTGTGTTTGTCAGTGAAATGCGCACATCCAGGTCTTTTCGAGTGAGATATGGAGGAAATCGGGCTGTGGCTGTGCGGGGCCGATTCCTCACTCTGAATGGGATGACCTCGTCCTCCATCTTAACGTTCATTGGCTTCTGCACTCCCGTTGTGCAATTGTCAAACTATGGAGATGGCATTTCTTATGGCGCTCCATTCCAGAGCCAGCACACACTGGACATGAAGGTCACTGATGTCACAGAGAGGTAAGAGGTAGTTGCTCCTACGATGGTCTTGACTGAATCCCCAGGAGAACAAGAGAATTCAGATTGTAGTTTCACTCCAGAGTACTCCAGCCACAATCCATTCTCTGGAGTCAGGTCTCTCAGGGATGCACACTCCCAGCCCACCAAACAGACACACACACATTGCAGTGATGGGCACCCCACATCCCTGCATGCCTCTTCTCCTCCTGTCACCAGAAACTAGAAAAGGAATAAATGCCTCTGTGTGCCCCAAAACTTCTTAATGTGAAGTTTTCCCCACCATTCCCTTTATCCTCATATCAGAGAGCCTGTCCTCTTTGCCAACACTCTTTACCCGTCCCTTCCCCAAATGAGAAGCATCTCCAAGAAATGTATATGTGTTGACTCAACTGCTACTCCTGTGTGTTCTTCCCCAGTAGCACTTTAAAGACTAACAAGAGAGTTTATTAGATGATGAGCTTTCGTGGGCCAGACCCACTTCCTCAGATCAAATAGTGGAAGAAAATAGTCACAACCATATATACCAAAGGATACATTGTGACTATTTTCTTCCACTATTTGATCTGAGGAAGTGGGTCTGGCCCACAAAAGCTCATCATCTAATAAACCATCTTGTTAGTCTTTAAAGTGCTACATAGTCCTGTATTTTGTTTCAGCTACATCAGACTAACACGGCTACATTTCTATCACTATTCTTCCCCAGTGTCATTTATCACCTTGGCTATCAGAGGGAGGAGCTGATCGGTCAATCTTGGTACAGCCTTCTACACCCTGCAGATACTGCAGCAGCAGCTGCCCAGCATAAGAGCCTAAGTGAGTGCCAAGCTCTTGGGATGCATGTATGGAGGTGGGGAGGATGAGAGATTCTTTAGCAGGTTCTAAAAAGCAGAAGTTAATTCTTTTATGTTACAACTAACACTGATCTAATCCTCCAAGCTCCTCCCATTCAGAGCACTCTGAACCAGTCAGTAAGGCCCTTGCTCTGCGCCAGCAAACCCTCTTCAAAAATTACTACTTCTGTGATACGTAGCAGAAATGAGCTAAGGAAGGAGCAGGCACCTGGTGGGAGTGGCTGGAAATGGGAAAAGTGGTCACAGATGAAAGGCCTAATTACTCTAAAGTCATTGAGTACTGGGCCAGCAGCTTGCTCTGCTCATATAATGTGTTTGTTAGCACTGTGCCTGTCATCACTGTACCTAGGCTCTTGTGTGTTTCACCACCATGAGTATAACACAATTTGATGCATATGCTGGTAAGGGCTCTTCTCTTGGGCCAAACCAAGCTGCTTCTCAAATAATCAGGTGGTCTGCTTATGGGCTTTGTCATGCTGGGGGAATGACATAAGGCCTGCCACACTGCCAGGGGAACAGGATGTGATACTGTGTACTGCCAAATTGGGAGCCCTGATCACGTGGTGTTTGTGATTTCAGTATGTGACACTGGGAAGTGCAATCAGAAGTTAGTAGTTCGCCTGCTTTGCAAAGACATGAGCTGGACATGGGTGCAAATCATCGCATCAAAGGAATATGAGAGAGGGAGAGAGATCATCACCTGCAACTACTTCTGCCTCAGGTACAATGCCTTGTCCTCCCTAAGCTATTCCTTAAGAAGATACTGCCAGCTCACTGCACTGGGCACTTAATAGAACATAGAGTAGAACCAAAACTTGCCTGATAGAGCTAGCAGATTGGGCATGAGAACACTGGACGTCAGATTAATGTGACTGTGTCAGACAGAAGATAATCACCAGAAAACATGAATTTAATCTTTGAGGGAAGTGTGAGATAATGGGGACAAGGCAGAGGACAGGTGTGTGGCGAGGAGTTATAGATGGAGGGAAAACATGAAAGTGTGACAGAAATAAGGTTAAACATTCTACAGGCCAAAATCAGTATATGTTGTATTAGCGTTGTGGTCCTTAAAGCGGTGCCAGTGGGAAGTGTTTCTGAAGGCAGGGGCCATTAACCTGCCCTGGAAGCTCCTTTTGTCTGGGTAAGCTGCTGGGAAGCTGATGCTGGGCTCCCAGAACTCTGCAGGAACAGGCTCTTCAGCCCCAGTGACTGGTGCTTCAACAAGAGGTTGTTAGGACGCCTGACCCACAAGGCCCCAGGCCCTTGTTGACTCCCCTCAGGGTGCTTGCAAATAGGGAGGTCTCTTTTATTGCTTACTTCAGTCCCTGATACATTTTTCTGTTTTTTGTACAGTGAGGAAGCAGCTCAATATCTCCAGGGCCAGAATCCATGGCCTGGAGCCATCTCTGCAGCTGCCTTGAGTCCAAGGCACTATGCCAGAGAAAACCAGCAGAAGACACTCTCAAGAACGCTGAATTCCTTTCCACAGGAGACAGTAATGCCTAACGAGGGAGCACTCAACTACAGTCCCTGCCCGCTCCCTAATGCCCATCAGGAAGAGTTGTTGCCAGCTTCAATACAACTGTCATCCACATCCTGCTTCCCTGCTCCCCCTGCGGGAGCTGCATTACCTGCCCAGAAGAGTGGGTACTCCGTGCGCCCTCCTGGGCAGAGGAATCTGCCCTGTCCCCTCAGTGTTTACGAGTCGCCCTGCAGTCCCTGTGCACTCTGGTCCCCGGAGGTTCCCCCTTCTCCCGCGAGCAGCCCTTGTGCCGACACTTATCCGGGCCCTGTAGCAGAGCCGGCGCCGGGCCTGCCGCCTGCAGCGCTGTGGAGCTCGGAGGCAGAGAGATGGGCCATTAGCGCGCTGGCCGAGCAGATCCGCTCCCTGGCCGAAAGCCTCTCGCAGTGCGCGAAGCCGCCAGAGCCTCCCGGCGCTGCGCTGCGGCCCGAGCGGCTCCCTGGGCCGGGCTGGGGCAACCCCTGCTCCGAGGAAGACGCCCTCACCAGTGTGTGGGTGTCGCCGTTTGACGCCTGGGTCTGAGGCCCGACGGGGGGGGCGGGTCCGTCTGCCCCTCGCCCCGCGAGGCCGGGCTCACGGGGGCCGCGCGTCTCCTCAGCTCCCGCTGCGCGGGCGCCGCCAGGCCCCGTTGAGCGCCGTGAGGTGACT
>CM057847.1:2187906-2203161 GCA_030068395.1 Apalone spinifera
GGGGCGGGGCGGTAGATCTTCGCCTGTTCTGAGGCTTAAAAAGTGATCTTGGGTATAAAAAGGTTGGAGACCACTGGTCTAGATGGTGCTTGGCCCTGCCAAGAGTGCAGGGGACTGGACTTGGTGACCCCTTGCGGTTCCTTCCAGTTCTATGTATTGGTCCCTTCTGGCTTTAAACTCTGAGATGAAATGGACCTAACAGAACTTTTCTCTACCCCGTCTGAGCAATCTTGATGCAAAGGTAGATGATTTCCTGTGTAAAAAGACTCCAGAGCAGAATGAGAGATGAGATGAGTGTCATGCTAAGCAAGGAGAGGACTAGGATTGGGCGAGTTTCAGTACAATTAGGGTGAGGCTGTGGGGGTAACACATCAGAGGTTCACAACATGCCCACTGGAAGAAAGTTTGAATGCCTCTTGAGTGACCAGGTGAAAGTCTGGGGGTAGTAGCCTCCTGGCCATCGGATGATCTGGCAGGGAGAAGCTAAGGAGGGAGACTTGGGAGTCTCTACATTGGAAGGGAATGGAAATGCTTCATGGGATTGTTAGGAGGGAGAAACTGAAGAGTCAGTCAGTCTGACTTGCTGGCTGCTCCTGTGCTTGGGGGTAGAAGTGTTTTGTGAGTGGTGGCATTGCAGCTGCTCTTGGGTCATCTGAAGAAGTGGGCTGTGCCCACGAAAGCTCATGATCCCATCTACATGTTTTGTTACTCTTTAAGGTGCTGCTAGATGATTAGTAGTTTTTTACTTTTTTCCAGTTACAGACTAACTCGGCTACCCCCTCTGAAGTTTTTCCTGTATCCTTTGTACAGCAAGGATTCCAGTACATCAGGCTTTGCGGGCTGTTAGGGTGGAAATGTGTGTCTGGCTACTGTGAGGCTGAGTCCCTCTTTGTTTTCTCTTTCCCAGAACTATCCTTAATGTCTTTCGAGGAACTGCTGCAGCTGCGGAGCAGCATCGGAATCAAAGCATATCAGCAGATGACTAGTGGGAAGAAGCCATCGAACTATACAAAACCTAGGACAAGGCTGCAACCTAGCAAACAGGGGTAAAGGTGTCCTGGAGCCCTTTCTGGGCAGACAGCAGCATGTGTGCACTGCCTGGGATCCCCTGCAAGCATGATGAGAGCCCCTCAGGGTGTCTTCTGGGTCAGACAGGTGGATCAGAGCCGCTAGCATGGCACACGAGAGATCCTTTGTCGTGTTTCTGCTGGGAGTGGTCCGTCCCTTTGCCACATGGATAGCTATTAGAGATGTGAAATCCTGCTTAATTGGTTAACCAGTTAAATGTGACGGTTAACCAGTTAACCGATTACAAGGTGGAGAGGGTGTTCCGGCCTGGCCGGAACACCCCTGCCCGCAGCGCACCTGAGCCCACTGCAAACAGGGACTTCTCTGGGTGGCCGCCTCCTTTCTTTTTCTAACGTTTTGTTTTCTTCCTCAGGCCCCTAGAGATTTCTGCCAAGAAACGGGTCCCCTTTCTGCGACAAGTGGTTTCTGTTAAAAAGACAGTAAGTGCTCTTTCCCAGGATAGGAGTTGGTTCCTTTGGGGGCTGTGGAGGGACATGAGGTGTGTGTGGCACAAAGGGGCTGTGACCCAGATGGCAGCCTGTGGGAATGGCATGGACCCACCAACCTCTGAGGCTTTGCGGAGTGAGTTTGATGCTGCAAGTAGATACGTGGAGGAAATGGTGCAGCTCCAGCTAGTCTGAGATGGATCGATTCTAAGGCCAGGACGGACCACTGTGGTCATCCAGTCTGATCCCCTACATAATGTAGGCTATAGCGTTGCTCTGAATGAGGTTCTTACATTTTAAAATTGCCGGTGGTGGAGAATCTGCCACAACCTAACTGATAGGTCTCAAAATGTAATTGTAAGCAGGGAGTCCTCGTCGGGTCCCTCAGGTATTGTTCTTGGCCCTGTACTACTTAAAATCTCTTAGTGACCTGGAAGATAGCATAAACTCATTGCTGGGAAAGATTGCAGATAATACCGAAATCGGGAGAGTTATAAATAACGAAGAGGACAGGTCACTGATTCAGAGCAATCTGGATCACTTGGTAGGCTTTGGTCTCACGCAAACAATGTGTGCTGTTATGGCTAATGTGTGCCACTAGGAACCCAGAATAGAGGCCATATGTAGAGGCCCCCATACTGTATCTGGGGAAGCCATGACTTGGAAAAAGATTTGGGAATCCTGCTGGGTATCAGCTAGACATGAGCTCCCAGTGTGCTGCAGTGGACAAGAGGGCTAATTTATGCACCCTGGGATGCATAAATGGGGTCTTGAGTCAAAGCTGGGGTCATTGTATCTGTTTTTGGCACTGGTGTGACTGCCTGTGGGAAGCCTATGTCCAGGTCTGTGGCCCACAGTTCAAGAAGGATGTTGATAAATTGAAGAAGGGTCAGAGAAGAGCCACAAGAATGATTAAAGGATTAGAAACCCGTCTTCTCGGGCGCCATCTGTTTAGTGTAACAAAGAGAAGCTTAGGCCTTTAATAGCTCTTCTCTGACTCCTCTCCAGTTAGCAACAGCCTTCCTGAATTGTGGGCCCCAGAGCTGGACCCAGGATTCCAGTAGTGATTACACCAGGGCCAAATACAGAAGTAAAATAACCTCTCTGCTCCTACTCCAGATTCCCCTGTTTATACACCCCAGGATCTCATTAGCCCCTTTGGCCACAGCAGTGCACTGGGAGCTCAGAGTTTAAGCCCAGAAGGAACCACAACATCATCTCATCTGACCCACAAGGCACCTACACTGCGCAGCACCTATACTAGACCCAACAACTGAAATTAGACAAGGGATGCAGCCTGCAGGAGACTAGACTGTTACTTGACATAGGCGGTATCCTCATTGCCTAAAGCCCCCCCAGTGGTAAGAAAATGTTAAGTAAGATAGATACATCCAGATAGATCTGGCAGGTGACAGATGAAACCCCCTGACTGTCACTGTCAGAGTGTGCTGGGGGAAAATTCCTTCCTGACATCCGTGTATGGCGATCAGTTAGACCCTGAGGCTGTGAGCAAGAACCAACCAGTCAGGCAACAGAGAGAGAGACTGCTTGGAGCCACCTCAGACCACCTGCCCATTCTGTCCAGTGTCCCATCTCCACCTATGGCCTTCTCTGATGCTGCAGTGGAAGAAGACACAAAGACCAAAACAAGTGAGAGTCAAGTAAAATCTTGTCCAATCTTCTGCATGTGATCAGCTGAAGCCCTGAAATGTGGGATTTCAGGAAAATCAGGTGGACCTCCAGGGCTACTACGCCTTTCTACCAACAGTCCCAAGCAACCTCTTCACATAATCACACGCCTACCTTTGTTTAGCTCTCAAGTTATTTGCTCCATCAGTTCTTACTGGGATGCTATTCCAGAAACACACACTACTGATGGTCAGAAGTCATCTAATTTCCAACCTGAACTTGTTCAAGGCTAGTTTACCCCCATTTGTGTTTGTGCCAGTATTGTCTGTTAGCTTAAATAGGTCTTCATCCTCCCTGATGTATTTACAGCACATAATCCTATCCCCTCTGAGCCTTGCCTCCTTTTGTAAGATCATCCTAATAATTCTTCTGATACAGTGTTTGCTTGCTCTCGTATGTGCCCCGGCTTGCTTTGTCACAGTGACCTGCTCTGCATTATTTACCACTTCCCCAATGTTTGCATCTGCAAACTTTATCGTTGATTTTCATGTTTTCTTCCAGATCTCTGATGAAAAAATTAGCGCCCATAGCAAGAGCCCTAGATAAAGGAAATAGCTCTTGGCCAGATAGGGAGAGTGAGCAAGATGCATTCAGGTTTTCTACTCTTGGCTCTAACCCCTCCCCCATTCTGTGCAGGTGCAGAGAGACCCTCGCTTTGACAACCTGTCTGGGGAGTACGACCCAGCTGTGTTTGAGAAGACGTACAGTTTCCTGGACACTCTCAAGAAGAGGGAGAAAGAGGTGACACTGCGTGCTTTGCTTGTGCTGGGGCAGAAGAGTCTGCTTCAGCAGGGCATCTTCTAAGGGCCCATCGCGCTGGCCTCAGAGGAGAGGGTGGCCCGCAGTGGGACTCACCGGGTATTGCTCTCTCCTGTAGATAGTTCAGAAGCAGCTGAAGAAAAGCAAGAATGTGGAGCAGCGGGAGAAACTGCAGCAGCTCCTAAAGCGCATGGTGAGTTAGTGTCTTAGGTACCAGCTCACTGCTCCAATGGGAGGGAGGTGGTGGCGGCTGGCAAGCACGCATGGCTCTGGTGTGGCTGCCTGGAGCACGGCCTAGACATCTGTGACGTGCTTCTGGCTTTCCTTCCCAGACGCAGCAAGAGGAGTCTCAGAAGGAGCAGCAGAGGCAGAGGGAGAAAGAGCTGGTGTTGAAGAGAGAGCGGAGGGAGCAGGCCCTGCGGGGAAGGAAGCCCTTCTACCTGAAGAAATGTAAGTTCAGGAAGCTGCAGCTCTGTTTCCCCCAGGAAGTGCACCTGTTGCTGACAGTTTGCCATCACTGTATGGTCCCTGCACCTCGGCACTAGTGAGCAGATCGAAAAAGCTCCTGTATAAAGACATCCCCCTAGGCTGGGGGGATAGTTTAACTGCTGCGTAGAAGGGGGAATCTAGCAGCAGCGCCATGACCGGCTGTTTGAGAAGAACAGAACAGGCGCTGGCCTCCCTAGCGCTCCTGTTGTGCCACGCATGCTAAACCCTTCCAAAGAGCCTGAACCTCATTCCTAGGCAATAGCCAGACGATGCTTTGATTGGGATTCAGGAGATCTGGCTCGGCTCCCTGCTCTTTCATGGTCTCCCTGTGCCTTTCCATCTCACTGTGCCCTGGGGCCAGTAGTCATCTGTTTAGAAGGCGAGCTCTTTGGGGCTGTCCCTTCGTGTGTACAGCACCTGGCACAGTGGAGCCTTGGTGTCAAGGCGGGGGCCTCTGGGCATAACTGCAGTGTTACTGAGGTGGGGAGGAGGGTGATTGTGTGTGTGTGTCCAGCGCTGTTGTCTATCGCTGGGGAGGCCGGTGGCTCATGGGCTGCCTGGAAGACACATGTTGTCACAAGGGACGTGGCAGACGAGGGTTGGAGCCATCAGCTGGGGTTAGGGAGTGGGCTGCAGATGGACAGGGCAGCTCAGAAGTGGCTCTGAGAGGGTGGTGCTGGTTTGGAGTACAAACCTCCTTGTCCTTTGGCTTTCCACAGCTGAGAAGTGGAAAATGGAGCTGGCTGAGAAGTACAAGGCACTGAAGGGGAGGGGGAAGCTGGAGAGCTTCCTAAGCAAGAAGAGGAAGAGGAACGCCATTAAGGACAAGCGCAGACTGCCCTTCCGCAAGCGCGTCTGACTGCTGGGGGGGGGGCCTGCAGCCAGCTTTCTGAGTGGTGGGGTTTCAGCCACTTCTGGCGAGTTTTTGCCTTGGACTGTGGCCACAGCCAGCAGCCCCACATCTTGTCTGTCCCGCATCTCTGCCCTTTCGCGTTGGAATCAAAGGTTGTAGCCGTCCGTCTTGACAGTCAGAGTCTGAGCAGAATAAAGTTCCGACCCAGGCCTGCACCGGCCCACCTCCAATCTTCCATAAGGGCCAAACCGTCTCTCTAATTTTGTGTCCATGCAACAGGGGAATCAAGTATGGGGTGCTGTGTGCTTCAGGCAAGTATCCCTCCACTTGGCAGACAAAATTAGACTTGGAGGAGGCTTTGCAGGTATACGAGGAGAAAAACCGGAATGAAGACTCCTGCGGATTGGACTCAACTTATCCTGGGTTCCTTGTGCACCCCTCAGCAGATGCTCTTTCCTGAGGTCCTAGCTGACCTCTAACACCACCGCATTGTCTTACTGTAACTTCAGCCAGTAGGGGGAAATGGTAAGCGTGTCCAAATGGAACTGTGATTACACCGTGGAAAAAATCAGCTGAGCTAAGGCAAAATTGCAAGTAGGGTCTTACTGCCCAGCAAGCTTATAAAATCATGGATGGACTGGAGAAGGTGACTAAGGAAGTGTCATTTACCCCTTCCCATAACACACGAGCCACAGGTCTCCCAATAAAATTAATAGGCAGCAAATTTAAAACAAACAGGAGAGAGTTTCACCCAGTGCACATTCAACCTGCGGAACTCATTGCCGGGGGATGTTGTGTGGACCAAAAGTATTGCTGGGTTTAAAACAAAAATGAGGTAAGTTATGGAGGGTCCATCAGAGACTTAGCCAAGACAGTCAGGGATGTGACCTCATGCTGTGGGTACCCTTAAATATTGAAGAAGCGGGGCCTGGATGCCAGGAGATGAATCAGTCAATAATGGCCCAGTTCAGTTCATTCTCTCTGAAGCATTTGGCATGGGCCACAGCCAGAGGCAGGATACTGGGCTAGAGGAACCTTTGATTTGGCCTTGTTGGGCTGTTTCTATGGCCTGAATCTTACATCAAACTCCCCCTGCATCCCACAGCATTCGTGCAGCTTTCTGTGCATTGCTCGTGTTGCTAAAACTATGTTGCATAAGTTAAATTAGCTCCTAAGCTTTTGCTGTAAGGGACGTGCCCTACAACCTGGCTGTCCTGGGTCCCAGACTGTTTTCTTAAGTATGGCACCATCCCTTTGTCTGCAGAGCCCTTCTGTGTTTTGCTACACAGAAATTCCATCATAGGCCGTTGGTCGCATGGCCAGGCCAGGCCGCTAGGTCTCAGCACTGGGTAGATGTGGTGGTGCCGGAGCAGCCCTCTTGCCCCGACAGTGTTGCCAAGCCCAGATGTGGCCCACTCAGTGCAGCAAAGTGTTGGCATGTGTGGGGAGCTGGCTTTGTCTGAGCTGCTGTCGGCTCAGGCCACGGTGTAGGAAGTGCCAGCGCGATCTGACGTTGGGGGTCCAGTGTGGAGAGGAAGCAGAATTCTGTCTTAAAGTTTCTGTCTTAAAGTTTCTCTCTAACTCTTAAAATATTGGTAAAAACCAACCTTTCATCCCATGGGCCCATAACAGCCGCCCTCCCTGAATCAGCGGTGCCGATTGCGCACCGACAGGAGGCTGCAGCCCTCTCCTCTTTGAAGGAACACATCTAACAATTGGGCACCAAGTGGTTTTTGTAGACGGCAGGAGAGTGGTGGGAATTGCAACTCCTGTGGTGTGTGGTTGATTGTGTGCGTGTGTGGCTGTGGGACCTAGTGGTTCCAGACAACCTGGCCAGCGTAGTGTGGTAAGTGGACGAATCTCGGGTTTTAGCCGAGCTGTGCCTGCAGATGATTGTGTGCAGCCTCTGTAATCACTGTCAAATAAGAGGAAGAGTTGTTGGCTCCCTCCAGGGTCTGCGGCCTGACAGGTGCATAGAAACCAGCCAGTGGAAAAGGGGAGTTGAACTGGTCACCTGGGTTCCAATCCAGTGCATGTTCCCTAATGCTAAATGGCATTTTGTGTGTGGCCCTAGGAGATTGTACCACAGTGAAGACCCAAAGCATGGTCTGGCCTCCACATTTGAGGTATTTGACTACTGCTAGGTCGTAGAAGGCACCATGGCCCTGCCAGTAAGACCAGTTGGAAGGTAAGAAGCCTCTGGTTACCCAGTAATCCAGCCTGTCGGCCCACCCCTCCAGCTGTTTGCAAAATAGCATGTTTAAAACCAGCCCTACATTTGTGCCTTATTTCTGGTCTGCCTGCAGCTCCCAGGCATTGAGCCTGTGCTGCAGTAAAGAACCCCTGCTACCAGAAATTGTTCCCCCGGTGGGTGGATCATCGAAGCGATCACTTTGACTTCACACCTTTAGTCTCTTCCCAAGAGGCAGGCTTTCCCAATCCCAAACTGTCCTTGTTGCTCTAGTGCCCATGGGGCAATTCCTTGAGGCCCTTTTGTCTATGGGCCCTGAAACTGGGAACCTCAGTAGTGTCCGGCTCAAATAACCTCCAGTCTTCTCCCCCTACCCCACGCTCTGCCTGGTTCTAGCCAGTGGGACTCCACGGAGATTTTAGAAAAAATGCAAACAGAATCCTTGTTGCTCCTTAAGAGGTGTAACTAGCTGCAGCGAGAACACTGCTTATTTATACACTGCCGTCCTGTTTCCTCGTGTCGCCCTGTGAGAAAACACACATGTCTTGGGCAGCGCGGCTCTTTCTGGTGTTTCTTGCCCCGTTCTCTGTTCTTCCTTGTGCATTTCCCTAGCTCCGGCCACTCTAAGTTCCTCTGTGTGGCCTCTACCCCCAGCCCTTGGCCCTGATCCATTAGTTGGAAAGATCACATAGTTCATTCTGAAGTTTGAAGTCCCATCATGAGGTTTTGAAGTTGCCATCCAATGAGCTCAAGTGGGGAGGCGTAGTTCAGTGTGATCTTTACAACCTAGAGGGCTGGACGGTGGGAGTCTCTAGGAAGGAGACCGCAGAAAGGGATGTAGGGTCATTGCGGGCCACACGCTAAATGAGTCAACGGTGACACTGTTGCTCCCTCCCCCCCCCAAAAAAAAGCATTCTGAGCATGCACCCTGCCACATACTTCCCCTCTCCTCCACATGTGCCAGGGATGGGGCTTACAGCACCTGGGCTCCCCCATGGCTGTCAGCTTCCAGCAATGGGGGGAGGGTGCACTGTAGTCTGCTAGTGGGTGGGACAGCTGAATCTCCTGTGTCTGCCATGGGCACTGGCTGCTTCTCTGCTTATGCTCCAGCCTGGAGAGAGGAGGGCTGGCCTGAGCCACTAGCTGTCCTGCCCAGTCTGGCTCTGATCGTGCTGCAGTACAGCCCTAGAGCTCCGGCCAGATGGCTATATGAGAGCGCGCTGGATTTCCTGCTGCCCAGCCCCCCTCAGCATGGAAACAAATACCCAGGGAACAAGCAGTGGCCGGGGGGGGGGGGGGGGGGGGGGGGGGGGGGGATTGAGGGCCCAGCAGCCCCAGGGGGCAGCAGGAGACAGGAATGGGGGAGGGTTCTGGGACTGAGCTGCGGGCTGTGGCAGTGAATGGCAATAGCACTTCCCCCAATGCCTGGCCCAGCATGATGCTGCAGCTGGTTTCGGGCAGGGTCTTCCCAGGGTGCAGGTGGAAGAGCTGTGGAGGCTGCATTCCCAGCTTCCAGGCCCTGGGACCAGAGCTCTGGCCAGAGGCTTGTTCGGCGAAGCTGCTGCTGAGATGGCCTGCAGGCGCTGGACCTGTAAATGCTGACGCCTGGCCCCAAGGGCTCACACTGAAGTGGGGATGCTTTTGAGAGCTTGGTCTGTGCCTCAGTTTTCCTGATCTTCTGCACAGTTACACAGCCGCTTTGCTCCCAGGTCCGGGTGTCACCTCTGTCGGGGCCTTGGCCCCCATAGCAACAGAGCATGTGAAAAGGCAACAGCAAATCCAATTGCCCCGCTCTTGATGCCTAGTAACCGGTGACCCACAGAGCCGTGGATTCCCCCACTGTGCAGCAGGGGAGCTGCGCAGCATCCCCCGGTAGTGGGTGGGGGAGGAGAGCTGAGGGCAGGAAGGGGTCAGGGTCTCACCGGGTGTTTGATGAAAGAGCTTGAGCCAGCTCCCTGCGCTCGCCGGGGCTCAGGGCTCACCAGAATGAGCGAGGTGTCAGCTGTCACCTCTCTAGAGGGCCTAAGGGCTTCCTCTGCCGTGGTCCAGTTAACACACACGCGCCAGGTCAGGCAACGCTGCAGGCGAGGCGCCTGAATCCCTGCAGAGCGGGCACGGCTCCAGCTGGACGTGCTGCAGATCAGTGGGCCCGTCCAAGGGGGAGGTGATGCTGTGAGAGTGAGACCGGCTGGAGGACTGGCACACTGCAGGGTTCCTCCTGGGGACCAGTCCAAAGCTGCTGCCGCTCTGGACCAGGAGCCCAGCTGGGGACGGTTGGTTAATGGAAGCCGGTTCCTGGCCAGCACGGGACTGGGAGGCTGAGCAGGGGAGAGCTGGGTGTCCTACATGCCATATGGCCGAAGCCCCGCGTTGTGAGGGCAGGAAATGAAAATGCCCGGGGTGTGTCACACAGTAACAGCTGCTCCCAGCCCACCAAGGGCAGCAGGGCCCAGCAGAGCTGGTAGCAGGGAGATGATGGGAGCCGCCTCCTCCCACAACCAGTACCCCTACAGTGTGGCTGCCCCGCAGCCAGCTCCCAACTCACCAGCTCCTCCCACAGCCAGCTCCTCACACACCCTCCCTCCCTTGAGGCTTTGATCAGTGTCCCTGAAGGCCCTGAGGCTGTAGCCCTTGGAGCTTTAACCAGCCAGGTGTGAAGTCTTGGGAGTGTTTAATGGCTCCCTGCGAGAGGCAGAGCTGCGTGCAGCCAACACTGACTATAAAAAGTCACTGGCGAGGGGAACGCGAGCTAGTGGGGAATTCTGTGGGAGTTTGGCGGGAGAGGCTTTCCTTCCAGGTTCAGCTGTGTCTGATGTCGAGATTCCATAGCTGGCTGACCTGCCACCGTCTCGTTCCTGCCTGAAGCCAGGAGGGGTTTGCGGGGCATGAAGTGCATGTTGGAGGCGGTAACAGGGCAGAAGGTTCTTGGATTGGAGGGGCAGACTGAGAGGCTACAAACCACTAGGGAAGCCGAGGAGCTTCTAGACAACCAGATCTGGGACATGCCAGTACCCCAAGCTCAATGAAGAGGGGAGCTGGCCACCAAAGAATGGAAGAGAGGGAATCAGACCAGAGGCCTGGCTCTTCAGAGCCACCAGAGGAAGAGGTTGCAGTGGCTTCCTGCACAGATGAAGAAAGATGAGGCGGGGCAAACGGGGGCCAGCAGAGAGAAGAGAAGCAGGAGCAATTCCACCCAGCGTTTCAATCTGTCGGGTCCTCCAAATGGAAAGTGGACGATGCCTCTCGAGATCCAGAAGGTCCAAGGGAACGGAGAGATGCACAGGTCCCCGGCAGATGGCAACTTAGCCCAATGTGTAAGCAAAGCCAGGTATCCCCACAAAGGCTTCTCCAGCCACCCAAGGAGGATGGGCTAGCCTTGTTGGAGATTCAATACTCGGAAGAATGGAAAGCTTCTGCCAGCACCAGGCAGACAAGAGGACAGTCTACCTGCTTCTCAGAGCCAAGACAGGAGCCGTCTCAGACCGGACAGGGCCAGGAGGTTCTATGGACACAGACCCATTGGGGCTGGTTCCTACTGGCACTGATCCCACTGTGTCGCGGGGCAACGGGAAGCAGCCTGACGACGAATGTCCGAGCAACCTTCTGAGATCCCTCCGGTCCCATGAACAAAGGGAGGCAAAGACCAAATATTCTAGAAGTGAATTGCTGGCTAGGTGAGTGGAGGGTTTGGGGGAACATCTATGGGGAGAGCGGGTTGTATGGTTTAATGTCCCCCACCAGAAGTGATGCATGGGGGGAGCGGGGCAAAGGGTCACGTGCCTCCCAAATGCCATGGGGGGAGGGGCAATCACCAAAGCGGTCCGGTCTATTGGAGAGTTCGGGGCAACCACCCCCAGCCCAATGCTTTCAGGGACTAGCGAGGGGCCCAGGCAGTGGGAATGGAAGTGAGACAGCTGGAGCCTGGTTGCTCCTCTTCCTGCTGCCACCTGTGAGTGGGGGGGGGGGGGGGGGGGGGGAAGGGGGACTGATCCCTGCAGCCAGTGCCAGGCACCCTGCCAGTTCCCTGGCCACGTCAGGGGAGGGTGCTTGGAGGAGAAGGTAGAGTGGGGGCGGGAGGGGAAAAGAGGCAGGGCCTGAGCTGGGGTGTGGGGGTTGTCCCAAGCACCACACTCTCCTAGGGATGGCCCTCCTCCAGGCTAGCGGTGGTGCAGGGCGGCCACCCAGGACAGGTTCAGAGGCCTCACAGCTGATTAGCAAAATTTATTCTGCCCCTGGATAGAAAAAAATGAGAGGGAGCATTGGTGAGGAGGAGGTTAAACTAATGGCAAAAAGAGGGAAGATACCAGCAGAGAGTTAGCGCAAAGTGGAGAGGTTGAGAACAAAGGGACTCAAGAACGCGAGGGGCAGGGAGAAAGGAACGATTTCATTGCCGACACGCTCACGCTGGGATCCTGGATAAAAAATGAATCAGAATCGGAATTGCTCATTTGTGAGCAGAAATTCAATCTAGCTGGGATTAATGAAACCTGGTGGGCTGCTTCGCACAATTGGAATGTCACAACCAATGGTGATAACCTAGTTAAGAAGGATTGAGTGGGCAAACGGGGGGAGGTGTGGCGCTCTGCCAAGAATGGCATTCCCTCTCCCGAATCACTGATCACTCAGAAGAAAATGACCTTGAATGCCATTGGCTCAAAGCTCTCGGAGATAGCACGCAAGCTGGGGTATTAGCTGGTGTCTGCTGCAGCCCACCCCATCGCACTAGGGAACAGGGTGACTGGTTCCTTTCCTTTGTGTAGGGGGAGTGCTATGAGATCATGCGGGACTTCTGTTTGTGACACATGCTCGGGGGCTCCCGCTCACAGAATTTCTACACGTTACGGACACCACTTTCCTAATTCAAAGAGTGCAGCAGCCAGTGTGTGGGGAGGGGGGATTTCATCTGAGCCTTTGTCTAAACAGGGAAAGCAGAACTGACCACAGAATGAAAAAGGAATGGTGATCGAGGTACAAAGTGATCATGAACTGGTCCCTTTTATAATGTGCAAGCAGAATAAAGCCCAGACCAGGGCTATATACAAAGGGTAGGGCCATCCGTGGCCTTTAGCCAAGATAAGCAGGCTGCAACTTGCTGTGGGTGTCCATAAGCCTCCAGCTGCCAGAAGCTGGGGATGGATGACAGGGGATGGATGTCCTGATATTTGCCAGGTAGGGATGTTAAGTTTAGATTAATGGGCTAATTGATTAGTCGATAAGGGCACCTCCACCTTTGAAGTGTAGCAACAGCTCCCGGGCTGAGGCTACATGTCAAAAGCAAAACTGCAGCTGGGGACTGCTTGAGTCCCCAGCTTGCCCCGTGCTCCCCGAAACGTTTCAAAGTGGCGGAGCCGTCCCCAGCTGACCCCGGGCTCCATACGGCGCTGCTGCTTTGAAGCACCCTCTCCTCTCCCCCCTTCCCTCCTTGCTGCCTCTTTCTTATAGAGGCAACAAGGATGGGGGGAAGCGACTCGTCAATCACATCCCTATTGCCAGGTTCGATTCATTCCCTGTGAAGCACCTGGCACTGGGCACAGTCAGAGTACATGATATGGGCCGAGGCCGGCCACTGCTCTGACCAGGATGGTCACTCTTAGACTATGTCTACGCTGGCGGGTTCTTGCTCTGGGGAAGAACGGCCGTTCTTGCGCATCCACACTGCCCGCCCGCTCTTGCGCAAGCAGATTTACAGCACGGCGTGGGAAGAGAGGGCTTCTTGTGCGAGAGCTACGCTCTTTTCTAACAGGTGTAAGCCCTCTTGCGCAGGAGGGCAGTGTGGACGCGCGGCAGGGGTTTCTTGCGCAAGAAAGCCCTATGGCTAAAATGGCCATGAGAGTTTTCTTGCGCAAGAGAGCGTCCACACTGCCATGGAAGCTCTTGTGCAAAAGCACACGGCCGTGTGGAAGAGTTCTTGCACAAGACCCTGTCAGTGTAGACGTAGCCTTAGGGTTTTATACTTGGTGCTTTACTAGGGCCAGTTTCCCAAAACTGGACGCAACGATGAGCCAAAGCAGCCAGGAGGAAGTTTACTCGGAAAGGTGTGACTGGTTGTTGGGAATTGTGTCAGGACACCTTATTCGCTGCCCAGAGAGCCACCAGCCTACGATGGATCAAGGACGTTGTGCTGGTTGAAAACCAGCCTGGTGAAAAGGGGAATTGAAATAGACGTGTCTCTGTATAGCCAGGGACCACGCCCAGCCCTTATGGCTCCTTCCCTGGACTGCTCCCCACACTCCCATGAGAGTCTCCTGCTCCCCCCCCATCTCCCCCACTGCAGCCCTCCCTTCCCCTTTGCTGCCAGCTCCTTGCTTTCTGGACACTCCCTTGCTCCCCTATTTCTGCGCAGGTGACCATCACCCCTTCAGCCTCCCTCTGTCCTAGCTGTGAAGTCAGCTGACCATCATCGTAGAGCATTGGGCCCCTCAGCTGGAATCGGCAGTAGAGGCAGGCCCGTGTTCCCCGACCATCTACCAGGGAAGTGGCACAGGTTTGGGGGTAGGATGGAGGCCTGCTTGGAACAACCTGGCCAGAGAGACTCTGGCCCACCCAGCAAGGGAAGGCTGGTAGCGATCTGGCTGGAGGGCCGAGTCACAAAGAGGGAGCAGCCGAGTCACAATGAAGACAACTCCCCAGAGTCTTAGACTGAGACAACGGGCTGAGAGACCACGGGAAGGGCTGGCCAACCAGCAGAGAGAGACTCCCCAGATGAGCCACCAGCTGTGGGTAGTGAGCCGTGCCAGCCACACATTAACTGAGGATTACAAATTGGTTAACTGATCGCTCTTAAAATGGAACTGTAAATGAGGAATTGGGCGGGCGTGTTTCCAGTGGGGTCCTGCGGGGCCGGTTCTTGGCCCGTTAACAGCTTCGTCAATGCCCTGGAAGAAAATACATACGAGTCTGCAGATGACACACAAGTTGGAGGGGGAAATAACGAAGTGGAAGATCACAGAGTGACGGACCACGTGGTAAATGGGCACAAGCCAAACAGAAGGGTTTTAATATGGCTAAACATAAGTGTCTCCATCTGGAAACAAGGCGGACCAGCCCCACGTACAGGATGGGGACTCGAGCTGGACGCAGGGACTCTGACCCCGGTGTGGGGCCTGGGTGGACAATCAGTGGAACACACACTCCCAGTGCGACACTGGCCAGGTGTGCTCACGAGAGCCCAGAACGCACAAACTGGAGTGGGAGCGGAGAGGTTCTTGTCCCTCTGTATTTGGCCCTGGTGTGGCCACAGCTGGGATCCTGGGGCTAGTTCCGGGGCCCGCAACTGAAGAAAGATGTCGATAAACTGGAGAGGGCCCCGAGAAGATTAAAGCTGAGAAAACAAGCACTGCAATGATAGACGCAAGCAACTCGGTCTGTTGAATTAAAGAGCAGGCCCAGGGGTGACCCGGTGACAGCCGGTAAGTTGCTACCCAAGGAACAGGTGTTTACAACAGGCTTTTCAGTCTAGCAAAGAAAGGCAAAACTGCCCCCCACGCCTGGAAGGGAACAAGCCAGAGAAACGCAGACGAGGGCTAAGGCAGAACCGTTTAGCCGGCAGAGTTGGACCCATGTGCCAAGGGGCCCGGGGAGTCTCCATCACTGACACGTACCAAATCAAGACGGACGGTTTCCTACAGATCAGTGCGAGGGATTTTTCAGGAGCAGGTCTCCGGCCTGTGCTATCCAGGAGGTTAGAGTAGTAGGCCTTGGTATTTCCCCACGCACCGTCCCCTCCCATAGCCAGCACCACCACAGCTTTCCCGCCCCAT
>CM057847.1:2209141-2221508 GCA_030068395.1 Apalone spinifera
TGTATCAGTCTTTGCATTGTTTGCAGGGCCAGGCTGTTGTCTGGCTTCCCCCACACAGCTGTTCCTGGAGCATTTACCCACTCACTGGCTGAGCCTCTGACATCTGGTGACACTTGGTTGCTGCTCCTTCCCCGTCGGCCCTTCAGACCACCTCACGCGCCTTCGCCGAAGCATCCGGGAGTCCCGGCCTCACGCTGAACAGCAGAGGGACCAGGGCGCTCCACCGGCCCCCGCCGACGGGCTAGTCTCGTGCACCGTCTCCTGAAGTCAAGGGAGAACGGCTGGACAACGTGGCACGTTTCCCCTACCGTGGGAGTCAGCTCCACGCCAAAGTCGACGTGGACGTGGCAGTCCAGCGTCGCCCGAGCTGGCGAGCTCTGCCTCTGCCCGCCTGAGACGAAGGGTCTTTGAGAACCGGGACGACAAAGCGCCGTGTGCACGGCGCCGTGGTTGTCCCAGCGCTGCTGTCCGCCTGTGGAACCTGGACAACATAGAACCGTCACCTGAAGGCGCTTGACCAATATCATCGTCGCTGCCTCAGGAGAACCCTAACTCTCCCATGGGAGGGCAGGCGCTCGAACACGCGCGTCCTGGGAGAGTCAACATGGCCAGCGCCGACGCGATCATCTCCCAACAACTTTGCTCGGCTGCTCCGGTGGCCCGATGCCTGATCCGCCCTCCCAAGCCAGTTTTCCGAGCTGAAGGAGGGACAGAGGAGCAGTGCCAGGACCATCCCCAGTGGAGAGCGGTAATCCGGGGGGGAGTGGTGCGATTTGAGAGGTCCCGCCACCGAGCAGACGAGGAGAGGCGGAGGAGGAGAAAAGAGCCGCAAAAACTGCCCCGCGTCCCTCCAACAGCCACCAGCACCTGCCCCGTGCGCAATAAAACCTGCGGCTCCAGAATCGGGCTGGTCAGCCCTCGACGGATCCACAAAAAGGAGGGTGACAGGCCCGGGATGAGGTACCCCCATGTGATCGGCTTGTGCAAGGCTCATGGAGCACTTTGGGTCTCTGGCAGACGCTTGATGGATAAGATGATTAAAATATAAGCAAGGGGTTCCCACCTACAGATAGCCGAGGGACACAGTCAGACCTGTTGCCTTTATTTGTGTGCAGTGTAACTATGATTGCCTCTCTGAAATCCAGAGGAATTTTCTCAGTTTCCAAGATACCTTTTGTGACGGCGAGTCGGGGTCCCCCCAATCCTGCACCCCTGTAGCAGCAAGAACGGACTTTGCCAGCCAGAGGGTTTATTGCTTCTCCAGGATACAGCACAGCCTAGACGTGATGTGGTTACAGGAGTCCGGGCCAGGATACTTGAGATGGGGTCCCTAGGCCCCTGGATTTCAGCCCTCTTCTCAGACTGGTTCCTCCATGATTCCAGCCCAAGACTGCCCCTTCCCCCAGCACACACTTCCCTTTGTCCCGTCTCTTCCCTTAACAAGTAGAACCGGTTTGGCCACTGTCCTGAGGCCCCTCTTGCTGGGCCCTGCTTACAGACAACCGCCAGCGGGGTCCTCCACCGCCCAAGCACAGCAACCAGCAAGGTACTGACACTACATCACAGCATGTGGGCAAGTCAGTGGGAATCACACCGCACAACACAGGGGGACCCCGGGATACAGAGCAGACTGCACCCCCCACTACATCACACCTTTAATAAGTTAATGTAGCCAGGAAACAGTTTGGGGGCCTGCATGGTTAAACATGTCCACTGGTCGTCTGTGCCTGGCAATTTACCCGACTTCATTTGTTTGATCCTGCTGAGACAGCGCAAACACAGTTAAGTGATGTGACAGTCTCCTGGTGTATGGGGTTAGCTCCTCCAGCATCAATGAGGTGACAGCAGAGGGGCAGTGGCATCGCTCAGCAACGCGGGGCGCCTCTCTTTTGGACGTGTCGCTTTGTCCTTGAATAAGGGGGCTCCATCTGGACGTGTTAGTAAAGCTGGACCCACAACAATGTTGTGGTGTTACTCACAGCGGAAAGCTGTGTTCCTGCTGCTCTCGTTCCCCAGCCAATTGCTTGTTGCTGCTGGGCCCAACTGGACTCCTTGATGATTGCTTGCAAGACTCCGTGGGGTGTGTCCAGTGCTTGCCTAGAACAGCGGGGTGGGGAGCCGCCGATGTTCTGTTAATGGTGAATTAATACATGGCTGGTTAAGCATAGCCAGAGGGCCTGGTTTAAGACGTGTGGTCTAGATAAAAGGGGACCTGGCCAACTTTTTAAAGAGTCTTGGATGCAGGTTTTCCAGGCCTTTTGGCAATGGGCTGCAAAGAACTTCATCAGCCTTATGCGAGACGAGTACGTTCTCCTGCTTCTTTCCAGATACAGAAATACTTATCGGCTGCTTTTTCCTTTCTGCATCGCTATTAGCAATGTTATCCTCTCCGTCTAGTAATGGGCCAGTACCATCGCTTGGATTTCCTTTGCTTTGAAGATGCTGAAAAATTCCTTCTCATTGCCCTTAGGCCTGCCAGCCATGAATTTTTCCCTCGTGGCTTTAGTTTCCCTTATCAGTTTTCTACTCTTCATACCTTCTAATATATATTGAGTGTTGTGTGTTTCTCCCCCCTTTCCATTTGTCACATATTCCTTTTTTATTTCTAATTACCACCTTCACTTTACCGCCGACTTTGAGACAGAGTTTTAAAAATCATGGCTTTTGGACACCTACTGATCTCCACTTCCAGAAGTCCCCATTTTCATTGGCATTTTTCTGTCTGATGTTTCACTTGTCATTGTCCTCAGCTTTGGGAGATCAGCCCTTTGAAGTCCCACGTATGTGTATTACTGGTTGGGATAAATGTCCTTTGTTTGGCATATTGAATGTAATCAGGTCATGATCACTGGTTCCTAGGCAACCACCAACTTCCAGCCTAGTGATTACTTCGTCTTTCTCTCTCCTAATGAGGTCCATGATGGAGTTACCTTGTTTTGGGCCAGGTTAGGAAATTGCCATCTGTACTTTTTAGAAACTTGGCTGCTGGTTTACTGAAACCTCCAGCAACTGTCTCCCAACTGAAATCCCCCTTAACAACACAGTTTTCCTCTCCACGTATTAAAGACCATTGCTGAAGGAAAATCTCCTTCTCCTTTGTGGTGTGAGTCAAAGATCTGGAACAGACCCCTGAATTACACCCCGTGCTCCACCTGGACTTTGTACATTAGCACATTGACCCTTGTGCATTCGAGATGCCCTGGGTTTGAGTTATCAACAACTGTAAAGCCGGCAATGGTGCCGTCAGTGTAGAATGCCCCTTACCCCCACCCGGCCCTTCCTAAACAGTTTCTGACCCGGGATTGTAACCTTCTAATTGTGCCAGTTGTCCCCGTAGGTTTCAGTAGCGTCAGCTGGATCCGATTTCTTCCCATCGGTGAGAAGTTCCAGCCCCTCTCGCTTCTTCCCCAGATGCCCAGCACTGGGGTGGGAGCAACTGAAAAACTTCTCTTCCCATTCTTTGCCACGTCAGCTGGATGAGTGTGTGAGGCTGAGTTCAGTCTGCCTTTGCCTCTGGGCACTCGCCCGGCGTGTTGGAGCTAGCGAACAGGAGCCACAAACGGGAGTTTTGCGGGGAGGTTCGAGAGGGAGCAGGAGAGCCAGGTACCCCCGATTAACAGTCTCTAGCTAAATGCAGAGTGGGGTGAGCCAGTCTATTGCACTGACAAACGCAGGAGGGAGGATTAGCTGCCTTGTGGGCAGGCAGCGTCTGTGCACATTCGGTCCCAGTCGCCCAGAGCCCTCCGAGATGCGGGGCGGGCTCTTGAGACTCAAGGGGCTGAACTGGAGGAGCACAGGGAGACAGGGGCGTGGAAGAGACTGTCCGGGGCCCAGCAGAGCGGCCCCACCCCAGCTCTGACAGCGTCGAGGGGGAGGGAAGCCTCGGGGAAGGAGAACACCAAGCTGCAGCAGAGGGAAACGATCCCATATTCAGGACTCTCCTCCCAGAGGCTGTCACGGTGCCCTCGCACACAGGTCCCCCTTGGGGAGAGGGGCCCCGTCACTAGGAAGGGACAGGGAACAGTAAGGGGGGATGTGATCATTAGGACAGACAGCTGGGTTTGTGATGGTGAAGTGCCTGCCGGGGGCCGGAGAACAGGATTATGTGCAGGAGCTGGTGGTGGTTATAAGTGATAGTGCCAGAGACGGAGGGAAAGGTAGGAGAGATACCGGAGGCCAAATTTAGGCCCCTAGGTAAGAAATTTGAGTCCAGAACTGTCTGAAACTCGCCCCGTTCTACCCTCAGGGCCAGTTCTACAGGCAGGACTGCAGGTGCCAGGGAAGGGGGTTCTAGGTTGAGTAGGAAGCGGGGAACCTTTTTGGAAAGGAGGAGCTGGTACAGGAAGACTGGGTCCACCTAAACCAAAGCAACCTTTGAGTCCCTCATCTGCAGGGATGATGAGACCAGAGAGAGGGACCCAGACAACATGGTCAATTCCACTGGTGCTAGCTGAATCCTAAACGTCACGGGGATGTGAGACTGTCAGCCCCCCGGGCGTCCTTCCTTCCCCACTTCCTCATTCGTGTTCCTTCCTAGTTCTGTCTGTCCCGCGAGGATCTGCTTAGCCGGTCAAGACTGTGTGGTTTCTTTGCAACCCTGCAGCAAGCCTGAGGCCAGAGCGAGGCAGCTAAACGCAATGCTGGAACGGCCCAGTCTCGGGAGATGGCTACACAGCAGCACGATTGACGAAGAGCGTGGCCGCACGGCAAGCCGTTATTTCGAAATAATGGCGAGCTGGAGGACTTCTTACTCCGACTCCTGTATCCTTCATTTCACGAGGAGGAATGGAAGTGGGGGCAGAGCGCTCTTCCTGCGTAGACGGCGCCAAAAGCCGAGTTCTGGGCCTGAGGATTTTTTCCAGCAGCGAGGCTGCAAGAGTAACACCAGACACAGATGCTGCATTTTCTGTCTTTGTTGTTGTTTTGTCCCCCCTCTTGGGTGTGTGTGCCTTGTTTTGTCTTCCAGGAAACAGGTTCAGACTCACAACAGCACCAGCCCATCCCAACAAACGTCTTCTCTTTTCCCCAAAAAGGTTCAGAAAAGGGTAACAAAAATAATTGGGGTAGGGAATGACTGCCACACGAGGAGAGATGAATAAAACTGGGACTTTTCAGCTTGCAAAAGAGACGAGGAATGGGGGATATGATAGAGGTCTATAAAATCATCACTGGTGTGGAGAAAGTAAATAAGCAAAAGTTATTTACTTCTTCCCATAACACAAGAACTAATGGTTACCAAATTAAATCTAGAGGCAGCAGGTTTAAAACAAACAAAAGGAAGCATTTCTTCCCGCAGCGCACAGTCAACCTGTGGAACTCCTTGCCAGAGGATTTGGTGAAGGCCTGGACTTTAACAGGATTCAAAAAAGAGCTAGATACATTCATGAAGGACAGGTCCATCAATGGCGGTTAGCCAGGGTGCTGTCCCTGGCCTGGTTGTCGAGAAGAGTGGAATGTGCAACAGAGGAGGGATCACTAGATAGTTCCCTACTCTGTTCTTTCCCTCTGGGGCATGAGACGTCGGCCACTGTGGGCTGAATGGACCTTTGCTCTAACCCAGCCTGGCTGTTCTCTGATGCCAGATTGGAGTGGAGGGGAAACAGTTCTCCAGCCAAAGGCAGAGGGAGGAAGGGGTGGGGTGAAGATGAGACCCTGAACTTGGCATTCAGGGCTCTAACTGCCTTTCCTTCTCTGCTGCATCTTTCAGAACAGGCGAACAGGGTGTCTAAGGGGCAGACACAGCAGGCTGGGGTCTCTGTGTGCTAAAGCCCAAACCTTGTTTAACACTGTTTAATGTGGGACAGCAGCAGGGCTGTGTTAACACTTTCGGTCTGCTGTAGCCCATCTCAATTAATGCAACGCACCCCTCCCCCCGTTGAAAGTAGCCGGGGTCAGTTTTCTTGCTCCATACAGACCCGTGCCTGCGGGGCAGGCCATTCTGTTCCCTGGAGAGGGATCTGTGAGGGTCGCTGGCCAGCGGTACGGCTCTGGGAGCAAGACTTCAAAAGACATGCTGGCCAGTTGGAAAGAGATACGCGTTCTGGAAAACTTCCCCTGCCGCGGGAGCGGGAAGTAGCACCATTCGGGCCGTGTGCCGGACAGCAGGGTAAGCAGTGATTCTCCCCCAGTGTAAATCCCTACTAGGGATGTTAAATCTCGGTTAATTGAATAGTCGAGTAACTTCATGGATTCTTATCGGTTACTTGACTATTCTATAGTCCCCGGCGGCCAGCGCAATCCGGCCACACTCCCGAGGAGCCCCCTGCCACTCCCTGCTGCTGCCTCTGTATCAGGGAATGCGTGTAGTCTGTAGCATTAACCTATAAGAACAAGTTAAAAATCATTTAGAAAAGTTCGATGTCTGCAAGTCACCAGGGCCTGATGAAATGCATCCTAGAATACTCAAGGAGCTGATAGAGGAGGGATCTGAGCCTTTCACGATCATCTTTGAAAATCATGGAAGACAGGAGAGATTCCAGAAGACTGGAAAAGGGCAAATCTAGTGCCCATTTATAAAAAGGGAAATAAGAACAACCCAGGAAACTACAGACCAGTTAGTTTAACTTCTGTGCCAGGGAAGAGAATGGAGCAAGTAATTAAGGAATTCATCTGCAAACACTTGGAACGTGGAAAGGTGATAGGGAACAGCCAGCGTGGATTTGTAAAGAACAAATCATGTCACACCAATCTGATAGCTTTATTTAATAGGATAACGAGTCTTGTGCATAAGGGAGAAGCAGTGAATGTGGTATACCTAGACTTTAGTAAGGCGTTTGATATGGTCTCATATGATCTTCTTATCAATAAACTAGGGAAATACAACCTAGTTAGGGCTACTATAAGGTGGGTGCATAACTGGCTAGATAACCGTACTCAGAGAGTAGTTATTAATGGTTCACAATCCTGCTGGAAAAGCATAACAAGTGGGGTTCCTCAGGGGTCTGTTCTGGGACCCGCTCTGTTCAATATCTGCATCAACGATTTAGAAATTGGCATAGAGAGTATGCTGATTAAGTTTGCAAATGATCCCAAGCTGGGAGGGGTTGCGATTGCTTTGGAGGAGAGGGTCAGAATTCAAAATGATCTGGACAAACTGGAGAAATGGTCTGAGGGCAATAGGATGAAGTTTAATAAGGACAAATGCAAAGTGCTCCACTTAGGAAGGAACAATCAGTCTCACACATACAGAATGGGAAGTGACTGTCTAGGAAGAAGCACTGCAGAAAGGGATCTAGGGGTCACAGTGAACCACAGGCTAAATATGAGTCAATAGCGTGACACTTGCAAAAAATGCTAATGCGATTCTGGGCTGCATTAACAGGAGTGTTGTGAGCAAGACACGAGAAGTCATTCTTCCGCTCTACTCTGCGCTGGTTAGGCCTCAGTTGGAGTATTGTGTCCAGTTCTGGGCACCCTGTTTCAAGAAAGATGTGGAGAAATTGGAGAAGGTCCAGAGAAGAGGAACAAGAATGATGAAAGGTCTAGAGAACATGACTTATGAGGGAGGACTGAAGGAATTGGGCTTGTTTAGTTTGGAAAAGAGAAGACTAAGGGGACTTGATAGCGGTTTTCAGGTATCTAAAAGGGTGTCATGAGGAGGAGGGAGAAAAATTGTTCTCCTTGGCCTCGGAGGGTAGAACAAGAAGCAATGGGCTTAAACTGCAGCAAGGGGGGTTTAGGACATTAGGAAAAACTTCCTGCCTGTCAGGGTGGTTAAACACTGGAATAAATTGCCCAGGGAGGTTGTGGAATCTCCATCACTGGAGAGATTTACGAGCAGGCTAGACAGACACCTGTCAGGGATGGTCTAGATGGTGCTGGGTTCTGCCGTGAGGGCAGGGGACTGGACTTGACGACCTCTTGAGGTCCCTTCCAATTCTATGATGAGCTTTTGCTTATCGGTTAAGCAGTTAATCGACTGGATTATTCCAACCCTACTACCTGCTTGGGGAGACGCTTTCTGATAGAAGAGGGCTCCTTAGCAGACCAGGCTGAATGAGATCCAGCAGCTGGAAGCTGAAGCGAGCCCCGGCCTGACTAGCAGTATGGTACACGTTGCAAAGAGGAGCGGGGGGAAGATTGCTCACTGGAACAAGTTACCCTGGGGATGCGATGAACTCTCCCTCTCGTCACTTTCCAATTGCAGGTTCAGTTTTCAACTGTGCCTGAGTGATTTAGGAGCGGTGCCTGCCGGGCTGTCCCGAGACCTGGCGCTCTCACGCCAAGGGGCAGGAGGGGCCGACTGTGACCAAGAACACATGGAGAGACGCTGACCGTTGCCCAAACCTGCCACTGGGTGTCACTGCTCCACAGGGCAGCTGCTGCCAGCTCTTCTCTCAGCAGGGGGGGGATGCTAGCTCCTGCAAGACTGATTTGGAACCCTTCTTGCATGGATCCTGCCCGCCTTACCCCCCAGAGCACCCCCAATCCATTATCAATCCCACTTCACCTTGTGTCCCAAATCCCTGGGGTCCAGAGCCCCCCCCATCCCTGGATCTCCAACTGCACCCCTGGCGTTTAGACCACCTGCCAATCAACAGCCTCCTTGCCCCCACCAGAATCTGGGGGTTCTGCTGAACCCCGGTGCCATCTCCCCTGGGCCTGTGGTGCCTGCCGGCGCTCTGGGCTCCGTGGGCCCTGGCGTGGGGACAGGCTGGGCACTGGGTTGTGCCCCCTTGTGGCAAGAGCTCCTGGGGACGGACAGGATTTTCCAGGGGAAAACTTGGGTTTGGTGGAATTTTCCTGGGAATGCCAGAAGGCTGGGAGGGGGGAGGGGAACTGCAGCTCCCAGGGAACTGCCCCTCCACACCAAAGGCCATTTTCCCTCCCGCTGCACTGCTCCCTGAGCAGCCAGAGCGGGCTGGTTCCCTTCTCTGGGGTGGCCCTAGCATGAGCAGGGCTGCAGGGGGGGCTACCCCGCTGCCGGGGGACTGGCTCCTGTTCCGGGGTGTGCTGCGGGGAGGCTGCGCTGGCCTGGCCCCGGGGGTACGTTAGGCAAATCCAGGCAGGTCACGCCTGTCAGGAATGAGGGAGCTGGCCTGGATCTCGCCAGGCCTGCCCGGGGACGGGGGGCGCTTTGCTTAGGAAGGCTGTGGTGAGGGCAGGAGGGGCCGGCCAGCCAGCCAGCTACCCACCCGCTTCCTACAAAGTGGCCTGAGAGCTCTGTCTGATGCTGCGGTGGAAAGCCTTAGCCACTAGCCCTCTGGAAATGTCTCTGACTCCAGCGCGGCTCTGGAGCAGGAAGAGCAGGATGGAGCTGGCTGCTTGCCCCTCCGTGAGCCCCCCATTGTGGGTGAATTCCTCGCAAGGAGGCAGGAAACAAGCTCTGGCACAGCTACAAAGGGACAGGGCAGCGACTCTGCTCCAAGATCCTGCCCGCCCGGGCCCTGACCAGCTTGCCCTGAGAGACTCCGGGGGGCTGTCCCATTTGCTGGCACTCCACCGGAATTCCTAGGGGGTCTGAGCCCTGCCAACTGAACTGTGAGCCCCGAAACGCAGGCGAGCCGCTTCCTGGAGACGCTTTGCATGGAGGAGTCCCATGAAGGGCGCAGAAGTGTTCTACCCTAAAGCACATGAGAGCTGTTGCTATGGCACTGAGACAGCTGGCTGAGCAAGCAGGGCCAGGGGGAGAGATGTCAGGAGAGAGGGAAGTGGGTACCGGGGCGGGTGGGGCAAGGGAAAAGCAGGGACGGGGCAGGAGGAGCCGGGGGGCACACCGAGAGCCTGGAATGCAGTGGGCGTGAAGACAAAATGTGGGTGCATACAGAGCCCCTGCCATGGGAGGGCAAGGGGGGGAGAGCTGGCTATCACACAGACCACCTGCCGCGGAGGGGGGGCCGATGGAGGACCATAGCACCTCTGGGGAACGGGCGACACAGAGCCCTGGCATGCAAGGCGGGTGGAGGGCGCTGCGGGTGGTCCCTGACATAGAGAAGCAGGAGAGGGTGTCACTTGGAGGGAGGGGGAATGGAGAGTGAGGAGCACAGCACACTGGGCTGTGACAAGCTGCAAAATGTGACCCAGGGAGTCCTCACCTCCACAGGGGCCGTCCATCTCAAGAGCTCTGCTTGCTCCCGCACCCCAGGGGCAGCGGAGTCACAGCCCGGTTAGCCACACGGCGGGGCTGCTGGCCCCGGGGGTCTGGGAGGGTTGCCAGTGACTCGGAGGAGGAGTAACAGCAGGAGCAAGGCGGGCACACAGGGAGGCTGCCCCCAGTTCACGTTCCTAAACCGGTTCAGTTCCATTGCTGCAGTTTTCTTGTGTGGACACAGAGCTATAAAGCAAGGTAAACGGGATACTCCTATTGGCCCTTCCTTGTAGTTCAGGAAGAAGGAGCCCTGCAATGACACTGAAAGATAGCCAATGTAAACCTGAGCAAAGGAAACACTTTGTACATCATGCATAATTACCCTTTGGAACTCACTGCCACAGGATATCACTGTGGTCAAGAGCTTAGCTGTCCAAAAGGACTGGACACATCTATGGCTAAGAACATCCACAAGTTCATTAGATAGACAAATTACAGAGATATGTAAATCTTAATGCCTCAGGCCAACTTGAACCTTGACCAGCTTGTTACACTACAGGGTTGCTTGCTTTTTCCTCTGAAGTGGCGAGTGTTGGTCCCTGCTGGAGATAGAGTCCTAGGGCCCTCAAACCAATCTAGTCTAACAATTTATGTGTAAAGATGTGGTGCTTTTAAACCCACTCGGCTGTGTCTACACTGGCGTGTTCTTGCACGAAAAAGGCCGCTCTCGCGCAAAAACATGCCGCCTGTCTACACTGGCCGCGCGTTCTTGCACAAGTAAACTGACATTGTACTGTAGAAAATCAGGGCTTCTTGCGTGAGAACTCTGACGCTCCCTCTCCGGAAGAAGTCCTCTTGCGCAAGAGCTCTTCCAGAAGAGGCCAGTGTAGACAGGCAACATGAATTTCTTGCGCAAGAAGCCCCTATGGTTAAAATGGCCATCGGAGCTTTCTTGTGCAAGCGAGCGTCCGCACCGCCATGGATGCTCTTGTGCAAAATCACACGCCAGTGTAGACGCTCTCTTGTGGAAGAGTTTTTGCACAAGAACTCTTCCACAAAAGAGTTTTTGCACAAGAAGCTGCCAGTGTAGACGTAGTTCATGTTTAAGTTAGGATGTTCCAAAGATGTACCTAACTGAAATGCCTAAAAACCTTCCCTCCCAAATGCCCCCATCTCAAAAATATGTAGTTCAATTAACAAACAATTTATTTAAAAAATTGCTCCTCTAAGTCCCATGTTTTGTAGCGCCAGCAATGAGAACAACAACAAGAGCTGAATGGAAATTCTTCCCTTGTTTCACCGAATGTGCCAATTCTGGAGACTCGCATCTTGCTTTTAAATTCCACCCAGCTCTTGAAAAGTGTAGATTATTTGCCAGCCCCCCAGAAGTGCCAAGCTGTCATATGTAGGAAGTCCCAGGCTCCCTTTGTTGCTGAAGAATAAGGGACAAACATATTTGACGTGTTTAGATCAATCCATTTTTTTAGAGGTGTTTTGGCAAAATATCATTAGACGCTTTTCTAAAGTGAAAACCTACCAATTTCAGTATCTCGTAAATGTGGACCATCTCCTAGTCACCTAGGACTTCCCACCGGCTCAGACAGAATGGCGAATCGCATTAGGAATGGCCCTGGTTCTAGTCTGCAGCTGAGGCATGGGGTGTTCTGGTTTAAACGGAGCATTAGTTGGCAGGTGTACCCGTCCGTGCAGCGCTTCCTCCAGTTAGCTATAAGTTGCAACTGGTCCCATCCTTGCTTCCTGGGGAGGACTGTACTGCGAAATGGTTGGGGTGGCTATCTGGGAAGCAGGGTGTTTAAATTGTGTGAATCGAAGCGGTACTGAGTCAAAGGCCTTGCAGACATCTGCATCTCTTGCATCCAGCCAGAGCAGGCTGGCATGGGGCTCCCTGATCCATGGCCTGGGAGGCCAAGGACTAGTGTTAAGTGTGGAGTACACTTCTGTTCAGAAAATCAAGGTTGGGGCTAGTCTCTCCTCAACCTTCAGCCCGTTTGAACCTCGAGCCAGTGGCCCTGTGGGACCAAGCCGGAGGAAGGGCGAGTGTGTGCTGGGAATGGGAGGGAGTCAGGACTCCTGGGCTATCTCTGCACTGGCGGGTTCTTGCGCAAGAACAGCTGTTCTTGTGCAAGAATCCGCAGAGCTGTCCACACTGCCCGCCCGCTCTTGCACAAGGAAATGTACAGTACGGCGTGGGAAGAGAGGGCTCCTTGCACAAGAGTTACGCTCTTTTTTATCAGGTGTAAGCCCTCTCACGCAGGAGCTCTTGCTCAAGAGGGCAGTGTGGATGCTCAGCAGGGATTTCTTGCACAAGAAAGCCCTATG
>CM057847.1:2236541-2251664 GCA_030068395.1 Apalone spinifera
TGCTACAATGTACCTGGCCTGAAGGAGGTGTGCAGTGTGAGGGCAGAGCTAGGACACAGCACAGCGGCTGATCCCTGTCGTGTCTCCTCCGCTGCCTCCCCCGGCACTGTCTGGCTCCGGTAGCTGTGCTGTACCCCACTCATAGGAGTGCAAACCAGCCTCTTTCTGCAAGGCTTGTCTCCCCGGGCACTTTCCGCTGAACTAACACAAGTTAATCCATGCTGAAAATGTTCGCGTACTTAGTGCAATCAGCCGTTGCCCACCGAATCCACGTGTATCGCGCGTTCTGGAGTCCCCTTGCGGGGTCAGCTGACTTTGTTCTGAAGTGCATTAGGCCAGTCTGCTGTTCTTGTGCATCTAATGCTGCTGCAAACGACGCTGGCATTCCTCCAGAGGCTATCCCACACTGCTTTGCAGGCGACTTGCTTGCCTGCGTGCCTTCCGCTGCTCTGAAGGCAAGCTGACTGGACAGGCTCTACCAATGTTCCCTCGAGTTTTTTCCCCACTGTGGGCAGAATAAATTTGTGCACCGAAGCCTGTGCCAAGGTGCACCACCAGCAGAGCTGTGGGCGCTCCGCTGCTCAGCGGGATGGCACTGGAGTCTCCTGGGGAGAGGCATCAGTGCAGAAGTTTGTGGCCAGCCACTGGAGTACAGACCTGCAAGTGCACGTTGCTAGCCCGCTGAGTGCTGGATAAAGAGCAGCGTGCCGGGGGCACTGGTGTTAAACTGGGAGTAACGGGATATAAATGGTCCTGGGCATGTTCTGTCCGCTCAGCGGGGTGACCTTCCCTTGCCCCCTGAAGCCACGGACCTTGTGGAGCCAGCATCCTCCGGAGAGAGTATTGAACCCGGGGCCCAGTGGAGAGATCTCCCCAGAGAGCCAGGGTCTCTCTAGGACTCGGGGCGCTGACCCCGCCAGCCAGCCGAAGGGAGCCTGGCTCCTGCCCTGCTGGAGCGGATCCGGCTATCCCTGTGGGGAGCCTCAGCTGGCGCGTCTTTCTGATGTTTGTCATCAGTTATTAGATTAAGTATTAATTGAATATTACTGCCATGCTGGCTTCTGGGCCCGGAGCTCCCCCGCTGTCCGGCCAGCCCTCCCTCGCACCTTTCCAACCGCGATTTGGTAACAGCCTTCAGCTTCCTGAAGGGAGGTTCCAAAGAGGCTGGAGAGGAGGCTGTTCACAGTGGGGGCAGATGGCAGAACAAGGAGCAATGGGCTCAAGTTGCAGTGGGGGAGGTCTAGGTTGGATATTAGGAAAAACTATTTCCCTAGGAGGGTGGGGAAGCTCTGGGCTGGGTTCCCTAGGGAGGGGGTGGAATCTCCATCCCTAGAGGTTTTTCAGTCTCAGCTTGACAAAGCCCTGGCTGGGATGATTGAGTTGGGGTTGGCCCTGCCTTGGGCAGGGGGCTGGACTTGATGACTCCTGAGGTTTCTTCCAGCTTTAGGATTCTATGAACGTGGCTGCCTCTGGCTCATGCTAAAGCCCCCACTACTGGCCACTTTCAGGCCCTGCCGCAGAAGACACGTGCCCATGTGGCTGCTTTCCTTCCCTGCCCCCCAGCTGCCCTGTCCATTGACCGCAACCGCCCAGCTGTGTGCCGGCTCACCATGTTGGTGGGCAGCCTCGTGTGACCAGCGCTGCGATGGCACCGCCCTCCTGCGTGGGGCTGGCGAAAGGAAATCTGCAAACATCTTTGTGCGTGATGCAGGGGGCTACCGAGACCGTGGGTAGGAGGCTGGACGTGAACCTTGCATGTCTGACGCCAGGAGGGCAGGACTCCCCCGCGAGGTCCAGACACCGCACGAGGTGCATTATGGCCTGATCACAGCGGCTGCTCCGGCCTGTCCTTGCAGACTCGAGTGCAAGGGGGAGAAAGCAAAATAAAACCTTTAAAATGTCCCAAGGAGTTGCCGGCTCATTTTACCCAGAGAACAGTTAAGTGGCTTGAATTGCGAAGGCCTCACAAAGACACACGGGGGTTGCCAGCATGTTGTGCGTCTACTACCGGTATAAACCCTGCAGTGCGTATCCCTGCTCCCCGGCTAGCAGCTGGATGCACACATGCACAATTCCAGGCCTGACTCACAAGAAGACATTTGGAATTCCTGCCCGTGCTGCGCAGGCTGTTTCGTGTTTTGCCCCGGGTGCCTTGCCGGCTGCTCAAAGCGCTCAAGTCTGCCGTCCGGGCGTCCGCCCTTATTCTTAACCCAGGTTTGAAATCTTTGGTGGGGGGTTCTGCTGCTTCCAACCTGTTTCCCCCTCAGCGCCATCTCTGCCAATGGCCGAACGCACCCACCGCTGGCCGGCCCGCAGCTTCGTTAGCTGGTGAATCAGAGGGGGAGCTGGGTCTCCCAGGATAACCAGGGGAATGTCTTTACCACTGATGTCCAGAGCGTTCCCGGGGCAGTGAATTTCAACAGAGCTGAGTTCTGAAAGCTCCTTGCTTAAACTGCAGCAAGGGGGATTGGGGTTGGACATTAGGAAAAACTTCCTACCTGTCAGGGTGGTTAAACACTAGAATAAATTGCCTGGGGGGTTGTGGAATCTCCATCACTGGAGATATTTCAGAACAGGTTGGACACACCTGTCAGGGATGGGCTAGGTGGTGCTTGGTCCTGACTCGATGACCTCTCGAGGTCCCTTCCACTTCTATGAAATGTGTGAAGGAGTAGGTGTTAGCGCAGGCAGGTCTGGTGGTTGCCATTGTATCGCAGGAGAAGGCAGGTAGGTCCTTCTGGCAGCTAGGGCTAAAACCACTCGGGGCTTTGCAGGTCCAAACCACCAGCCCCTCACCCTACCTGCGAACCAGTCTGCATCCGAGCAAGACGGTTTAAGAAAATGAACGTGACTTGGGATTTTAAATTTGTTGCCCAAAAAGCAGCAAAGGCACCTGTGACCCTCGTGCTCTTGCGTGAGCCTGTTAGAGCGGCGTTAGCACCGTCCACAGAAAAATCTGCAGACATGCCACCTTCAGAGCAATGTAAAATCAATCCCATGTAAATAACACACAGGCTGCTGTCCTCACCGGGTGCTTCCTTTTCACACACGAGTCCGTAAATACCTGCCCTTTCTAGATGGACGTGGGGCCGCTGCAGAATTGAAGTCCAAGCCGCAGTGGGTGCGAGGTCGTTATTCAGTCGCTTCCACGTAAGTGGGTGCACGTTTTGGGGCGGAAAAAATGCCCTGCCCCGGAGGATCCGTTCTGCCCTCCGCCTGCAGCCTGGGCCTCCCATCAGGCGGTTTTGCGGGGTGAGTAGCTGATTACAGCTTTCAGCAGCGGCGCCGCAGAAGCACGGAGAGAGGGCAGAAAGGGTTTTCTAAAATAACCCGTGCCTCGCGCCGCAGCGGGGCCTGCAGACTCCGTGTCTTCCCCTGGCTGCTCTAATTGGATCGTGTTTGAGCAGAGAAATTGATCCGGAGTCCAGGACCATGGCAGTGTTTAGTACAGATCATTCACATCAATACTGCTCAGCGCATGGCGGCTCTGGGCCGCGCCGACACAGTCTGTTGCAGTGGGAAGAGGAGCGGGGGCAACAGGCAAGGCGCGACAATCAGCCCTGCTAACGAGCAGGGGCTAGGGTGGGTCGCTGGCCAGCAGCCCTCACCTCCCAGGTCCACAGGCTGGGGGCCCCCCCGATACTGCGCACCCAGTGGGACACTTTCAGTGTGCAGGCAGGCTGCTCGTTACAGAGCACACGGGGGTGCTTTTTAGAATACGGACATGTCCAGGCTCTTGCTCAGTCGAGCTGGCAGGTGGCGTACCCCCACCTTTTTGCTGGGTGTGAGCACTTTAGCTGCCAGGTGCTGCCAACAGAGCAGGGCAGCCACCTCCAGTCCCTCCATGTTTCAGACCCGGCCCTCCCGCCGGGAAGGTATTGTACAGTCTGTCCAGCCAGGAGACTTGCGTTTCTGCAGGGTCTCCGCTGCAGCGTTCCTCCACCCGGCACTGCACGGGAGAGGCCAGAGCGGGTGCGGGGTGGTGGCCAAAGCTGTTCTAGCAATGGGGGTGCAAATGCAGGTCCCTGGGCCAAGCCCAGTGGGCCAGGTCCCCCGTGACATTGCTGGCATGCAGCGAGGGGCGACCTAGGCTAGTGAGTGGGCCGCACGAGCAGCCCCCCTTGGTCTGTCGGTGGCAGGATTGTCATGACCCAGTCTGCCCCACGAGGGTAGCTTTGCTGGCTGTGCTGGTGGGCCTAGAACTTGCGGGGTGGCCGACTGACCCGTGGCAGCGCTGCGATGAGACGCAGAGGCAGCGCGTGGCTCTCCCAGCTGACGTGGGATGCAGTCTGCACGCACCTTGCTTCGTGAGCCCCCTTTCTTGTCGTGGCGTGCGTGTCACATTAGTAACACCGGTAGGGAAGACGCGACGTGGACGGAAACCTGCGGAATCTGGCAGCCCCGTGCAGGGGCAACGGTGACCGAAACGTCTCCTGGGCCGCGCACAGAGCCCCTGAGGGCTGCGGGTTGCCCACCGCTGCTGCACTAAATAGTGTTGTGTGCAACAGCTACAAGAGGTCTGAGTTCAGTGCGAGTCATTGAATTAGTTTTGCTGCCCTCTCACCACAGGCTGGATAGTCATGGTGGGTCTTGCTTCCCCCTGGCCCAAAGGAACGAATTCCGGTGTCAAGCTTTGAGGGGCACTATAAGCAAGGCGTTTTAAAGACTGGGACCCTTCCTTCTTCTTTCTAGGGCTTGGAGAAAATAGAGGCAGCCGCCCGCTGGCCTGGCCAGCTACATACAATATCAACCAGGGAAGTCCCACTCACGTGAAATAACAAGAATTCAATCCTACGTGTTTCCCGCAGGATTCTTCCTGAAGGATCCCAAAGCATTTTGCTAGCTCGCCAGAGGGGACACGCCCCTCACTGCAAAAGTGCAGCTGCGTCTGGGGTGGAATGCGCCAGCAGTTGGACTGCCTACAGCAATACGCGTGCGGCTCTGAAACGGTGACTGCTTGGTCCAGAACGCGCATCCCCCTCCCCCCACGCTCCTACTGCTGTGGAAAGTGCTAAGGGATTTCTGAACATGCACGTCCCGGAGCCTTGCACAGCACGGTTCTCCCCGTGCACGCAGGCATCGCTCAGTAGCGAGTGGGCAGCATCACTGCTGGAACCGCCCCTCTCCCCCCTTCTCTGCAGCTGCCGTGGAGCCCTCCTCTTGGTGGATTGACCCTTTTCCCTCTGGTTTGGCTGGTGCGACCTGGGGGACCCAGGGACAAGCATTTGTCATCCAGGGGCTGGAAAGGCCTCTGCCGCCTGTGTTCTTTGTATGTGGCACGGTGGTCTCTGGTGACGTGGACGTGCCGCGTTGCTGTGACAACCAACAGCCTCTCCCTCCAGCATCACTGCCTTGCTACTGAGTATTCCGTCAGCCGTGCGGTGCCCCACCTTGCACCGGGGCTGGGCTAGAGCCCGCAGGGCCTCTCTGGCTGGGTCACTATCCTGGGTGCGCATGAGAGTGCGTGCTGCCCTGCCTGTCTTGGTGCCGCCTCCTGGGCTGGCCGGATGCGAGCGCTTGGAGGTTGCCGCATCGGGCAGCCACGTCCGCGTGTCTGGTGGTGTTCGTCCAGGAGGAGCGGCGTACGTCTAACTCGTTGCTTTGAGTCGGGTTGTCCGCACTGAGAAGTGCAAAGTAATGCACGTGGGAAAACACGAGCTCCATTCTTTATGCAAAACGATGGGCCTAAATGAGCTGTTCTTACTCAAGGAAGAGCTCTAGAGTCGTCATGGTGATTAGTTCTCTGAAAACCTCTCCTCGCTGTGAGCAGCCGTCAGAAAGGCTGGACCATTAGGAAAGGGATAGGTCACGAAATGGGAAACCTCATAATGCTACCGTAGAAATCCACAGTACCTGTGGAGCTGGGGTACTGCGGGCGGCTGTGGCTGCTCCATCGCAAAGAAGATCGAGTAGAAATGGAAAAAGTCACAGAGATGGGCACGAAAAGCCAGTGGGAACACGAACAGCGTCCGTGTGAGCTGAGATTACAGACCTGGACTGTTTAGCTTGGGAAAGAGACAATTAGGAGGGACGTGGTAGAGGGCTGTACAATCATGACTGCTGTGGAGAAAATGCCTAGGACATTGTTCTCTACCCTTTCTCATCGCGCAAGAACCGGGGGCCACCCAGTAAAATGAACAGGCAGCAGGGTTAAAGCCAACCAACGGAAGTACACCCTCACAGCGCACCGCCAGCCTGTCAACCTCCCGGCCAGGGGATGTCGTGAGGCCAAAACTATAATGGGCTGGAAAAGAAGAACCAGAGAAGCTAACGAAGGGGAGGTCCATCAGCGGCTGGGGGGTGAGCTCAGGCGCCAGGTGTCCCTGAGTCTGACTGCCAGAAGCTGGGAATGGGTGACGGGAGGGATCAGATTATGATTCCCTGCTCTGTTTATTCCCTCTGGGCACCTGGCATTGGCCACTGGGCTAGGTGGACCTTTGTTCTGACCCGGTCTGGCTGCTCTTATGTTCTTTTGAAAACTCAATCTGAAAGCTTGTGCAGGTGAAATCTTAGGTCAGAACGGCTAGCGAGGGAAAGGAGAAATACTGCTTTTGCGCAGCGCGCTACGTGCTCTTACTACCCAGACTTCTGTCGGCAAAAAGCAATCCTGCCACTCTGACTTCCCAGGTGCATCGCTCGTGGGCAGCACGAAAGGGAAGTGTGTGCAGGAGGGTTTGCAGCATCGGGCGCTAAAATAGTATTTGTATTAACTTTTCTTCTAATCGCCTTAGAAATCTTTGTCCCTTCCAAACAGAACTGCTTCGGGGCTTCCTGTGGAAAGTTGGTTTGATTCTTCACTGCATTCCGAGTAACTTCACCAATCCTCAGACCAAAACTTTCCAGATGAAGAGCCTCATGTTGGGCCCCTAAGGGTGAAACTTTTCGGAAGCATGTAGGGGACTTGGTGCACAAATCTCAAGCTGCAAAGCCCAGGGCCGTGCAGCACGGTCGAAGCATTCAGCTTTCTTGGTCTGTGAGAGTGTGTCTAGACTACAGGGGGTTTTCGGGGGGGAAAAAAAGGCTTTTTTTCGAAAAAGCTGTATCTGCGTCTAGACTGCCGCTGCATTCCGTCGACAGTAAATTGAAAGAACGCGGCGGATTTGTCGATGGCGGTAAACCTCATTCTACGAGGAATAACGCCTTTTCTCAAAAGTCATCTTTCGAAAAAAGGCGCTATTGCATGAAAACGGCTTTTTCGAAAGAGAGGGTCTAGACTCTTTCAAAGAAGCGAGCTGCTTTGTCGAAAAATCTTCTCGTTGTCTAGACGCTCTTTTTCGAAAGATACTTTTGAAAAAGCCTCTTTCGAAAGAGGCTTGCAGTCTAGACGTAGTAAACTTAGCCTGAGAGTGTTACAAGAGAACCAGTTGGGGCTAGGCAGGCCTGAAGCTGCAGGGGGCATCCATGCGATCCCTCCGGAGGTCACCCCTCGGAGTCGGTGTCGATCTGCTTGCCAGTTAAGAGGCCTTGTGCTATTAAATATGCAGTTGGGGTCGTGACTGTACCCTTGTGGAGGTGATGAAAGCCCGTAGATGGGAGGGTTGGTTGCAAATATATCACAGGCTCTTTGCTTCTCAGTTTTGTGTGTTCTCATAGAGCCGTGTATGGCTACATCTGCACTGCAAACATAACCCACGCCAGCAGCAGTTTTCAGAGCCTGGGTCAGTTATTGCCAGCCTGGGAGACTCACGCCGTAGGACTAAAATAGCTGTGTAGATCTTCCTGCTCGGTCTGGATCCTGGGCTCTGAGACCCACCCTCAGCAGGACTCCGTGTCCAGACTCTAGCCCAAGCAGGAATGTCTATACAGGGCCAAAAATAATGGTAGCATGAGCTCGAGTCAGTTGACGCAGGGACGGAGACTGTGCCTCATTTTTTTTCCAGTGTAGACAGAGCCAGTGAGGCCCTGAACCGCATTCAAAGTGTGAAATCCGGTGGGGCAAAAAGAAAGCTTCATGCCTACTTGGGATACTTGGAAGATCCATGATTTCATCGATGCAGATAGTCTCGCAACTTTTCTGTGCATCCTGTTTTGTGCGGCTCTCGCCCATGCCCTTCCGTGAATCCTCCAGCAAGGATCCACCCAACGTTCTGGAGGCCTTCCTCTTATTCTTTTCATGTCTCATGGATACCAGTGGAGTATCCGTGCTCTTCATCTGCTGTCTCTGTTTTGCTACATGGCCAGCCCGGCTCCTTTTCCGGTCGTACATAATTTGGATATCATTGACGCCGCTTCTTGCACGCAGATCACCGATAGTAACATGCTGTAGCCTTCTTACACCCACCATGCGTCTTTCCATTGCTCTTTGGGTAATTTGCAGCTTTGATTCTTCTGTAAGCAGCATGTTCAGGCTTTGCAGCCATACAGCAGTACTGGAAGCAGTACCTGGTAGTACAGATGGGCTTTCGCGGCGGTGGGAAGTTTGGAATCAGCAAAAACACTGCGCAGACTCCCAAAGGCAACCCAACCCGACCTCCTCTTCCTGCTCGCCTCTGGGTCCAACTCATTGTCCATCTCCATCGCCTGTCCAAGATATACGTAGTGATCCTGCAGCTCGACAGACTGTCCATCCAGCTGCATGACGTACTCTGGCCAATCCGCGTTTTTCAGCCGCTTTGGCCTGACTGTTTTTCCAGGGTGGCTAATCTCCTTCATGTTCTTACCCATGTCTCTGAGGAGGGTTTGCAATGTTTCAGGTTTCGACACAATTAGGGCGACATCCTCTGTGTGAGAGAGAGCAATTGAAGGACCTCGCCATCCATCAGAAATCCGTCTTTCATGTCGATCCTCCGCAGGACGCTGGCAAATCGCTTCGGCAAACCAATGTCCCCCTGCTCCGTGCCTCGCTTACCCTGGATGATCAAGGGATCATCCAAAAGCATGATTTCCATAGCAGCGTCCATCATGCAGTCTTGTATGATTCAAACGTACGCGGGGAGGAGACGCTCCATGGAAATAAAAAAATCCTTTAAACAAAAACCCCTGATTTTTAAAGTAAAAAACCTTGTTTTTATCCCGCCTCGCTCGTCTCTAATGCTGACGAGTCTCTCGTTCCCTGAGCCGAGTCACTGTCTGAACTATGCAGGCCCCGTGTTGGCATCCGGCCAAGCGGGTCTTCGCCCATGAAAGCGGATGCCCAAATAAATCTGTCAGTCTGTTGTAAGTTGCCAAAGGACTCCTCATTGTTTTTGCAAATACTGACTAACAGGGCCACGCCTCTGATTTGTGGTATGTGTGATCCTGGGTTTCGTATTCCCTGGCGGGGAAGGTCTGTTCTGCATACTTATCTTTTAAGGCAAACTGTGTGTGCAATGATTAAAAAGCTCCTCTCTTGGCTTATTACTGAGCAATTCGGGCTAGGCAGGCCTGCAGCTGCAGCAGGCATCGGTGCAGTCCCTCTAGCAATCGCCCCACCCCTTAGAGTCCCGGGCCATGTTGCATCGATCTGCGTACCCGTTAAGAGGCCTTGTGCTATTAACTATGCAGATGAGGTCGTGACTGCATCCCTCTGGAGATGATGGATTGCATCCGTTGTGCGGAGAGATGTGCAGGCTCCCCCACCCCCATCCGCGCTCCCCCTTCACTTCCTGCCTGTCAGCCGGAGAACGGCAAGTGTCTCCCCAGCGGTTTTGTTTCAAAAGCCAAGAGACTCTGGATTCCAGAAGCATTCGGCAGGATTCCACAGCAGGCATGGAAAAGCGTTTCATACAGTCCCCCGTTCCGGGGCGCACAGGACCATTTGAGCTCCTCAGCCAGACCTGCTGTGTCCGGCCCCCTTGTTGAGTGGCCAGAGGGCTCCTGACCTCAGTTGCCGGTTTAGCTCTGGCTGTTTTCCTCCTCAGGATCCTTATTGGCAAAGGGAGACCAAAGAATCGCTGCCTAATTTCTCCATCTCGAGTGTTCTCTTGGCGCTGAGAGGGAGACCCGGAAGCAGCAAGCGAGGGCGCTAGCCTGGTGGGCAGCAGGCCTAGGTTTTATTTGTCCCCGTCCCTGACTTGCCGTGTGACTCCTCATTGAACCTCCTGCTATGCCTCAGTTTCCCCAGCTGTACAACGGGCATAACGAGGCTGTTTGGCCTCCCATCTTGAAAGTTTTTTGGGCACTTGGGCCGGGAAGCCCTGTGGTATTGTCAGGTGCTACGTTCCTGCCTCTGTTGAGCGGGGATCGCGTGGTATCTTGGGCGCATATTGGCCATCTGGCTGTTGGACGGCACTTTCTGACCCTTCAGGAACAGGCTGACACGCTTTCTGACCCGTTCCACTTCCCTCGAGCGAGAGCGGGTCTCGTCATGTCATTAAGCTCAGTTCAGAGCCTGCTACAGCGTTCTGATCCCAATGCCAGAAACACCAAGAGAAGCAGGTTGCTCTGCCGCCTCTCCCAGCCCTCCCACCAATAACCCCCACGTGCCCTCTGTCCGACTCCGCTCGCCCACCACCCTCCACACCCCTGGTTCCCTCCCTGCCACCATTTTCCCTCCCCCCTGCCCGCTTCTCCCACCACCCTTCCCACTCCCCTGGCCCACCCCTCTGCCTCCCCCACTCCTGCTTCAGCTGTCTACACTGCTCGTGTTAACCCAGCAGCCTGAGCTGGTTGTCCTGGGCTCAGGCGTGGTGCTACGGGTTTCTCTCGGCGAGACAGGCGTTCCCCGTCATCCAGGCGGAGAGGGGACGTGGAGATCTGGCTCTGAGGAGGCGAGGAGAATGCGATGGCTGTAAATTGCTTTCTTGGTCTTCCACGCAGCTCAAGCCTCTCCCGTCAAATGTTGGGAACTCCACATGGGGTAGTAGCCATTAAATGGATCTAGACTAAGGTCTGCGGCAGCCATGTTGGAGGGGACTCCATCAGCGAAATCCACCCAGTTCTAGGTTTTCCCAGAGCAGGCCAGGCTGGGGGGGTGGCGCATGGCCTGGAAGGCCCCTGTGCCTGCTGTCCAATTCTGGGCTATAGCCAATGGGCCAGCGTTTGGTCTTGTGCTGCCCTCAGCAGTCCCGAGCTGAGAGTCTGCGTCTCGCTGTGCGTGTCCTGGACTCCTGGTGGAGCCGCAAGCTGCCGCCAAGCAGGCGGCGCTGGCCCAGCAGTTGGAACGGTGCAGGTTTGGGGTTAGGGCCGGCCTGCATCATTTTGGCAGCTGAGGCGGGGAGCTCAAAGGACGCTCCCATCCCCCTCGCTTGGGCCAGAACTTTGCCAGGTTCAATTCTGCCTCCTTCCTGCTCCACTCCTCTCCCGGTACCGCTCTGCTCCCTACGCCAAGAAAGGAGAACTAGCACCTTAGAAAGTGTGAACTAGTGGTGCCCCCCACAGTCTGGCACCTGAGGCGGCTGCCTCAGTTCCCCTCATGGTAAGGCCAGCCCTGGGTGGGGTTCCTGCCCCAGCCAGAACCATCCCTGCTTCGTGAGACAGCGGCTCGGGGTCCAGTAGCCTCCCCTGCGGAGAGAGGTCAAGACCCAGAGTCCGTCACCCTCTGCTACCAAAAGCACCCGGAACGGTTTATTCACTTCCAGAGCATTGTTGGGTGGGGTGGAGCGATCAGCCCACAGCCGGGCCACCTGCCCGCAGGCGGGAATTCAGAGTCCCAGGCTCAGACGCTAGGAAAGGGCAGTCCGGTCTAGTCTTCTCCCAACGCTTCCCAGCCATCACCTCCTCCCGCAGCCTCTTCTGTGCCACGGGGGCGAGGGGTGTTAAATCTCGGTTAATCGAATAGTCGAGTAACCTCGTGAAGAGGTGGCAGCCGGTGCGCTCCAGCCCCACTTGCAAGGAGCCCCCTGCCACTTTGCACTGTATCAGAGGCAGCAGCACGAGAGGCAGGGTTTAAAAACTAGCTCCCCTCATGGACTGGCTGGCTGCCTGCCTGCCTCTTAATACACTTTGGCTACGTCTAGACTGGCATGATTTTGCGGAAATACTTTTAACGGAAAAGTTTTTCCGTTAAAAGTATTTCCGCAAAAGAGCGTCTAGATTGACACGGATGCTTTTGCACAAAAGCACTTTTTGCGGAAAAGCGTCCGTGCCAGTCTAGACGCGCTTTTGCGCAAGAAAGCCCCGATCGCCGTTTTAGCCATCAGGGCTTTTTTGCACAAAACAAATGTCAGCTGTCTACACTGGCCCTTTTGCGCAAAAGTTTTGCGCAAAAGGGATTTTTGCCCGAACGGGAAGGGCAAAGTATTTCCGCAAGAAGCACTGATTTCATACATTAGGAAGTCAGTGCTTTTGCGGAAATTCAAGCGGCCAGTGTAGACAGCTGGCAAGTTTTTGCGCAAAAGCGGCTGATTTTGCGCAAAAACTGGCCAGTCTAGACACAGCCTTTCAATGCAGAGCCGCAGCAGGGGTAGGTCCCGCGTGCAGTGCAGGCCGGGACGGAGCCAGGCTGCTGGCCCACCTGCTAACAAATGTACTGGTGGGGGGAGGGATGCATGTAGCTAGAGCATTAACCTAAAAGCTTTTGCTCATCAGTTAATCGACTACGCTATTCCATCCTTACCAGAGGCTGAGCACCATACCCCTGCCTAGCAGTCCTGTTTTACGCGTGTCCAGCTCACTTCCTGATTGCAGCTCTGGCCCAGTTCCCAGAGATCTACCACAACCCCTATGCCAGGCAAGCGTCTCTGCTTTCCTTTTAGACCCAAATGTATCCCTCAAATCACATTAGCCGATTGTCTCACTTGTATCAGATGCAGACATAGGACGCAAGCGCTGACGTGTGGGTTTGTACAGCACCTGGCGCAATGGGCCCCTTTGATCACCTGGGCATGACTGCTGCCGTAATGAGTGTGATTACACCAGATAGCGTCCACCCGAACTCAGCACTGCTCCTGACTGCCCTGCTGGGCCATAGCTGACGAGACGACGTCTAACAAACTGGTCACAAAAATGTACCCTCCTTTTGTCTACATATGTCACTTCCCCTCCCGTGGGGCCAGGCCTGGTGCCCAATACCTTGTACTCTTCCAAGGACAGACGCTGCGGCTCTCTCCTGTTAGGAAAAGGAAATTCCAACTTTCAGCAAGACTCATCAGCCCACACTTCTAGTGGGGGAAGGGCCCACGCTACTGGGGTTCACACTGACCATTTTGCCTAGCAAAGCTCTTGTAGATCATTGCTCGGAGTCTCACATCAGTGAAGGGGAGGAAGGGAAGGTTATGAAATGAAGTCTGCCCAATGGACTTGGGCTCCTAGGAGTCCCTGGGGCTCTGGAAAGGAATTGAAACCCATAGCAGCAGGGCTTCCAACCACTCTGCAGAGCATGCTGGGAAGCCAGGGGAGCTGACAATAGGCTATATCACCTTTTGCTCTTCTTTGGAATGGTTTACACTGCTCTTGTGCAGGGAAGCCGCCCCAGGGTACCCTGGTTACTCTAGGCCTGTCTACGCTCTCCTAGATAACGCCCCATGTGGACATTCTGGAACGCGAGCGATTTGTACCAGTTTAGCTTCATCCACTGGATTACATGAAGAGTAGAATTCACTTATTTTGTACCTCTCCCCGACGTACGCCCGTGGAGCCGATGTCCGTAACCTCCCCGGTATAGAAACACATACAATTCTGTTACCACAGCTGCTACTACTACAGCCGCTCCCTGAGTTACGAACAAGTTACGGACCAACACTTGGTCCGTAACTCGAAGTGTTCGTAACTCGGATCCCATAGAGTTACAGGGCGACTGCGCTGTTCGTAAGCGCGGATCGCCCTTCGTAACTCGGATCCGCATTTATGACCACTTTGGTCGTAAGTGCAGATGGTCGTAAGTGGAGGTGGTCGTAACTCGGGGAGTGGCTGTATAATGGCACTGCTAGTTAGGTTGTTCAGCACTCCTGTTAAAATACCCCGTTTGCAGTCGCTTCTCTCTATGCCAAACGTCAACGATTTGGCTTGAAATGTTCCAGGCCTGGTGTCTCTCTGAGGCTGGATACTTCCAGAGAGTTCCAGCCAAGTCAGCTGAGCTATTTTCAAGAATGAGGTTAGGAGAAAATGTCATTTAAACTGTGTTTAAAAAAAAAAAAAAAAAAAAAAAAAGTGGGTCCCTTCCCCCATGCTGTGGAGCAGGCACTCGACATTGGGAGGGAGGTGCTTTTGTTGCATGAAAGTGCATTGGCTGGCCGCATGACTCTCTCCCCTGCCAAACTCGGCAGGGACATGTTAGACCAGTGGTTCCCAGCCTTTTTTATACCGTGGACCAGCAAACCCGTTCACAAACGTTTGGTGGACTGGTAACATTTTATTTGCATATTCATTATGCAAATGATATGCAAATAAAATGTTACAGGTTGGTCCAAAATATGTACCCCAGCCCCCAGAGCTGCCCCAAACAGCTGGCTTTAGCTGCAGCAGTTGTCCGCCACATGGCGGCTGCCGGAGCTGAAGCTGGCTGCTGTGCGGTGACTCAGGGGCCGGGGTTGGGGTATGCCCCGGCCCCCTGAGCCACCGTACAGTAGCTGGCGGCTCCAGAGCTGCTGTGAACAGCTGGCTTTAGCTCCGCCAGATGCTGGCCACGTGCCTGGGGTATACGCAGCCCCACGTGCATGGCCTGGCAGCGTGCCGCGGCCCGGCAGCCAGCCAGCCGGTCGTGGCCTGGCAGTGTAGCATGGCCCGGTGGTTGGGAACCACTGGACTAGACCTTTGTAGCTGAATTCTTCCCTGATGATTGTCTGCATTGAGCATGCTCCAGCCCACAGCTAACGGGGCTCTCTGCTCCGCACCACCAGGCTGCTGCAGGTCACGTCGCTTCCCCAGCTGTGCTCCAGACCTCCGAGCAGGCAGCCCCGCCCGCCCAGGGGCAGTGCGGAGAAGGAAGCTGCCCAGAGTCTAGACCTGGGGCTGGAAGCAGGGGCAGGTTGGGCAAGAAAATGGGGGCTGGGGCGACCCAGGGGAAGCTGAAATTGGAAAGAAGCTGCAGGGGGAGGAGGAGCCTGGAACTGTTCGCACAAGGAGTCTGGGGACAGTGGGATTAAACAAGGGAGCCTGGAACTGGAAGCCAGTGGGGATGGGAAGATGCAACAAATGAGGAGCGAGAAGGGTGGGGGAGGAGTGTGACTGAGTGGCCCCAGAGCTCCTCAGTGCCAATAGCCTAATTTGGCTCTGTACAGTCTGGTTCATGAAAAAATGTCCCAGGGTGTCACATGTAAGGCAGGG
>CM057847.1:2384868-2395126 GCA_030068395.1 Apalone spinifera
CAGCATGCTAGTGTCCCTCAGTAAATCAGGGCATTCCCAGGAGTCCAAGGAGGGGCAGCCAGGGTGTCCCCAGGGGTCCGTCATGGTCTCGAAGGGGTTCTTTCTAAGGCCTCCTTTCTCCGGCTTCCCCAGGTTCTAGGCAAGGACCATCCGGATGTGGCCAAGCAGCTGAACAACCTGGCACTGCTGTGCCAGAACCAGTGCAAGTACGAGGAGGTGGAGTACTACTACCGCCGAGCGCTGGAGATCTACGAGAGCCGCCTGGGCACAGATGACCCCAACGTGGCCAAGACCAAGAACAACTTGGTGCGCCTGCAGGGAGAGGGGGCTGTGTGGGGACCAAGGGGGGCATTTGGGTCAGTGAGGGAGGGCCTGGGAAGCGGATGGGGGGGTGGGGCCCAGGGATATTCCCACGTGGCTCAGTGAAGCTTGAACTTTCTGTATTAACTGCAGGCCTCCTGCTACTTGAAACAAGGCAAATACAAGGAAGCTGAGGTGCTGTACAAGGATATCCTCACCCGCGCCCATGTGAAGGAGTTTGGCTCTGTGGATGGTATGTTCGGCTGGAAGGGCGGGGGAGTGGGGAGCCGGGCTGCGGCTCTGAGGAGCTGCTCCCCACTCCAGCTGTGGGACTGGCTTGATGCGATGTCCCCTCTGCTGGCAGGGTGCCTTCCTTCAAGGCCTGCTGCACCTGCCTGGGCTCATTGCTGTGCAGTTCACTGCTCTCCGCTGCCTGACTGCAAAGGGAGACAGCCCCCTGCAGGCTGGCACCATGGTCAAAACCCGCTGTGTGCAGTGACGCTGTACAGTGTGGCTACAGCTGTGACTGCACAGGCGGCCCTGAGCACAGCACTGCCTTGCCCTCTCCCTCCGCCGGGCAGAAGAGGAGCCTGAGAGTGGCTGGAGGCTTTCCCTGGGGTTCAGGGGAGGTCACTGGTGGTGGAAAGCAGGTCAATTACTGAAATCAACAAGGGATTAGCAGCCCATGGGCAGAGACACAGCCTGCCAGGATTGGGGAGAGCCCCACAGTGTCCCCTGGCTTTCTGAAGTCAGTGCCCCCAGGATGCTGGCTGGTGCCCGGGAGGGTGGAGCTGCAGCCTGTGCCAGGTGGGTAGGTGGGCGAGGCAGAGCTCTGGGCTGAGTTGGTGAGCGGCCCTCTCTTGTGTTTTGTCCCACAGACGAGCACAAGCCGATCTGGATGCATGCGGAGGAGAGGGAGGAGATGAGCAAGGTGAGGGCAAGAGGGCCTCTGGCAGTGGAGAAAGCCCACTGGCTGAGCTTGTCTGCCAGGGCAGGAGGGCGGTCCTGTTCTGGGAACTGGCATCTGCTCTTCCCCAGGGCAGGAGGGGAGTGTGCTTTGTGGAACAGGTGCTGCAGCTGGTTGTGGCCAGCCGGCAGGGGCCCCCAGAGCCGGGTGCAGGCACAGGGAGGGGGCAGGGTGCTGCAGCGGGGCGGGGGAGTGGCGGAAGGTGTGGTGGGTGCTGCAGCTGTTCTGTACCTGTGGGAGGGTGGGCAGGATGCACTCTGTCGGGCGGGGGGGAGCCCCGCTGTGCGCCTCGCTGTGCCTGCATGTCTTCTCTTTGCTTGTAGTGCTCTCCCTAGGACACGCTGGACAGCAGAAGGCGGCGGAATGACAGCATGTTTCTGGGCCTGAGACTTAGCTTCCAGCCCCAAAGGGCCCCGAAAGCCCCACACTGCTCACTCCTGGGGTAGCCCATTAGGCTGACCAGGGACAGGGAGCCTGAGAAGAGAGACAGACAGGACTGGGAAGAGGCTGCAGTCTGTTGCCTCCATCATCTTCCACTGTGAGCTGCTGGAGCCAGAATGGGACCCAGTGTTCTGCCCAGCAACCTGGTCCTTCCAGGGCAACACAGAGCATGCTGGCATCCCGAGAACACAGGGCCTTGGAGCCAGGCTGCCTGCCTTAGGACAGCAGCCCTGGCAAGAGGGAATTGGTGCTGGCCCCTGTGCGAGAGAGGCAGGTGCACTCCTGACATGGACTGAGCTAAACAGATGTGGGGAGCAGGTGTCCCTATGCAGCAGGCAGACGCAGGAGCTCCCAGCAAGCCTCCCTCACCCACTGTGCAAATGCAGCAAGGGTTCTCCCTGGTCTGTGCACCCAGTCCCTGTGCCGGGGGCTGGCCGCCAGCACTGGCATCGGAGCCCCGTGCTGGGCCAGGCCAAGACTGCAGAGACTAGCACACAAGCTTGGAGAATCAGGGTGACAGTGCGGTTGCTGCTCTAAGCTAATTTGCACCTGGCGTGCTCTGTGCTGCCTGCACCCACAGCTCCATCTGAGCAGGCTGGTGGCCCCTGGGCCCGCTGCCAAGAGCCAGCTGCCTGTTGTAACTGAGCATCGCTGCATTGGCGCACACGCCAGCTGTCTGCAGATAGCCGAGGCCAGACAGAGCCTCCGTGGAGAAGAGGGAGTGATGTGGCATCGTCAAGTCTAGATACCTGGCATTCGCGGGGTCTCTTCCTGGGGGTGGGTACCTGGAGGGGCCAGTGCTCAGCAGTGGGGAGTTAGCGGCAGAGGAGGGAACCTTTTTGCTCCAGCCTGGCTCTCTTATTGAAACCTCTTGGAGCTAGTGACTGCCCCCTGGAATGGGGGCTGGTGCCCCGACACGGGTGGCTATGCTGAATGCCTCCTTGCCTGTAAGCAGCCAGGTGATGGACAAGGGCGTGGTGAGGCACCTTGCCACTGCCTGGAGGCCTGCTGAAACTGCTCTGTCCCTGCCCATCTGTGCTAGGGCATGTGCAGGCGAGGTTCTGGCAGCGCAGTGCCTCCTGCCTGGAGCGGGCAGGCTCAGCGTGCTCAGGGCTGGCTGGAGGCTCACCCAAAGAAAAGCTGCTGCTGTTTGAGGGGCAGGTCTCTAGGGATTGACAGGTGGCATGTGACCACCTCTTGTCACTGGCGCTTGCTGCTTTAGGCCATTGCTATGTGGAGGCCTGCCTGGGTATGGGATTGCTCCATGCTGTCGATTCCCCTGCGCACCCAGAGCTCCAGAGCCAGGTGCACGGTGAGCCCTGGCTGGCTGGTTTGGAAGGCACCTACCAGGGTACATAAGGGGCCATAGGAGCTTACAGCACCCTCCCTGCTTGCATGTGCCTGGAGGCTCCAGGAAGGACCTTCCTTTGAAAAGGCAGCGCTCCTGTCCTCCTGCTCTCCAGGCGCTTTAGCGTTACCCACAGCTGGGAGGTGACACGCAGCGCGGGCTGGTGGCCCAGTCGGGCCCCTTGCCAGCATGGGCTGGCAGACCACTCGGGCCATTAGTCCCCAACGTCCCTGCACGAGCCCTGAGAGCTAACCTCTGGTTCCCCACCTTAGGACCCTGCCTCCTGGCCTTGTGCATGCTCCATGGATGTGCAGTCCCAGAGCTGAACTGCTGGTCTGGAGCCTACAGCTTTAGCTTTGGGAGAGAGAGATGAGGTGGCCTCATGGCTTTCCTACTGCCACCCCAGGGCAAGACTTGGCCACAAGGAGACGGCCACTCGGGTCCCTGAAACTGCCTTGGCCTGTGTGGGCCCAGGTGGCTTCTGATGCCTGTGCTGTCCCTTCCTGCTCCCAGCTGGGAAGGAGCTATTCAGCACCCAGCCTTTGTGGGCGCTCCGTTTGAGTGGCTTGCTCTCTTGTCGGACCAGGGCTAGGCCTTCTCTCCCTGTACCGGGCTGAGATGCTTTCCAGGCTGCTGCTGAGCACAGAGGCTGCGGGGAGGGGAAGGGGGGCTCTGTCTCTGCGCCACCTCCTCCAGGTGAACTCTGGTGGAAGGGGCTTCCCATCTTGGCACCCTGCAGAGCAGCTTTGCTGGTGCCAGCTGCCCCTGGACTGGCCGTGCCTGCCCCACAAGCTAGCAGCAGGGTGGAGGCAGAGAGCTGTGTTTGTGGCTGGTGAGAGGCATGTGTGCTAGCCTAACCCACGGTTGCCCCCGGTTCCCTTGAGCCGTGCCCTCTGAGTTCTGTTCAGCACTAGCCCAACCCCTGCTCCCACTCCCTCGTGTGCCGGGAGGCCCGTGCCCCACCGGTCCTGGTTGCCTGTCTCTTCTCTCATTAAAAAGCATCATACCCGCCCTTGCCGAGCATCCCTTTCTTTCTCGTTCTGGACCACTCCACGGAACTCCATGCTGCGGGCTGGGCAGGGCCAAAGCAGGAGCTCCCGGGAGGGAGGCTTTTGGGCATGACAGTGGCAGCCAGAATGCCCTTGTGCTCTGGCTTTGGGCAATGCCTCGGGGTAGGAATAGCCTCCCTCTCCCCCCGAGGTGGGGGCTGGGAGGGCCAGCCCAGCGGGCTGCAGCAGGTGTCCTGGCAGGAAAATCAGTGGGTGTTGAAAGGCAGGGCTAGCGTCTGCCCTGGCCCTTGTCTCCCGCTGCATAAGCATGCAGTAACTGGGCTGCTCCCAGAGCCGGGGCCAGCCCAGTATTCCTTCTAACTTTGTCCATCCATGTGTGGAATCAGTGTTATGTACACTGAGGCATGTGCAGATGTGCACCGCTGAGAGAAATGCATGCTGCCTGCGGGTGCGCTGGTACTCAGGTGGGCAGCATTTGAATCTCTCCTGGGTGGCCACTCAAGCGTGCTGCGTGCAGGGAACACTGGTTCCAGCCCAGACCTGGACAGCTACACTGCAGTTCTTTACTCCCACAGCCGGAGTCAGCTGACGGAGGCCAGCCCAGGTGCTTTATTGTAGGATATGCCCCAGAGGCAGCAAATAGACCTTGGACGCAGCAGGCAGGGAGCCAGAGGAACTCAGTCGCTGGGGTCTCAACCTGTAAGCGAACCCTGTGTTTCCATACAGCCACGTGTCTGTCTGCAGGCAGGAACAAAGCCCGTAGGCCACATTCCATGACGGCGGCTGCCCCCCGGGAAGCAGGACTCTAACACAGCTGGGAGGGACATGGTGAATGATCAGCTGTGGCCAGAAGGGCTAGTGGGACCTCGAGCAGGAGCAGAGGCGCTTCTGCCTCTGGGTGGCATTGTGTTGGTGTTGCTGATAAATTGGAGGGGGGTCAGAAGAGCCAGGCGAATAACTGGAGGATTAGAAAGCCTGCCTTCTTCCAGGGACGGGCCCCAGAGCCCAATCGCTGGAGCTTAGCCCTTCCCCTTCTCTCTGCTATCTTGAGGAAGGCCGACAAGGGCCCCAGGGAAGGGCTGCGGTGGGATATCAATCTAGCAGACAAAGGCATTACACAGCCCATGGCTGGAAAATGACGCAGCGTTTTCCAGGGGCTGGGTGCTGTGCTCTGGGCTGGCCTTATGGAAGGGGCTGGGTGCAGGGCTGGCTCCAGGCCCCCTGGGTGGACCAAGGCCAGTACCTGCTGGGGTTGTTTGGCTTCCAGTCCCGCTCTCTGCCTGGCATGGGCAAGCCATCAGCTCCGAGGCTGGGTCCTTTGCTCGTGCTGAGGGCTGGCAGCGTCCCTGCTCGTTGACTGGCTGGCTGTGGGGGAAGCTCCATCATTCAGGCCCCTGCCAGGGGAGCTGCAGCGAGGTGTCCCGCAGGACCTGCCTGGCCTTGGTGTGGAGGGAGGGCTGGGCATGGCCTATCACTGGACGCAGCTGAGGGCTTGGCAAGGCTGGATTAGTCTGAGCTGCTCCCCAGCCGGACAAGGAAAGCCAGTCCCTGAGAATGATCTGAGCCCAGGAGAAAGGGCAAGTCTAGGGGTCCCCCCACTGGCTGGCTGCCCTGGAGTTGGAGTGACAGGCCCAGGGCAGGAATTCCTCCAGGGGGAGTGGCTCTGCCCCATGGGACGGTTCCTGGGGTTTCCTAGGCCAGAGTGCTCTTCCTGGGGCCTAGAGAAGCCTCCTAAATTGTAGTGAGAGCCCGAAAGGAAAGGGTCCTGGTTGCTGTCCATAGGGCCGGGCAGTCAGATGGACTAGCCACCTCCGAGCCGGTCTGGGGTGAAGATCTGGTCCCAGGAGCTCTGCAGGCTGCCAGGGGCTCCAGTGATGACTTGACATGCAGAACGGCTGCAGCCAGCGCAGCAGCGCCGGGGCTGTGAGCTCTTGAGCTGAGAGCTGCTGCGGCTCAGCTCTGGCACTGCCCTCTCCCTCTGCCTGGAACGTGCCCAGGGTGGTGCACGCAGCATTGCTGCTACTCCAAACCTTGCCTGTGGGCCTCAGCACCGTCTCTCCTGGGCTTAGGTCTGCTCCTTGCTGTCCCACTCGGGCTGGCTGGGGAAAATCTGGGTGAGCAGCGTCCAGGCAGGCAGGTCTGGGGCCTCCCCACTGGTGGGGCAGGCATGCCCAGCAGCTGGGGAGCGGGATGGGTCAGGCTGGCTCTAGGGCACTCGGGCTGGCTGCAGAGTTCCTCGAGGAGGCATCATGGGACTGAGGCGGAGGTGGGAAGTGGGATGTTTAGATGCTGAGTTGCTGCTGGACACTGCAGGCGGGCGAGGGCTCAGCCCACCTGGGGTGGCTGAGGCAGGCGCTGCTGTGGGACTGCCCTCGCTAACCTCTTCTCCTTCCCTTGCAGAACAGACAGAGAGACGGCACCCCCTACGCAGAGTACGGCGGCTGGTACAAAGCCTGCAAAGTCAGCAGGTGAGGCGGGGGTCGGGTCTCGTGCAGGGAGCTGCTGCACCCCCCGGCTCAAAGCGGATACCAAGTGCACAGTTTGGGTCAATGGCTCTGCACACCCCCACTGCACACACTGTTCCTGAGCCCTGGCTGAGCTCAGGGCCCACAGCGTCCGTGTCTGCAACCTGCCGCTCTGGAGCCGAGGTGCTGTGTGCCACGCCCTGCACTGCAGCACAGCCCCCTCAGTGCTTTCCTTGCGTCATGCTTCCTGCCTGCCCAGCACACATCGAGGGGTTGGGACACCCAGAACTGTGAGCTGCTGGTTACCCCTTTGCCTCTCACCTCGAGACTGCCAGCCTGGCACGAACCAGTCCCTCCCCAGACCTGTCTCTGCGGTGTCTGGTCCCTCTCCCTGTGGTGCTCCTGGGGGTTCACAAGCTGGCTGCCTCCAGAGACCGGGCACACAGACTCTCACGTCTCCCATGTGCAGCCCTGAGATGGCTCAGTAATGCTGCTTCTTGAAGAGCAGAGGTTTCAGTGGTGCTAGGCAAGGGAAAACGTGGCAGGCACAGTGACAAATAACATGTTCCTAGTGACTAAAACAAGTGTAGCAGGTTACACGCTTGCCAAAGCAGCCTTCATCCAGCCACTCCCCAGACTAAGGGGCCCAGCTCAGCGGGCACTGTCCCCTCTGTCCCCTCAGTGTGAGACAGCGAAAATAGCTTTTGGCTCCCCATGTTAACCAAAGTCCATTGTCTCTGCCTTGTGAGCCAGAAAGGCTTCTCGGGGTGCAGACCGACCCTGCTGGGCTCACTAGGAGCCTTCTCCTGCGCTTTTTAGCGTGACTTCTGGCTCTCGTATGGAGATTGACTTACAGGCCAAGGACCCTGGCCCTGAAAGAGCTCAGTGTGGCTCCAAAGCTTGGCTCTCCCCAGTAGAGACCACAGACACCCCCTTGCCAGTGGGTGTGTGGAACCCAGGCAGTCAGACAGGGAATCCACATGCCTCACTGCAGGCAGGCTGGACGGAGGAGCTGCCTTCCAAACCCACGTTCGGAGCCTGTTTCCGGCGGGTATCCCTCAGGCTTCGTACCCACCCTGTCCGTCGTCCGGCGATGGTTTTCAGGGCCGGCACGTCTCCCGCTGGCACCGGCTGTCTCACCTGGCGTTGCAGAGCTGCGGCCGGCCAGCGGCGAGTGGGGGGCAATGCATGCTGGGCCTGAGCCCAGCGACGTATGGGATGCTGGCTTCCAGTGGGCAGGGGGGCCAGAGGGGCCACAGGGGGCTCCTCGAGGGCGTGCAGCATCTGTGCGGAGAGTTGATGGTTAGGCCTCCCGTGCAGTGTGGCCCACCCCAGAAGGCCAGGTGTCCGGCAGCTCCAGTCCCAGGGCGCCCGTGGCTGCATGTCTCGCTCCAGACGATCAGAGGGGACCAGTGCAGCTGTGGCCCCTTTGCTCTCCCCAGTGAATTCGAACCCCTCGGACACTCCCAGGCACTGCCCCCCAGAGCTGAGCCTTCCCAGGGGGTGCTGGGGGATAGATGGACGCTACCTCAGCCTCGCATTCCCTCTTGCCTCTAGCCCCACAGTGACCTCCACCCTGCGGAACCTAGGTTCTCTGTACAGGCGCCAGGGCAAGCTGGAGGCAGCGGAGACGCTGGAGGCGTGTGCACTGCTGTCTCGGCGGCAGGTAAGCCCGGGATGCCCTGGCAGGACAGTGGGATGGGGGTTGCTTGCTAGCTCATCCCCTCAGAGTGGCAGCAGGATTTCCTGGACATGGGGCCTGTGATGCCTCTCCCTCCCCCACCTCGGGCTCCATAGGCCGGTGGATTGAAATCCGTGCAGTCCCATTGGCTCACCCTGGGGCTGGGGCGGTGTCTGCAGACCAGCAAGGAGCTGCAGTTGGGGAAGGACGCCTGCCATGGCTCTTAGCCTGGCTGGTAGCTCGGGAGCCATTCGTCAGCGCTACAGACGCTGCTGGGGAGAGGGAGGGGGAATTTTCCCTGACTGAGGCATGGCGAGGTTCCAGGCCTGGCGGTGCAGCTGAGGGCTGTGAGGAGCGGCATGGCTGAGCTGCTAACAAACGGAGGGGAATAGCGCATGCACTGGGCTCTGTAGAAGGGCTCCGTTGGGAGACCCTAGCAACTGCAGAGCTGGAAACTCTGCTCGGTACCGGGGGTTGGTTGGGTGGTTACCAGAGCGCTGAAGGTCCTGGCTGAACGTGAGACGACAGCCTGTCCGGCACAGCCTCTGCAGCGGGCAGCAGTGCCCTCGGAGCTGGACGTGCCAGCAAGGCCGCTATGGAGTAGGAGCGAGTGGACTGAGGTTTTTTGGCTTTCAAGAGGCCTTCCACAAGGCTCCTCCCAAAGGGCTGCTGCTAGGGACAGAGGTGTGCAGGCAGTGGCTGGTGGGGCTGTCAGCTCTCTGGCCACTGTGCCATCAGAGCCTTCTAGCAGGGCTTTGCCTGGCCCGCGTGTCATGCTCTGCAGGCCCATTCAGACGCCCTTCTCTCTCCTTGGCCTCTCTTCCCTGCCATGTGTGGTTGGCTGTGTGTGCTGCCCCATTGGGGCTCTGCCCCCCCGAGTGCTCTGCCCCTGGAGGTGGGCAGTGGGCTGGGCCCTACTACGTCCCTGGGGAGATGGTGGTGCTGGCTCTCGGTAGCGGGGAGGGGCCAGCCGTGACTTGCATCCTCTTGTGCCGACCTCTGTGCAGGGCATTGACCCCATTAACCAGACCAAGGTGGTGGAGCTCCTGAAGGAAGGCGCCGGCGCGGAGAGGAGGAGCCGCGACAGCCCGGGGGGCAGTGTCAAGTACGAGAGTGCCACAGACGGTAGCGAGGAAGTGAGTATGGGCGTGGAGTGGAGCGGGGTAAGTACAAGTCCACCATCAAGAACTGCCTAGGCCAGCCGGGAGAGGCAGGGGGCAGTACTTGCCCAGGAGCCTGGGCTGGAGTGCTGCCCCCTGCAGTCTCAGGGAGCTGATGGCCTGTCGTGGCATCCCCGCCTGCCTCCTTCATTCCCTGCCCTGCCCTCTCTCGCCAGTAGCCAGCCAGGCCAGGGAGAGGAGCGCCTGGCACTCGTTCCTGCTCTCAGGTCCCTGGGGCGGCTGCTGGGCCTGGCGTTGCCCCTAACCCTGCCTTGGCATTCCCATTAACACCGCTGCTGGCCATGGCTGCATATCTGACTGACTGCCAGCTCTGTGCGGACTCCTGAGGGAGGCTGGCACAGCTCCCTGTGGCGGGCAGCAGCCTCAGGGTGCCCTACGGGGTGTGTGTGTGTGAGAGAGCGAGAGATGGGTGTGGCAAGTGGGTTTGAGCTGCAGGCAACTCCGCCCCCTCCCTGCTGTCCCAGGGGGCTGAACGCACAGGGGCTCTCTGCCTCCTCATGCTGTCGGGCTGGGGCTGGGGTTCGGGCTTAGCGGGAGCACAGGCCAGGCGGGGGGAGAGGGTGTCTCCATCCCCCGGTCACTAGTCTTGTCACTAGTCTCCATCCCCCGGTCACTGTAGCTTTCGTCTGGCTCTGGAGGCCAGGGCAGGCAGCTGTTCTTTCCATTGCTAAGAGGGGAACCAGCTTCCTGGCCCAGGAGTGGGCCTGTGGGTCCCGCTAGGCGCGCAGCGCTCTAGGGTCAGACCGTAAAGGGTAGTGGGGCGGACGTGGGGTCATGGTGCAAGGGAGAAGGGCTGCGTTCTGCCTCCACAGGGTAGGCTGCGGCTAGTGCCTGGGCACATCTGAGCTAGAGGGAGAGAGCACAG
>CM057847.1:2429958-2441469 GCA_030068395.1 Apalone spinifera
GGCACCCCCTGGGTCCTAAAGGTGCTGGATTATCGGAAGTTTACTGTACTTGTGAGGGCAGCCCTTCCACCTAGTAACTGACCAGGCACCACTTCTCTGCCTAAGCTCAATGAAAGACCCTAATCCACATGTTATGCAGTGATATCTCCCACTGTAGCCTTACAGCTTTCAGGCGGGGCATTGGGCTGGCACAGAAATGGAGAAAAAAAAAAAGGGCTGCTTTTCATGGGATGTTGGGGGCCCGACCTGGCCCCATGCCCCCGCAACCCAGGGTTGGAGGAGGAGGGTGTGTGGTGGGATGTACAGCCCTCACACTGGGTCTGAAGAGTGTAAAGGGCAGGACGGGGCCTAGGTAGTCCTGCCTCTCCAGCCATGTAGAACTCCAGAGGGGAAGGGCTGGGTCTGGGATCCCCTACCAACTGCCCTATTACAGGAGGGACATAGGTCTCCTGCCTGCCTCGCCATGTCTTTGATTGTAAGAAGAACTGTGCTGCAATCTGAGGTGGCATCAAGGACCCTAAACAAGAGGCCTCGTGGCCCACTGAGGACTCCGGTACAGCGCTCCAACCCACTTCATCTACACTGGGAGTGGGACTTAAAAGGAGCTCTTCTGGGATCCAGAAAAGGCTTCAGCTAGGTAAGGCTGGGGGTGCCGGGAAGGGCAGAAACAAGGGAAGCTGCACCAGGCTTGAGGGAGCAGGTACAGGTGAGTGCTACAGAGAGAAAAACTGGCTCTTGCAGGATATAAAGAAACTGAATCCAGCCCCCGGAAGAGAGCTGGGGACCCCTGACTCAAGGGGCGTGTCTCCACGGGAGCTGAAAGGGGTAAATTCCTGCCCCAAGAGATGAACCTGCAGTAGCATTGATGGAGCTAGCCTGTTAAAAATAGTGTAGCCACGGCGGCACGAGGGGTTAGTGCACATCTACTGTCTTGGACTCGTGCGTGCTAGCTCCTGTCACCATTCACGCTGCCCTGGCTGCACTCTGTTTTTAGCACACTCTCTCTATCCGAATGCACACCTTCCAGCATCGGAGCAGACATACCTAAGGAGCGAGCCAGCGTGAGAGACTGAATTAAGGAGGGCTGAGGATTCCAGTTTCAAGGGGAGAGACAATGAATTGGGGTTGGAGTCTGGAGGACTGGGGAGGATAAGGATGGAATAAACTGCACCCCAGAAGGGGCGTGTTTTAATTACTGTTGGACTGTGATGCTGCGTTATTGAGAAGCCCAGGGAAGAAAAGGGAAACTGAGGCAAGGCACCACAGAGCCATTCCTGGATCCTGGGAGCCTCTCGGCAAGTGGCTGGCCCTGATCGATCAGACCGGGATTCAATATCTATATCGATGCTCTGGCAGAGAATACAAAAGCAGTGCTGAAAGTTTGCAAAAGACACACAGGCTGGAGAGGTGGTAACTAGAGATGGGGCCAGGTATTTACAAAATGGGGAGTGAACAACCATGAGTTTTAATACGGCCTACGGCAAGGTCATACATCTAGGGACAGAGAATGCAGGGTACGCTTGCAAGATGCAGGGAAAGAGCAATGTTAGAGGTGATTCTAGCCTGCTCTGTTCTGTTTGATTCCATCCTGCCCTCATGCGTGCAGTATTGGAGCACTTTCTAGTGATGCAGCACACAGCTGAGCGTTGTGAGCTTGGGCTGTATGCCTGGGGAGATCAAGCAGGAGTAAGGAACTGGTATTTCCTCCACTGGTAGCACTGATGAGACCATTGCTGGATACCAGTTCCGGTTCAGGTGTCCACCCTCTGGAAAGGATCTTGAAAACTAGGAGTGAGTCTGGAGTAGAGCCACAGGGATGCTCCCGGAACCGGGAGCCTGCTTTGCTGCAGAATGCTGAGCTTGGCATGTTTAGCTGTTTATCCGCAAGGTGACTTGATCACGCCTGTACACACCTGCCTGGGGAGGGGAGTTCTGATGGCGCAGGGCGGTGTGGTCCAGACCCCAAGGTGGGGGTCTAGAACCTGGGACGGTGGGGACCCTAGAGCACAGACATGCTTACGTCCCCACCAAGGGAGAGGGGTAATGCAGCTTCTCCTGAGTGGCTGGCTGAGCAATTGTGCAGGCTCCATATTGGTGCCACATTGGGCCCTGCTTCCTGCAATTCAGAGCCAACCTGTTCCTGATTCCTTCCTCATTCCTAGCTCCTGCCCTGCGCCTGATCCTTGCCGCTCTTTGGTTCCTGCCCTGGACCCTTGCTGCTGACTGTTGGCTACCAATCATGGCTCTGACTTCTGATTCCCATTCAACCCTGGGCCCTGGCACTTAATCTCTGACCCTGGCTCTGATTCTCAGCTTTGGTTCCTGGTCCTGACTCGGATGCAATCCCTTGGCTGTTGACTCTGGCTCTGATCCCTGCTTTGCTTGCTAGACCTGCTGCTTGCTCAGGCCACCTCATCCCAGTTCTTAACCCATGACATGATCCAGCGATAAAGCTGCAGCTTAACAAATTCAAGCTAGAAGAAAATGCACGTTGCTACCAGTGAGGGGGACTAGCTGGAACCATGCAGTAAAGGTTCGTGGTGGATTCTCCATCCCTGGCCCTTTTGAAATCAAGATCAGATGTATTTTTAAAAGATCTGATCTAGCTCAACAAGAAGTTACTGGCCACAATGCAGGAATCACTGCCTGAAATGTCCTGGCCTGTGCCGTGGTGGATGTCAGGCAGGTTCTCCGCATGGTCCCTTCCAGCCTGGGAATCTGCGGCTCTCTAAAGGTCTGACCCTGGAAGCCGTCCCGCCCTGGTTCACATGCAGATGTTGGGAGGTGCTGTCAAGTGCAACAAAAGAGAGGTTCTTTCTCAAGCCTGGCTTTTTGCAAGCGGGCGACGTGGCCGTGGCCTCTCCCTGCTCTGGACAGTTATTTAGCTCTAATTTATCCCTCAGTGTCCTCTAAAGTCCAGGCAGCAGAGGAAGTGTGGGTAATGCTGCTAGACAATATTGACCTCCCCTGGTCCGGGAAATTCTCTGGTTTGGAACCGGTCAGGTCCCACGGGTGCCGGACTAGAGAGGTTCACCTGTATTTTTACCAGGATAACTTTTCCTCTTGTTCTTTCTCTTTCCTTTTTAGCTTGTTGTCCATCCTAATTGCCCCCTCCTCCTCATTCGCTCTGGTTCAGTTTGTGCATCGTTGTTTCTGTGGCACAGCCGCTGCCGCTGCTGAGTGGTGGTAATCCAGTCTCTGGCTGGCTGAAGTTGGGGTGTCTGGCTGGAGGGGCTACCTCTTCTTTGAGAACGATGGCTTACAGAGCAAACCCTGCAGAGACGCAAACCAACCTCCCGCCAGGTTGGCACGTGCACTGTGTGGATTGGTGGGGCATCCCCTGGCCTGGTTGTGGCCCCAGTGAACAGGGGCATTAAGCTCCATTGACCAGCCTCATAAGGATTCCCTCCCTGAGGGGGTGCCCCTTGTTGGAGGGAAGAGTTGGGGCTCTGTGCCACTCCTGCTGTATGAGATGTGGCTGGGAAAAGGGGCATGCCCCCCTGCACAGGTTCTTAGGGGCCAGAGAGAGCTGAGGGCCACCTGTGAAAGTCTTCGCCGTGCTTGGGGCCACCTTTGCCCCAAAGCCACCTTTGCCACCCCTTGCCTCCCGCAGCGTTCCTGCACTGAGCACAGACTAGTCTTCCCAGAGGGGCGGGTCTGGTATCTCCAAGTGGCCAGAGTTGCTTTTGTTCTGGTGACACTGGTGTGAATTCTGAATCACGGCTCGTGAAGTCCAGAGGTTCCCCCGGATCTGTCCGCCTGATCTTTGCGATTCTAGAAAGTGTCGGAATGCTGTGACCCCAGAGTCCCCAGACTTTACCCATCCCCCCATCTGGTCTGCACTCCCCTGGGAGCCAAGAGCGGGAGCATGGGGCTGGGGACTGCATTTGCGGGCGGGGCTGGTGCTGCAGCTGGGGGCTGTGGCTGGGAATGGGGCCACAGTCAGAGGCAGGAGCTGGGGGCCACTGCTGCAAGTGGGGCCAGGGCAAGGAGCTGGAGACCACGGCTGGGTGTGGAGCGGTGGCCGGGAGCTGGACCTGGTGGCAAAGTCGGGCACAGAGTGGGGCTGGGTAGCATTCCCTCCTTGCCCCCTTAGTGGCTGGCCCGTGTCCTGCTGTGCCCCCCTGAATGTTTCTCCTTGCCCCGTAGGCAGGTGTACCCCATAGTTTGGGGACCACCATTCTAAGGCCTGGCATGTGACCTCCCAAAAGGACAATAGGATGAGCAGGGGAGTCCCAGCGCAGCTAGGAGCATCTGCCAGAGCAGAAATAGTCGTACAGAAATCTTTGTGGCCAAAAGCAGCTGTTTAGTACCTGTCCGAGATGCTTAACAGCGTACGACTGGTTACTTGGCCACTGCTACTCCGGCTTCTGCAGAGGAGTCGCCGTGTGGCTGAAACACACGAGGTCCGTGCACTGTACTCCATTGGTCACCTCGTTGTTTCCTTCGCTGTCATCCCATGCTCATTACATGCTCTTTGCATTTCTCCTGTGGTGTTCTTGGGCGGTGGCGGGAGGCTTTTTACACCGAGACTTGGGCACGGTTTTAATCCTTTTCCAAACTGCGCCTGTTGACTGTTAAAAGTAGAAACGTCTCCTTGGGATTTAGGGGTGGGGGCGGGAGCCTTACTCCTGAGAGATACCGAACACTGACAGTTCCCTTTGACAACAGTGGGCCCTGTAGAGGTTGGTCGGTCACCTATGGGTCCTCCCTTTTATTTCTGGCTGCCCACAGACCTTTTTGTTGTGCTAGTTTGTCCCTGCCTGTTTAGTTGCTGAGCAGCTGTGTCCCAGTGCAGCTGGCTGGTCAGTGCGTTTCAGGTGGACTGGCACAGAGGAAAGGGTTTCAGCCATGCTGTCATTCTTCTCACCACTCTCTTCTCTTCCTCTCCTTCAAGTTTTAAGGGGGAGCCTGCCTTCCAGAAATCCACTCTCATCTTGCTCATCCCACCTCTGTAGATACCCAACCAGGTTTGTGCTTTTTGTCTTGCCTGTTGTACAAATCGTAGTGCTGGCGGTGGTACAGGGGAGGTTTTAAAACCGTTCTAGGACCTAATATTAAGGTGGATCCTTCCTTTTGTGGAGAAACTTTGGTAAAGCGGCGAGAACCGTGGGCTCCAATAGCAAATAAATGTTGCGTGTTCTAACTCTTCTAATTTATAGGCTTCCAGAGGTGAGAATGTGCCCTGAAATAAAAAGGGATACAGCAGTCCTTCGGCAGTGAGCTTATCACACTTAAGTGTGTCCAGGACCTTTGGTAAAATGGTGAGAGACGGCCTTCCCTGGCTTCGTTCTGCTGTGCGGAGACACAAGCGCAGCGTGTCATTTTCACACTATTTCCTTTTTGGCTGTGTCTGAGCAAATGCTGCTGCAGCAAACTTTAACTGAATGCGACCTAGTACAGGAGAGAGGCCTGTTGTCCAATGCAGAGATTTCAACAAGGATACCTGTATTTCAAGCTTTTATTTTGACAGAATTGAACTCCCATAAAATGTGTTTAAGCAGTTTTATGGAGAAGAACAACCTGAAAGTATTGCTTCAAAGGAAGGGCTTATTTTAACTGCCAGTGCACGTAATCAGACTGCCTATACAGTACTTCCCAACTGGTTGTGCGTTAGTTGGCTTATAATCTGGCTACTGAGTGCCAGGGATATACACTATACCTCTTAGCATTCCCGCTGGTAGAAAAACTACCACTTCATCTGGTCGCCAGAATACTCCTATTGAAAATCATTCTCTCCAAGGTGTTTTTTTTTTCCTGAGCTTCTTTGCTGCTGCCTATCCCTGACTGCCTGCCTGTTGGATCCATATCTCTCTGTGCGTGGATTTCCAAATCCATTCACAAAGAGTCATCAGCTGCGGGTATGTAGTAATCACCTCCGTTCGCTAAAACCAGAATGGCAGCGTTAGCGTTTGAGTGCAGGACGGAGGGTGGGGTACGAGGGGTGGCTAGACAGAACTGTACTTGGGATGTTATTCAGCCCGTAATACCAAGGGCAGCGGCAGAAGCACTGTGGCGTGGTTGGAATAAGTACAATAAAGGAAAGTTTCTGCATGACGAGGTTCTGCAACACATGCTGGAGGAGGTCGGGGGAGGTTGGAGCCAGGTGGATCTGACCCTTCTTCAGGCTGGAGTTGGTCAAGGAATTTACCCCTTCACACTCTCGTTTCCTTCTCACCAGCTGTCTTCATCCATTCTGGTCAGCCAGAGAACGATCCCCCAATATCCTCCCGCTGGATTTGAATGCAGCCTCTCTCCCAGCCTTGGCATCTCTGTGGGAGTAAAACGGTTACCTGAGACCCTCTTCCTGCTCGGAGCGGGGAGGCAGGAAGTTCTGTCTCTTTGTGGGCCACAGGCAATGCGATGTCACAATTTTATGCAGCGTCCTCATGTCTTTCATGTACACTTGAAATGACCCCAAATGCTTGACCAAGTTCATAGAATACTAGGACTGGAAGGGACCTTGAGAGGTCATTGAGTCCAGTCCCCTGCCCTCATGGCAGGACCCAGCACTGTCTAGACCATCCCTGATAGACATTTATCTAACCTACTCTTAAATATCCCCAGAGATGGAGATTCCACAACCTCCCTGGGCAATTTATTCCAGTGTTTCACCACCCTTGTTTTACAGGCTCCAATTAGAACCTCCCCCTTGAGGTTTTGTTCTGCTTCAAAGCCTGTGGCTAGCCCGGTCCAGTGTTAAGAGACCACATGGGTTTTCAGTTAACCGTCCTCCTCCAGCCTTGCTGCTTTTGATGAGTTGGTCACCACTCGTTTCTGCTCCAAAGCCCGACCACTTAAAAACCCCACCCGGTACAAGCGCAGCATTGGAAAAGTAACACAGAAAGTGCGTCCAAGAGAAAATGGATGTAATCTACTGTCCTTGTAAGTACCTGGGGGTGGAAGGGTCCACCATGGTACTTAGGTGCTTTATTGTTCAAGAGTTGTGTCTGGAAGGTCACCGGGACAGCACTTCCATCCGCAGAGCCTGAGTTAAGCACCCAGGCAATGAAGGGAGCAAGGTGCTTTAAACCGCAATCCACGCGGTAGGCAGGGAGTGGCCTAAACGAGCCGTGGGAGATGGTGTATATGGGGGTGGCAGACATGAGAGTGAAGCTTGCTCCACTGGCCACTTTTCACCCCCCATATTTCTTTATGGACCCCCAAAGTGAGCGATGCCTGGAATTGCCTGGCCCTTCAATACTTTGTCCACCAATTAGGCCTACTATCCAGCACATCAGTTTGGATTCATTGCTTTTGGGGCCCGCCTGCCTTTGTTTACCAAGCGTGGTCTTAACACAGCCCTTGAATCATGTCAGCCTGCCGTTTTGTTTGGGTTAGCGGGGTCGCTCTCCTTTTCGCACCGGTTCCCCATTTCCCTTCTGCTCATTGTAGGTTATTTCGGCCTTTTATGAACTCTCCCTCACTTGTCACAGTTGAGCTCACAATTAGTGTCCCCCACAGTGTCACCACAGCTCCCTCCAAGTCTTTCCTGTGGACGCTGCTCCCCGGGTCTTCCGCCTCCCGGAGGCTGCCTGGCACGGGACGGGAGCTGAGAGATCTGCCAGAGGCGCAGGGAGGCAGAGAGCGAGTTGCTCAGACTGTGTTGCTCACTCATTTGTGTCCAGCCTGCAAAGTCTGGCAGAGGGCCGGGTGGGGTAGGAGAAGCAGGGCTTTGGCTCGCAGCTAAAGCTTCATAGGCAGCAGTCCTCAGGGCTGTCGATTGGAGGCGGGGAAGCGGCAGCCGCCCTGGGACCTGATCATTTAAAAGGGGCAATGGTTCCTGGGCTGCAGCTGGAGCCCTAGGTCCCTTGCTGCCGGGGCCCCGGATGGTGCGAGCCAGGCAGCTCTGAAGGGGTGGCTGTGGGAGGCTAGCCCCTGCTTTATCCCCTCTGCCCAAGGCCCTGCCCCTTCCTGCTCTATCCCCTTGCCTAGGGGCCTGGCATTCCTGTCAGCAGCCCTATAAAGGCAGGCAGCTGGCCAGCCAGCAGCACGGAAGCCAGCAAATAGCGCTGAAAACCGGGAAGTTTCTAAGCGGAGTTTGGGGGAGGAGATCTGTGGTGTGTCCCCCTCCCCTCCCAACCCCTTAGACAGGCGTTTAGGAGCAAAGGCTGGGACGGCCGTGGAAGCGGCAGTGGGAGTGAGCCGGAGAATGGAAGAGACGGTGGAGACGGCCGAGTAGGAAGCTGCCGGTTGCGCGTTGTTGCATGGAGCGCCTCCTGAGAGGCTTGGAAATGTGGTGAGGAACGAGGGCTGCGCTTCAGGTGGGATTCTGAGTGGACGAAGGTGGGCAGGAAAAGGAGGCTGGAGGGGAAGGTCAAGACTTGCAGACGCGGGCTGGACCAGAGCACGGTAAGGGCAGACCACGGGCTGAGGAACGAGGCCGATGGAAGTGGGTGACTGAGAACCAGGCGTAGGCAAAGGCTGGCTCGCGGTGGTGGAGAAACAGGCTCACTGGGTTGGAAGAGGAAGGGGAGAGGCCGGCAGTGTCAGGCGAGGGGAGAACAAGGAAGAAGAGAAGAGTGGCTAGTTCTACAAGAGTCACTGGGCAGAGCTAGAGCGCAGAGTCCAGGGCGACTCGCAGAAGACTAAATTATCAAAGGACAAGCAGACCTGTAGTGAGCAGAAGGAAGGCCGGAGGTCTGCACCACCACCAGGCAGAACTAGGTTTGCTCCATGGAGGATTCCCTTCTCAGAAGAATAGACAGGCCCATCGCCAGAGCAGATCCCCGGAACAAAAAAGTGGCGTGTTGCCCTCTACAAGGAGTGACTATGGACTGAGGCCGAAGAGGATCCGGCAGGGGGCAGGAAAGAGTCCTCGGATTGTCCCACGCCTGGGAGCTGACGACGCGGCTGGAGTCTGGCAGGAGCACGCCGCGGGAGACTGCGCCAGGCTGGGGAAGGCACTTGGAGAACAGCAGGCTCGGGATCTTCGGGGGGTTTCTACCTGGCCGCCAAGAGGTAGTACAGAGCCGGGACAGCGACACTGAGGCCAGGCAGTGAGCCCGGCAGTACAGGCGGGTGAGGGGTTTGGGCCAAGCCAGGCAGAAACAGCTAAGCTGTGCACAGAGCCAGGGGACCAGACTGGGGGAACCAGAGCTCCTGGTGCAGGGAGGGAAGGCAGCCGTGACAGGGATCCTGGAGCCACGGTGGACTCCCCGCGTGTCTGGAGCACCGGAACTGGAGGGACGTGCTGCTGGGGAAGGACAAAGGCCGGGGAGTGGAGGGGGGCGTGGTACATGGGTGATGCTAAAGGCCTGTAAAGGAATGAGATGGGAGGGAACGGATCAAACAGAATCTGTTCAGGCCAAAATCCCCGTGGAGAAGGAAGGTAACAGGCGGCACTGGGATAGCGCTTGGGGGCTGCGCCGTCCCCCCAGGAGCCGGTCTGGAGATGGAGAGAGACCTCCAGGAAATGAATGCCCCGGGAATCGTGAGGTGGGGGGAGACTGATCTCCCAGACACTGACTGGAGGACAAGGGTTACGACTTAAGGCAGGGTCCAGTCATTCCTGGATGTGATGGCCAACGGATTTCTTCACCAAATAGTCCCCAAACCAAGAAGAGGAGATGCCATTTTAGACTGAGTATCAGAAAGTAGCAATGACCTCAGCAGAACTTGCTGAATGTAGAGGACAACTTTGATTCTCGTGGTCATGAATGTAAACAAAATGGAAGGCTAAACAAGAAAGCTGCCGCTAGAGGCCTGGGTTTCAGAAAGGCAAACTTAAACAAAAAATGAAGGGCATGAATTCGGGAAGTGGACTGGAGTGAGGAACTAGAGAATCTGAAAGCAGAGGAAGCTTTAAGTCAAAGTGGCAGAAACTATATGGAGCCTGCATCTCAAGCAAGGATTAAAATTCATCGGGAAGGTTTGCAGGCCAAACCAGAGGCACGAGCATCTCAGCTGCTTGTCAAGAGAAAGCAGAGCGCCTACAAGGAAAGGAAGAAGGGATGGATCCGCGAGGAATGCTGCCGATTGGAGGTCAGAGCGTACAGGGGTAAAGTGAGAACTGCCAACAGGAAATTAAAAACCAACAGTTAATTGTTCTGTAGCCATATAAATACAAAGAAAACAAGGAGAGACGAAGTGGGACCTTTAGCACGGGAGATAGAAACCCCTGGTTTACTCGCGGTCGATCGCACTGAGCCAAACTGCTTTCTCTGAGGAGCTCATTGCTGGTCTGGACAAAGGAAGAGCAGTAGGTCTGAGCTACCAGGATGCTTTCCATAAAGCATTTGAGACACATGGAAAATCATTGGTTTAAACGGGAGAAGATGAGGGGTCATAAAAGAATTGAAAGGTGGGCGAGAAGCTGGAAAAAGGGGCAATTTCAGTGGGTTCCACTGCGAGGGGATCTGCCAGGCGGTAGGGAGGTGACTAGTTGAATGCCTCAAGACTCAGTCCTGGGACATTTTGATTAGTGGCATTGGCACAAAGTGCAGGAGTGTGCGAATGAGATTTGTGGGTGACACAAAGTTAGGCAGCATTGCCAGCACCGAGGAAGATCGGAATATCAAACAGGAAGATTCGGGCCACTTAAGAAACGGGTGTAATAGAAATGGGATGGAATTTTATAGTGCAGAGTGTACGGTCAAGCCTTTAGGAATTCTTGCTGTAAGCTGGAGACATATCAGTTGGAGACGAGAGAATAAGACAGACCTGGTCGATCACAGGGTGACCGAGCAGCTAATGTGATGCGGCTGTGAAACAGACAAATGTAATCCTACAATGGGTCAGGCAAGGAATTTTCAGCAGAGACAGGGAAGTGTTGTTACCATTGTACCAGGCCCTGGAAAGACCACCTCTGTGTGCAATTCTGGTCTCCCGTGTTTCAGAAAGATGAATTCAAACTGGAACAGGTGCAGAGAATGGCTGTTGGGCTGATCAAAGAAATGGAAACCCTGCCTTATGAGAGGAGACTGAAGGGAGCTTGGCTACGTTAGCCTAACATTGAAGGCTGAGGGACGATGTGGTTGCTCTCCTGTTATTTAGGATAGGGGCCAGTGCTGGCACACGAAGAAATGGCTATAAACTGGCCAGTAGCAAGTTTAGGCTTGAAATTAGGGAAAGGTTTCTGTCTGTCAGAGGAAACCGCTTTCCAAGAGGGGCAATGGGGCAAAACTGACATTGGTTGCAGGCGGAGCTGTTGAGCTGATGGCAGTAAGGATTTGCTGAGACTGCTTACCGCAGTATATGGCACAGCTGTGGCTGCTCTTAGCACCGATGCCACGCTAAAGGGCGCAAGCTCTGAGTTATTACAGCGAATTCTTTCCCAGGCGACGGCTGTGCCTCTCGCCCGTGTGCTCAGGGTCACTATATTTGGGGGCAGGAAGGAATTTTCCCCTGCATCAGATTGGCAGAGCCTAGAGGGGTTTTACCTTCCTCTGCAGTATAGGGCACAGGTCACTTGCTGGTGTGAACTTGGAGAATGGTGGATTCCCTGGAACTTTAAGTTTTTAAATCAAGATTTGAGGTCTTGAGTAGCTCAGGTTACAGGCCTATTACAGG
>CM057847.1:2451072-2468673 GCA_030068395.1 Apalone spinifera
CCTGTAGCCACATCATGTCTATGCTGTGTTGTACCCTGGAGAAACAATAAACCCGCTCTATTCTACTGGCTGGCGGAGTCTGTTCTGGAAGCACCGTCTGACAGGTGTCTGTCTAACCTGCTCTTAAATCTCTCCAGTGATGGAGATTCCACAACCTCCCTCGGCAATTTAGTCCGGTGTTTCACCCGTTTAAATGCTTCACTTTGTGTAACTCCATTTAGTCTCTACATTGTTTTGTGTCCAGCCCTGTGCAGGGTGGGTTAGTGCCAACTGCTGCTCTGCAGGCATTCAGTGGAGGACACAGCAGTGCATTGGGTTTTGTGTTAGTGCTTTGTCAGGATGGACTTTAAATAAATACCGTCAGTGCAACAGGACTGTTGATGCAGCAAGGAGGTTGAAGTGTGATGTGCCCCCAAGATAGAAAATTAAAAATGAAATTTCCTTCCGCAGGCATTTGTGGGCCTCTTGGGCATTGTACAAAATGTTGTGTATTATTGCGTAAGGTGAAGACTTAAAGGTGACCTTCAATGGGAAAGGAATTATAATTGTCCTTTTTTTATATACTTTTTATGTTTTTTCTGCAATTTTTTTTAACATGGCAAATTTAGGTCTTGGCTAACTTGTTTTTGCTGGAAGACTATGGAAGATTGGAGAACTAGCAGCATTGTGCTAGAGGGAGGAAGTGAAATCGGAGCAAACAAACAAAGGGAAAGATTTTCATTGAAATTTTAGAATGCTTTGGGTTTTATTAATTTAGCACCGATTAGAGTAATGTAAGTAAACAATGGAGCCCAGTGATGTCTTTGAGGCTGCATTAATCGATCCATTGGCAGTCGATTGATCACATCTGCTTAGACGCAATAGATTGATCTTTGAGTGCTCTCCTGTCAATGCCGAGACTCCCCCAGGACGAGAAGAGGAGCCAGTGTCGCCAGGAGAGCAGCCCCTGCTGACCTTACCGCACACTAGGCACCATAATAAGTACATCAACTTCAGCTACACTATTTATATAGTGGAAGTGATAAAGATCAGATTGGCAGCAGGGGATAGTGTAGACTAGGCCTAAGAGTGAGGTCCCAGTCTAGTTGTCTAGTCCTGCAAGGAGACATCCAGCACAGACAGAGAGGCTGTTCCCCACTCTGGCACTTCAAGTGCAGTAAGGGAGGGCCTGCAAGAGACTTTAAAAATACCTTGCCTCTCTAGGTTCTGCTTCAAAAACTCCCCAAGGTCACAGATCCCCTGACCTTGGGAGGTAGCTGCCACCACCCAAATGAAAAGGAAGAAATCACTTGGGAACTTATTCCAGAGGAGTACCCAAGCTTTTTCGTCACAAGAGAGCTTGAAGAAACAAACTTTAATCTCTGATAGCTGACCTCTCGGTCTTAGGCATGCATATACAGACCTTCTCTTACCTTCCAGGACACAAGAATCAGATCATAGCCTTAAAAGAGGTGATTTTATTAACCAAACAAAAAGAGATACTTGGTTTGCTAGGTGTTATAAAGACAAAAACAGATTAAAGCGCAGAGAATTGTTACAGTGTATGTGGGAGCGGGGGACACGGAATCAGTACTGAATAGGGTTGCTAGATGGTTTAACCAAAAATACCGAATTCCCCCCTCCTCCCCTGCAAAAAAAAAAAAAAACACTGGGGAAAAATTCTGTTGATGGGGGGGAAAAAAAGGGGGGGAGACCAAAGTTGTTGAGCAAAACAAAAAAAAGGACCCCGAGAGCGAGCATTATTAAGCAACAACAACAAAAAAGAACCCTCATAGCATTAAAACAGCATGTCCCCTTTAAGTGCATGCAGAGTCAGAATAGGGGTAGGAAGAGGGGAGAGGTTGAGCACTAAGACCCAGGGAAGGCATTGCTTCCCCTTGTTTCAGGTCTTTAGGCTTTTTGGTAGTGGTCATCTTGTTTGGTTGAGCCAGAAGGCAGCTTCCCTGCGGAACCAGATAAGCAAGAGGTCCAGGGGGCGGGGGTCCGGAGGCCTGCGGGGGCAGGGGCTGGGCCCAGTTGCTGAGAGTATCATAGGGTTGCCAGGTGTCTGGTATTTTCGCCTCTTGGCAGGGGAAAAAACCCAGAAAATACCGGACATTTTAGGTGTCCAGTATTTTCTGAATTTTTTTACTGGACAGGAGGCGAAAATACTGGACTGTCCAGGTCAATACCGGACACCTGGCAACCCTAGTACTGAAGAGTTTAACCAAACAACAAAATAAAGAAAATCACCTGATTGCATCTAAACACACATTCTCTATCTACTCACGTATCCATACTTCCAAGGTCCAGTCCAATTCTAGGCCCAAGTATTCTTTTTTTTAGGCATGATATCCCTGTCTGGTTCAATTCATCATTTCCCACCAGCTCCTGGTTTAAACTTGCCCAAAGGAAAACAGCAGGCACGTTCCCTTTCATTTCAAATCTCAACACTTTCTTCCCATTAGTTCTCCTGGCTCCCTGCCAAAACTTTCTAGCTACCTGGGTTTAACCTGTTAGTTACTGAACGCTGGGATGTTTAGAAAAGGACAGCTCTCCTCCTTTCCATTACAGAGGATAAGACTTAAGAGTTCTGATATTTCCAAAGCAAATAGAAATTGAAAAAACCCAACACCCATAAACCTCAACTCCCTTTCAGGGGTTCTACATTGTAAGGAAGCAAAATGGGCCTGAATCCAAATTCTTTTCTCCCTTGCAGATTACCCTTCCAAGAGAGCGAATTACAGGGTCTTTTCAAAAACTTCTTTTTCTTCTCTGCTCGTTCCATGGGGCCCAATCATGCAGTTTTTACTTGGCACTCCTTTGAATGGAAGCTCTGTCTGAGTAAGGATGGCAGGGTGGTGCCTGTAGGGAGAAAGCACGAAAGGAAAGAGAAATGCGCTATATTTCAGTTCTGTTTTGCATGTCTTTCCAGGTGCCCTGCCAGCTACAGCGTTAAATAGAAATGCCAGGCGGAGAGCAATTAAAAGGGGCTGTCGCTGGAGAGGAAGTACGTGTCCAGCCATGAGCTGCTGAGGCTGTTCTAATCCTCCCATGGATGCTGCCGCACGAGCCATGCAGCACTTTAGATGTCAGCCTTGTTGGCAGGGGCGGGGCAGGCTGGGCAGAGCGCTGTATGTGAAAGAGAGATCAAGTGGCACTGGAGAAAGGGAGGCCGAGCAGATGAAAGAGACCCGAAAAGGCAGGCAGGGCTCTGGCCGCAGTCTGTTTACATTGGCGGGAGCGATGATGAATGCGCTGGTGTGTACGGTGTTTTAGCACCCCGGGCACGTGGGTAACCCATTGTTTTGTGTCGTCCCCCCCCGCTTATTGGCATTCTGCTGGGAACAGCAGACTCCCTGAATGGTGCAAGGAAGTGACATAAGTGACTGAGGTTGTGTCCGTTTCCCTACGCCCACGGTGCAGCTCTGGAGAACACCTTTGGGACACAGCTAGTTCTGTCCTGTGAGCTCTTTCTGACTGTGCCAGCCCAGCTCTTTGATGGCTATGGGGAGTTATGGCCCTCGGGGATGCCAGCAGCTTAGTATGGTGGCTGTAGTTTAAATAACCCCCAAAGGGGAATATTGGCACTCAGGTGAGAGTCTCGAATTGTTCCTGCAGTAGGGAGACCGAGCTCCAAGTTCGCCTTTGCTATAGCATGTGGCTAACAGTGACAGCTGCCCGAGGGAGCCCTGGGAGCCCGGGTGTCAGACAGACGGCCACAGGCTGTGTCCGGTCTGCTTAATGTGTCTGTGCCCCGCTGTCACCATCCCGGGTTCCTCCCCAGGTCCAATGCTTGCCCTGCCCAAGCTTTTTCCAGGAGGTGTGTTTGCTTAATAGAGGTTCGTGCAAAACCAGTCTTTTAACTCATTCCTTAGCTCCCGGCTTGAGGCCCACCCCTCCCGGGGGGTCTGGCACCGCCTGCTCCAGATTCCCAACTTGTCAGTTCTTCTCCCTGCCTGTTGCAGCCATCTCAGGGCTGCCTTCCCAGGGCCGTGGCTCAGTCCAGTCCGTCTGCCCTTCGGACAGCCCACGAGCAGCCCTTTCTGGGGGTAGTTCGGCCCTCCTGACTTGGCTGGACTGGATTCACTTGCTCTGATCCATGTGTGGGTGCTGGTCCAGCCTCTGCGGTGAGAGCCGCATGACACGCTCAGGCGGGACAGAACCTGTTCCTTCTCAGAAACCAGTGTCTAACCCTCACGGCTGCAAATAAAACCAGATCTGATCCATGCAGAGAGATTTCACAGCCGACATGCTGGAATAATGACTGAGTTGGGGACCTCCCCCACCCCACTAATGCCTGGGGAATGTCCACTCCGAGGGGGCTGCCTCTGACAGCAAGGACAGGGCTGGTGATTGCTCGCAGGGAGCGTTGTGACTTAGTGTCAGGGCACTGGGTGTGGTCACGCAGGCGTCCAGCAGCAGAACAGCTTGATTCTTGTTGGGAGAGGATCACACTCTGTCCAGACAGTTGCCCCTGTTTTATTCTTGAGGCTGGGGATGCCAGGGCTCACTCGGAATGAGCGGCATCAGGATTTAGTGAGCCGGTGTCAGAGTCCAGGTGAGTAACGTCAAGGGTCGTGTGTTTCTACAGAGCTGCCTTCCTCTCCCATTACCGTCTGGGAAACGAGGAAGCAGCCACTGATGGCTAGAACCGTTAGCTCTGCCATCTTCTCCCCTTTGTGATGTCTAATGAGCCTTAGCTGGCTAACGCGGGAACATCGTCTCCTGTCTAGGATCCCACTCATTCATCCTGCTAGGAGAGAGGTGGCCAAAGTACAGGACACAAACGTGTGCAAAGGACTCTATGCCTCCCCTCATCTTCTGAGATATGGAAGAATGAGACTAACATGAGGAGTCATGATATCATGGGTGCTGTCCCCCATTCTGCCACAGACTTCCCAGGTGACCTCAGGCAAGTCATTTAGCCCCTGAATGCCTGCCTTAGTTTCTGCATCTGTAAAATGAGGCTAACACAAACCTTCTCAAGAGACTTGTGGGGTTTAATCAGCGGTCTTGGAAAGTGTAATATATGTGTTAAGTGTTATTAATAAGGGGTGTGGGCCAATGTTCCCTCGGAGCTTTTCCATCCACATGTGGAATAATTGTATGTGCACCAGGGCATGTGCATGTGCACCACCAGGAAAAACATTAGCTGTGGGTGCTCTGCTAATCAGCTGGGTGGCATTTGAACCTCTCCTGAGTGGCCCTCCAAGCGCCCAGCTTACAAGGAACACTATGGCCGAAGAAGGCTGATCCCAGCATGCCCTGCTCCATCTGGATCCCGTACTTTCCAAGAGGGTTTTGGAGAGCTAAGGATGTTCCCATGTGAATAGCTTTTCCCTTTCAGTTGAATAGGGTAGAGCTGAAGGAAACTGGCCAACCCAGGCCAGATGGTTCTCACGGGCGTCAGAGACCCGTCTGCTGGTAACGTGGGTGTTGTGTTGCTCCAGTCTATGGGCTGCAAATTGCTTTCTCTTCCCCGTGTCCAGGGAAAGTGGAGGTGGACAAGGGATCCCGTTGCCTTGGCAATCCCCAGCTGTTGAATGGACGAGGCCATGGGAAGCTGGCATAAGTTAGAGCAGCCTTAAGTGTGTTCTTTCTTGGACTGGCATCTGGCCTGCTGCAAATCAGCCCTCGATTTGAGGGAGCACAAAGAGGGCTAAACCCACCTTTGCCAGGCCGGCTGGGCAGCAGGGCAAATACTTCCGCGTGCTTTGCCAGGTGATGGGGGTGTGAGAGAACGGTTATTTTAATCCTCAGGGGAGCGCTAGAATTCTTAGCAATGACACGGTTACTTGGTGCCCTCCCCGAGGGGTGGGGCTGGCAGCCGGTGCGCTCTCGGCCTCCCTCCCGAGGAGCCCCCTGCTGCCCTGCACTGCTGTCTCTGATACAGAGGCAGTAGTGTGGAGTGGTAACAGCCCTGTCCACAGGGGGCCCTAGCTCCTCGCAGACAGAGGCTGCTCTGGCATCTCATGGAGCAGCCTCTGCCCACAGCAAGCCCGGGCCCGCCATGTGTTCACACTCCCCTGTGCGTTCTTCCTTCCATCCTCAGACCAGTGGGCTGGGACTGAGCCAGCCCGCCAGTCTGAGTTTTAAATGCAGAGCATGTGGTGGTGGTGTGGGGGGGGGGGGCTTGTTGCAGTTAATCGGACACTTAACAGATAAGCCATCGCTTATCCGTTAACTGGGTAGCTATTAATCATCCCTAGTAGTATCACAGCAAGGCTGGGAAGCTGGGCTGTTCTCTCCCTGGGCAGCGAAGGGCAGTGTCGGGGACCAAGGGTGTTGGACCCAGATCCATAGGACTCTCAGGAGCAATATGTTCCCATCTGCTCCACAGGGAGCTGCTAACAGCTGCTAGGGCAGCCGCAGAACCCTGCCAGAGGCCGGGTTGGTGGAACGCCGAGGGTCCCGACGGGTCCACAGCTTCCGTCTGTACGAACCCAGCACAGATGCAGGGGTTTGTCCACGCGCCTGGGATCTGCCTCGCTTGGAGAGAGCCACGTTGCTTGCGCTCCTCCTCCCCGGGCTTGTCTCCCAGCCATCCCAACCTGGCCTGGCTCTGCCTGTCATTCTGGAGGTCCGCTCCCAAGTCTGCCTCCTGGCACCGGGCTCTTGGTTTGTCTTCTGACCCGTGCCTGGTACCCGCCATGCCTGGCTCTCCGCACGCCTGTTTTGTCCACTAGCTCAGACCCCCTGTGCTCTGATCGTGACAGGTAGCCATGTCCTAGGCAGCCTGGGGAGCTGGCCCCGCATCACCCTGCGTGCAGAAGGGGCCGGCGCCCTGCCCCCTTCTGCAGTGCGACGGTAAAAGGACAGCGTGCTGAGCCCTGCTTTTGTGTTCTGTTTAGCTGAAGAAGATTGGTGGTGGTGGCTTTGGCGAGATTTATGAGGCAATGGATCTCCTGACCCGTGAGAACGTGGCCCTGAAAGTGGAGTCCGCCCTGCAGCCCAAACAGGTCCTCAAGATGGAGGTGGCTGTCCTGAAGAAGCTACAAGGTAAGACAGGAAGGACTTGGTGCCTGGCAGCGGTGTGTGACCTTACACGTGCCCTGGCAGGGGCAGGCTTGGAGACCAAGTTTGTCTTAATTCGGCCTCATTGAGAGTGTATTTGTGACGTGAAGCTTTTCAGCACCGATCTCTGTTACGCTTGGCATTGCCTTGGGCTGCCAGAGTCTGAGACCCCTTCTACTCCGCTTGTCCGGAGCTCCTCGTCCAGCTCTGTGAGAACATTTCCTCCAGTCCCCTGGACCCCAGACCTGGCTCTGAGGTTTCTTTATGGGTGACCAGGCTCAGGTGTGGCAGCCTGGGTTAGGACGACCCACAACCCCAGCGTACATAATTATGCAGCAGATTCTATACCTAGACTGAAACAGACGAACACGCGCGCTTTACGTTTACCTCGTACTGTACGTTTGGCATCCTGATTTTGGGAGCCAGCCCCTGCACAGCGCATGAAATGTCCTTATGCTATAAAATGTACAAGTGCGCTAAGCTGCAGCCGCAAGCTGATCACATGTGACTTTTCTGCTTGCTTTTTATTTGCTCGCATATTATTGACAAGGCCGCTTGTGAATTCATGCTGTTTGCATGGCTAGCTGTTGTTTCCTTACTGTTTTCTTTCACTGTCCCTGCAAGGCCTGCATTTCCACAAACACCCCCCCTTTTAGTACAGTGGTGTTAGTTGCTAACTGTACAACCATTAAAAGTACCCTGACTATCTGAACTATAGGGTGGAGGCTCACTCCTCTTCATAGCCCACAAAGGCTAGCCGCTCCCCCAAAAGGGGGACCTAACATTATTTTTTTTGGCTGTGGGCTGGGTGATGGATACCAGCTGTTCCCAAGTATGTTTTAGTAACCCTTGTCTTAGTTCTTCTGTTCCCTAAACCTAATGAATTACAAGTTTATTACTGTATCTATCACATCCAGGAGCTTTGTACACCTATTGCTATTGGGCTTTTAAGATCCAGACTTAAGGGAAGAATACTCTAAGATTCCTTCTTCAGTGTTGACTTTCCTTCTAGAGTTACTATGTACAAATGGTTAGGGGATTTCTAGGAGTTTTATCTAGCACCACAGCAAATCCAGCATGTTCCCTGGGCCCAGACCTGCAGTGGTGCCCACAAGCCACCACGCACCTCTGGCCCTTTCCAGCACAGGTTGTTTTTACTACACCATCTTCCTAGCTCCTCAGCTGTACCGTGCGATTGGTAGCCTGTGCCCCCCAGAGTGAACCCACACACCGGCGACACCCATTAGCATCTCTCAAGTTCAAACCACCGAACGAGTCTTGGGCTTTCCAGACCTTGTCAATAGTTTGCAACAATAGTTGAGGAGGCAAAACAAACTCCTTCCGCACTACAGAGGCTGTAGTGGTTTGACACTTCACTTCATGGTATTGGACCCTTGTTCATTTCCTTACCCAGGTGTCCTCTCTCTTGTCCACTTTTAACTTTCCCACGGCAATGAAAGGGGACAAGTTTTCTTGCTCCATATCACTGAAGCCTGGTTTTACTTTGTATAGCATGTATCCCCCACACTGCACAGAGTTATTGGAGCACTGTGATTTAATCCCATGCATGCTTAAAAGCAATTACAACCTGTATATTATGGACAGATAACAAAGCTTAACGAGTTCTCGGTTTTGCTCATTCAGTGGATGTGAGATTTTTGCTGCTCTCTTCTGTTGAAAAGCTTGGTCAGATTCCCACTGCACCTGTGTGTCCGCTAAGCTTCAGAGAAACAGTCCAGTTCTTGTGCCAGTGTTGTTCAGTTTCTTTTGTTGTATTTGCTGCTCCCCGTGGGTAGTTGTACACCATGCCGAAGTAGACATTTGTCGTCAGGAAGCCCTTTCGACAGTTCGTAATTATATTACACCAGATGTCAGTGCGCACGATCCGTTAGGTAACTGCTGATTGGTAAAATTCAGTAACACTGACACATAATGCAATGGAACATTTCTGTACCATATTTACCCCCATGTAGATTTTAACCCTAGACCATGGCCCTGTTTGCCATCTAAGACCCTTTATTCTTTTTTGTTTTGTTTGTTTTGACTTCCACTTAGGGTGCTCGAAATAAGCTAGGCAGTTTGAGCTACGCAAATTGCGTAGCCAATTTCGAGTCAGTTTCAAAATAGCTTATTCTGTCATTTGGTGCTGTCTACACTGCACCAGATTTCGAAATAACCCACAATTCCAAAACGTCCCTTACTCCTCGTGGAATGAGACTTAGAAGGACGTCGGAATAGCGAGCCCGTTTTATTCCAAAATAACGGGCTTGCTTTGAAGATGTGGGAAAGCTATTTCGGGATACTGCCGGTATCCCGGAATAGCGCTGCAGTGTAGACGTAGCCAGAGTGTTTATTCCCTTAGTTGCATTTATGTTGCACCACAGTTAAAAGAAACTTCTGAATACAGTTTTCAGCAGCAAATGTTGTCATGTTTGTGTGAATGGGCAGTGCATGATTTGAAATGGCTCTAGCATCCACAATTAATAACCTGTTAAAAGAGAACAAAATTGGGGTGCCATTTCCAAATAGGATTTTGGCAGCTGGGCTTCCCTCCTATTTACTGTTCTTCCTTGATGCTGGGTTGGTTTATCCTTTCAAAGCACACGGCTACCTGAAAAAGAAAACGCAACTTATCGGAGCTCCTCTTGGGAGCCCACACAAGATTTGAATTAAGTAACGTAGAATCCTAGAACCGGAAGGGACCTTGAGAGGTCATCAAGTCCAGTCCCCTGCATGTTCACCTTTCTTTTACCCCTTCACTATATGCACTGTATGCTCCATAGGAATGCACACTGCTTTCATCAGGAACTTCCACTTTTCACTTGCTATAATACTAGATGAGCTATGTTAATTTAATTGATTAATATTTTTTCTGCCATGCTTTCTGCCATTGCTTTATTACTAAAAAAGGAATCCAGGGCCTTTCCTTAGTATCCTCCTTCGGGCTAGGCTTTTAGTCCCTATTTTCATGTACTGATTTATAGTTAACATGTAGAACCTAATTTGTTTGTAAAGAAAAGGTTAAACATTGTAAAAGCATAGAGGTGCCCAAAGTGAAGGCTGCCAGGAGATGTTGGCTGCTGCCCAGAGAGAGTCTGGGTCACCTTTGCAACTCTGAAAGATTTGGCTGGATTTGTAATGGAATCTTTGAAAAGCCAACTTATTTCGCTCGTATGTTTCACGTTTTCTTTTTAAAGGCTTTTTAAAAATTCGGCAGTCCCCGGCTGGGCTGCAAACAGTTTCAGACCAAATAAATACTTGAAGCTTGCTCGGCCTCGCCTTGCCAGCTGAGCCTCTGAAACACCTTCTTTTCTACAGTGGTTTTACACTCCTGAAGTCTTCTCTTTGTACACGGCAAATTAGGAGCTGCCCCTCATTTCAGTTGCTCACATTTCCAAATGGTGATTTTAGGTTTATACGTAAGCTTTGCCCAGGGGAACATTTTTGGCTTGGGGGTTGATAATTGCTGTGTTCTAGTCATATTTGGTTTTACTGCCATTTTAACTCCCTTCTTTTCCTTCTATGTCTCAGCTGTCAGAGACTTTAGGAAGCTGATTTTCTGACTGGCATTATTTCTGGTTTCCATAGAATCCTAGGGCTGGAAGAGACCTCAGGAGTTCATCAAGTCCAGCCCCCTGCCCCAGGGAGCTTTTTTTGCGTGGTTCCCCCTTACAGTTTGTTGTCTGAGCAGATCAGTGTCCCTTGTGTTGCTCTGAATTATTTTTCTACACAGCTGTACCTAGGTTACATCCAGACGAGGGCACTCAGAAGCAGTGAAGCCATACAGAAATACCTATTTTGTTTTTAGCGATTTAGACTAAATCGTCCCTTGTCAAATGATATTGTCTGTCTGTTTGCAACCGTCATTGATGCTGGAGTATTTATACCCAATTGCTTTGAGAAAAAGGTTTGGTTTCCTTCTGAGTGGCTGTAAAGGGACAGCCTTTGGCCCCCTTGTACAATTTCACTAAAAGGGTTCCACCAGCCCTGACGATCCAGAGCTGTACCAGCGTGTCAAGGCTTAATCCCCACTCTGGCACAATGACTGCAGAAGCGGGGGCCCGCAAAAGTACCCCCAAACCTTCTCTTTCCAGGCTTTGGTATAAAGCTTCCCCCCAAAATCTTAAAAACCGAGATTTTGGGGATAAAAATCCACTGCCACCACCCAAGTAATGGTAAGAAAACAGGGAAGAGATCGCTTGAGAAATCTCAGCCCTAAAGTAAAACCAGGACACACACACAAAAAATTAACCAATACCAGGTTAATTAAAAAAAAGAGAGAGAGCTTTTATTATCACCACAATACTCCTGTTACAAGCATAATGACTAGCTGGAAAAGTCACCAATTAATATATTCATGGGTGACCCCCATGGGCCAAAAGCGTAGTTACAAAAGAGAGAAAAACCCATTTTTAAATGCACAGACATCAGATTCCCATTCCCAAATCATAAAACAATAAAACCTCACGGATTTATCTAAACTTTACCCTACTTACAGATAGTGAAGAGTCTTTTCTTGTAGCAAGACGTGTGTCTGTCTCCCTCAGGATTTGGAGAGAAACTGCTCTGGGACAAAGGAGGGGAAAACCAAAAATGTCTTTGTTCCAGTTTGAAGTCCCTATCTACATTTCTATTGGCTGACTGCTACCTGGCTTAGGTACAGTTAACCCTTTAGTCCCCAGGCTGCTGGCTAACCCTCATGGTCATGACACGGCATAACTGGGTTTTATTATTAGACAAACTTTTCACAGGTTTACTTCCACTTGGAACACTTCCACAACTACCGCTGTTTAGTTCCCTTTGAGCAGTGCAGTGTCAAATGGTGCAAATCCCCCTTTATCGCTGCGCAAAGCTGTTCCTTAAACTGCTTGCCTATCGCTCAGTGACAGGTTCCTCCGCTGCTGTCTCTCTGTTGCCATTCATTAAGTGCCGTTCCTCCATGGTTGTCCCTGAGTCTTATTCTTTAAAGCTCCAGTGATGTTCCAGAGCCTTCCTCCATCAGCTCCTTGAGTATTCTAGGCTACATTTCATCAGGCTAGTTGGGGCTTGAGAGGGAAAGCGAGGTCCGTAAACGAGGCAGGCTGAAATGGGGCCGACAAAGGGCTTACAAGGGCTAAGAGAGGCTTTCACAGCTCTGTCAAGGCAAAAGTGCTCTAGACCAGTGTTTTTCAACCAGTGGTACAAGTGCCCTTAGGGGTGCTCGAGAGAAATCTGGGGGGTACGTCAACACAACTGAAATGTGGAGAAAACTGAATGTTTGTTTTCAGTTTTACAGCGCTTTATTATTTTTGTACTTTTTACACCCAAAAATGTAATCGCCCGCCTGGCTACGATTAAGTTGTTTTAACAAATGTGTTGCAATAATAGAAAAAAAATTGTGCATCTGAAAACTGTAGGTACTGGGGGTACTTATAATTTTTTTTAAAAAGTGGGTACTTATTAAATTTTTTGTAAAGGGGTACTTTATAGAGAAACACTGCTCTAGTAAATCAGCAGGGATGTGACATTCAGCCAGGGAGCATTGGCTGAGCTACGTTTTTTTTCAAGATTTGGTCTCAAGAAGCAAAGTCATCAAGAGATTTGAACAACTGTGAGTGAAGGAGGGTGTGCGATTGAGTTATCGATCCAAAGCCGGGAGGCACCTCCTGGAATTCTCACGCAGGCAGAGCCACCACATCAGGACGTGTGTGCTAGGGCAGGCGGGGGACTGACTAAGAGATGTGCCGCAGATTTCTGACTGTTCTGTGGGGAACCACCCAAGGCGTGGAAACCAGCCTCGATCCTCACAAATGGGCACAGAGCACACTGGGTAGGTCTTCTCGGGGAAGTCCAGCTGGCAGATCGGTCCCTCCAATAGTGAGGAACAGAAGAGTAGTAAATAGTGGAATTGAAACAAATAGGGTGGGTGTATGGATACCAAGTCTGTGCATCTGGGATGTCTGTAGCCAGCTTCTTTCATGCAAGCTTCCTGCCCACATGCTTTGCGCCGTTAAATGGCCGTGTGTCAGTGCTACAGGGAAGAGCAGTGCCGAGGGAGAGGAAGCGAAGAGGCCCATGCGGTGGCTGTTCTCAGTGGGAGTTGTGGGGGTGCCGCAGGGTTCCAGATGGGGCGGCCCTTGGGATGTCTGGGGCCCGGCGCAGTGCTGCTGGACTGGGGGCCCCTCTGGCTTCAGCTCAGAGGGACGGGCGGTTTTTGAGAGCTGTGATTGTATAAGCATCAGCAACACACTAATGAAAAGCTCTTAACACGGAATGTAAGGTAAGGTCCTGTTGCCTGACATGGGAAGGGTTGCCAGGTGTCCAGTTTTCACCCGGACAGTCTGGTAATTGTGTCTTCTGTCCAGTTAAAAAAAACCCAGAAAATACCGGACATGTAAAATGTCCGGTATTTTCTGTCTTTTCTTGGACAGAAGGCTGTCAGGGACATTTTCCCCCTGCTGTGTCTGATGGGGGGGAGTGAGCAGTGTGGGAATTTAAAGGTGCAGCGTCTTTTTTTTTTTTTTTTTTTTTTTTTTTTGCGCAACCAATTTTTTCCCCCTGCCATGTTATGGATTTTTTGTGACGGTATCTGCCAACCCTAGACACAGGGAACTCAGAAACTGCCAGTCTAGACCTGGGGCTGGCGAATGGCATTCCCACAGGAGTGGCTCTTTCACAGGTTGTAGGTGCTGCGGGTACGCCTGGCAGGCTGTGGCCCTTGTAAATTAACTAGATCCACTCTGGAGGCGACAGAGCCGGGCCAGGGAGAGGCAGGGGGGCGGTTCAGATTTGGGAGCAGTCACAAGCGATGCACAGGGGTGCTACTGTCCGCTGCTTGCCGGGCGGGAAGGCAGGAAGCTGCACTGCATCCATAGTGATGGCGTGTGGGGCCGGGCCGGGCGACAGGTGACCCATCGGCTGGCAGCAGTGGAGAGGAGGGTGTGGCTGAGGCCTGGGCAGAATGGGAGGCGTGGAGCTGGGGACCGCCCGGGGGAGGAGGGAGCAGGCTCGGGGCTTACCAGATGTGCACGAGGAGTCGTTGAAGGGAATGCAGTGGAGCCGGGCTGTGGAGTTTGACTGCGGAGTTCTAGCTGGGATGTTGCGCTGCCGGCTGCAGGGGGGGACTTGGGGGGCATCTGCACGTTCCTGCTAGTGGGCTACAGGACGTTGCCTTTCAGTGCAGCGGGCTGCCCCTCGCAGCCTCTCGCGCTCCAGACACGAGGGCACAAAGGGGCCGGTGGCCGTGCACAGCCCCGGTGCCCTTCAGGCCTCCCCCTTCACCAGCATCTCTGGTGCCTGTTTCTGCCCCCACAGGTCTGTCCGTGCTATTGCCAGGCTCCGCTGCCTTGCCGGCTTTGGCAAGGACAGTTCCCCCTCCCCGCAGGCAGAGTAGGCAGGAGACCTGCTGGCTAGGCTCGGGGGGGCCGTGGGACGGTCTCTGTGGGAGCCCTAACACTTGGCTCTCAGCCCCTCATCGTGGGGCCAGGGAAAGGCTCTTGGGCCCAAACTGGCACCTGCCTCTTGATCTGGGGCCAGGGCCCGGAGCGCGGCAAGTTGCCCCTCTGGCTCCGTCCTGGCAGAGGCACCGTGGGTCAGAACTCAGGGCTGCTCGGTGCTGGCAGCAGCCTCTCCGGGCCACAGGCTCCCCCAGCATCGGGAGAGGCCAGGGCCGTGATGGGTGCGGTGGGTCAGGCTACCCGCAGGCTCCAGAGCCCCCGTCCACTGGGAGCGACAAGGAGCAGGGTTTGCCGGCATGTTCAGTGCCTGGATCTGAGGAGAGGCTGCAGCGGGGTGGTGACTGTCCAGGGCTGCTGTCTCCTGGACTCTCCCCACCTCTCCTAGACAGCGGGGAGCTCTGGCTCTGGGCCCTCTCCAGCACGGTCTGACCTCCCCACCATCCCCGCCTAACCTGAGCGGGCTCCCTGGTCAGAGCTGGATTCTGCCCACTTTGCTAGGCTCTGGGGGTTGTCTGGGCGGCCTCGGCCCCATCGGGAGCGGATTTGGGAGCTCATCCACCCCGAAGCCCCATCTTCCAGATGCACCCAGCCCTCCGTGGCCTCCCAGCTGTTCCAGCCAGAGGGGATTCCCCATGGCATTCCTGCCGGGGTTGCGCCTGCCTGCTCCTCTGGAATTTACTGAGGAATCGCTCCGCCTAGGATGTTGTGGCTTCTCCCGCCTCCCTCCCGGTGCAGTGCAGGGTCCCCCATGGCCGCTCGGGCCCTGGCAGCGGAGCAGCCATCAGCAGGGCATACGCTCCCGGGGAAATCTCTGGGGCCGGGGCTGTGTTGGAGTCGTCGCTAGGGCTGGTAAGAGCCAAGGCTAATGCCCAGCAGGGAGTAGCCAGCGTCAGACGCGGATGGCAATCAGCCATGGGCAGGGAAGGGCATCGAGAAGTCGAGCTGCCAGGCGGGGGAGGGGGGCACCTCTTGTGCGCATCTTGCTAGCTCCTCTCTCCACGTGCACAGAGCCTGGCTCTGGGGAGTGGATGAGGTTGGGGCCGGGGGATGTTCGGAGCGATGCCGCCCTCCAGGAGCGCATGGGGGCACGTGTAGAGAAGGAAAGGAAGGAGCCGCGCTTTCGTGTTCTTATTTGGCGGGAGGAATCCCGTGACTCTGAGAGTAGCTCGGTTTCCCCTTCTCCTGAGCAGCTGCGCCTGCTTTGAGATGCTGGCAGAGGGAGACTTAGCTGCTTGTTGTCAGGATACGTGGCTATCGCTTTCCAGAGCAGCCGGGACGGCTATAAAATGGCAGAGTTTGTTAGGGAGGGTGACGACACTGAGTCCCTTGGGGCATCCCTGCAGGGGCAGAGTTAAGGTTGTTTGGCGGGTGGGGTTGTGGGCAGGACATTACTTTAACTCTGTTCCCTGACTTTCGGAGGCACCTGCGGTTTGTTGTTGTAATGCTAATTTTCTGTGAAGGGCTAGCATGAGGCGCTGGGACCCCCTACCACGTGCCTGGTGGCAGCACCTTTGGCTTCCCTTCAGTTATGTGCCATGTGCAAACCCGACGGCTGGATCCCCTTGGCCCTGCTCCGTGCTCCTGCTGGAAACCGTGCCTGTTGCTGGGCGGGGCCTGCTGCAGTCACTGTCAGAAATGTTGCTGGGTCCTTTGTGCAGTGAGGAGGAAAGCGCCCGGCTCTCCGGGGACGGCAGGGCGGGCGCTCGGCAGGCGTGTTCGACGGGCTCCGGGCTTGCTCTGTAGGCAGCGGTGGGATGGCTGCTCTGCGAGAGCCGGGCGGAGGGGGGGCAGGGGAGGACCTGTGTGTGCTGAGAACCGAGCAGCCTGCCTGCTAGCTCTACCGCAGAGGCGCTGTGTTGCTGCAGACGGCTCCCGGTGTCACGCCACAGCCATGTGTGCTCTCTCCCTCGCGGGACGCCTGCTCCCAGGCACACAGACTCCCGGAGTTCACTGGGGCACTTCCCCCGCCCGGCCCAGCTGCTCCATGTAGCAGTCTGGGGCTGCGGGGCGAGGTTCAGACGCGGCCTGGCTCAGCCAGGCGGTGGTCTGATTGATTGCGCCAGGGTCCCATCCCCCGGGCGGCGGTGCACTGCGTGGGGAAGGGGCCGTGCAGGGCCCCTGCATGCGTGGCCCATTTGTGCCCACGTGGCTGTGTGCTGGCCGCTGCCGGCGCCGTTCCCTCGCGTCCCTGTGCCGCTCTCGTTCCTGGGGAATGCTGCGGGCGCGGCTCCGGGTCGCTCGGCTCTCCTCCCTTGGCAGACACTTGGGGGTGGTCCGGTAAATCTGTGTGCTCGCCAGGCATGGGGTGTGCATGCGTGCCTGGTGTCAAAGGGGGCAAGGGGGGGCTGGAAGGAAGGAAGGGGGGCTCTGTGTGCATGTCTCTGCCGTGGGCTGATTGGGAGCGGGCGGTTCCCTGGAAAATGCTTCGGCTGCCCCAAGGACTTGCTGACTTTCTGGGGCCTGCTTCCCCACTGCTCTACAACGGGCATGGCTCCTTTCCTGCTCTGGTCTCCTGGGCGAGGCCTTTCTCCCCAGCCTCAATGAGAGTGGGACAGGGTCTCCTCCTGGACTGGACATCACCTCCCTGGCCACAGAGAGAGGGGGTCCTGGGCCCCCGCCGGGGGTGAAGTCACACTGCGCGGGAATCCGGATAGTCTGAGGGGCAGTGGAGTTGCCCGTGTCCCAAGCCTGCTGTGGCCCTTGTGTCCACCGCACACACAGCAGGCAGGTGAGCCGCATTCTGCCTTTCCTAGGCCTCTCCTGTCTGTCTGCGTCTGTCTGTCTGGTTGGCGCCTGCAGGACTCATGCCTGGTGAGCGCCATCCCTGTTCCACATGTGGCCACAAACACCCCCGAGCCGCCCCCTCACCGGGGCCGGGCAGGCGCCTGGGCCTAGCCATGTCTCGGGTGGGTGTTTCCAGCATGTGGGAACTGATTGGCCTGTATCCCCAAGTGTCATTTCTTTACCAGTCTCAGGAAGGGCCGTCTCTCGGGCTCAGTGACATCCAGAGACATAGGCACGGAAAGAGCCCCGGGAGGGGGACGGTGTAAGCACGGTTCAGAAGGCCGTGGAGCATTCTGGAAGGTCAGTGAGCTACAATTTGACAGCATTTTATTTAGGAAAAAGGCCAAACCAGTGTGACCTTTGACTTCCGTGACACTTCCTGGGG
>CM057847.1:2468773-2481870 GCA_030068395.1 Apalone spinifera
CGAGGCTCAGCTCCTACCTCCACTGGCTGCAGACAATCCAAACCCACCTCTCTAGGCCCCCGCGGTGTGTCTGCTAGTAAACCATGGGCACATTGCTACCTCCAAGCCCTCTCAGTGTTCAGCCCTGTGTCCTCTTGAAGTGTTCACCGACCCACTGCTTCTAACGTATCAGCACCCCCCGCGCACCAGTCCCACCGGTCCGCTGAACTTGCGGAGTGTGTGTGATGAAATCAAGTACGGGGTTGTCTAACAAAGCCTAGAGCTTCACGTGCAGCCAGGAGAAGTGCTGGGGGGGAATGGTTGCACATAAAATCATATCCTAATGCCCTCTGGGACCCAGCTGCAATTAGCTAGACACTCTCATGCCTGGCCGAAGGCGGCTTGCTCTAGATGCTTTTCAGGCAGGCTGGCTGGGAGCTGCCTGTCATGAGGCAGCCCTGCCATCAGCACGCCTGACAGGCAAAGGATTCCGTGGGTTTCCTTGCAGCCCGAAGATCTCTCCCAACAATCCTCTGGCTTGATTCATACCCAGGACCTTCTCTGCTGTTTCCTCCTGTCAGTTTCCTTTCCTGTCCATTTTGCAAGCTCCTCTTTGTTGCCTGTGGCCCAGTATGCAAATACATCTGAGATCACGTGGTAGACAGACGGCCCGCCAGGGAGCTAGGCGTTTACCACCGTCTGCCTGAAAGGAACGTTTCCACAGTACGTTGCTTCTCCGGGACCTGCTTTAACTCCGAGATCTTGAGAACTTAATTTTCAGAATAGCTGCTTGGCTCCTTCCTATGATCCATATGTACCCTCCGCAGTGACCAGGACAGCTTGAGGGAGCACTGGAAGGAGTAACTCAGGGAAGGGTTCCAGAAGCAGCGACTGGTAACAGGTGTGGGAAAGAAGTGTGTCTTGGTGGGAGGAGCCAGTGTGTCTTGGTGGGAGGAGCCAGTGTGTCTTGGTGGGAGGAGCCAGTGTCTCTTGGTGGGAGGAGCCAGAGATTGCTAACTGACTGAGGAAGCGCCTCCTTCGGGCTGCGGGGTTGGCTGAGTGGCCAGCAGCTTTAGCCTTGGAGGAGTATCGTAGTTTAGTGAATATAACCCACACCCGTGTATAACCCACGGTTTTTCTTTTTTGTGTAAAAAACCCCTTAGATTGCCCGCGGCTGTGTATAGCCCGCGGGTCCTGCATTCATCCACTCACTGCACTCACGCCCAGGCCCCGTGCAGCCACAGCCAGGCACAACCCACCCTCCTCCAGGCGGGGGAGCTGCTTGTGAGTAAAAATAAATTGGAATACCCCGCGGACATCTATACCACGCAGGGAGAGAGGGGCGGGGTTTGTAAATAGTGTATAACCCGCGGGTTATATACGCTAATTTACAGTAACTCTGAGTACTCTAACTCTGTATAGCGTCGTTGTTAGAGCGACGACTCATTCCTGTGCTAAGCTCTTGGTTCCCGTGGCTGTGAGTTCCAGAGGCTGATTGCCCGGGGTAGGCGATGGGAGACTTGAGACTCTGTTTCCTTGACTGGCCCATTCAGCCTTCCCTGATACCACTGTGCAGACCTCTGTCGGCCCCCTCTTTTCTCTCCTCAGGCGGACTCCATGTGGGCGGTGAAGCTCTTTCTCTGCAGGCGCTGGGTCTGGTTTCTCACGTGCTGCGCTGTGCGTTTGTTTTTCCCTGCAGGGAAAGACCATGTCTGCAGATTTATTGGCTGTGGGCGGAATGAGAAGTTTAACTACGTGGTCATGCAGCTCCAGGTGAGTAGCTCTGTTCAGGGGCATCCGGGGCCCCATGCAGGAAGGGCGTTGGGGCGGAGGCTGGCTGAGTGAGGGAGGGGGAATCTCTTGATGCCTGTTGCCTGTCAGATCCCCATGTGGCTCAGTATGAGACGCTTCCCGTCTATAGTCAGCACCCTCGAGAGCTTAGGGAGCGGATGTGACTCTGTGAAGGGCCCAGGGCAAAAGCTGTCGTACCACTCCACAAGCCGTTGCAGGTAAAGAGGTGAAATCTCTGGTGGGGCTGCTGTGGGGGGCTGGCAGGGAGAGACAGCAGACAGGAGGCCTTTTGAGGGAGGGGAGTAACCTTAAGGAAAGGGAGATTTAAAGCAACGCCTTCGCCTTGGCCGTGAGCCAGTGTCAGACACAGATTTATATTTGACGCCTGCCTCAGGGCGTCTCCCGGCCAGCGTCGGGGGGTACACAACCACCTTTGCCTGCTGATCATTATTTGGCGTGCTGTCGGTGCGACAGGCACGCCCAGAGGTGCCAGCTGCCCTTGGGGCTCCGTCTAGTCATAAAAGAAAAGGCCCCTGCTGCTCGAGAGAACTTACGGCTAAAGCAGGCACGATGCGGTCGGTGGATGCGGAGTGCAGTGGATAGAAGGGGTGGGTGCCAGCAGCGAGCAATGGGAAGCCAAACTCTTCTCCGCTAGCCACAGGTGCGGTGTGGAGAGTTCCCGTGACGTTAGATAAAGTGAGCGAACGAGAGGGATTGGTCGATCACTCGCCACGCAGCTGCCTTGCCGGTCGCGCTGGACAGCTTTCCAGCGGGCGTGGCAGCAGAGGTGTGCGGAGAAGGGAACGGAAGGTCAGAGAAAGAGGCTGTGGGAATGAATTAGGGGAGGAGGTGTCATGCTTATGGGGCAGCCTGGGAGGGGGGCCTAAGCGCTTGGGGGCTGGGTGGGGGGGAGCCGAAAAGCAAGTGATGGTGGCTGCCCCGGTAGATGGAGCAAAGTGGGCGTGGCACAGGCTGCTGAAATGCGCCATGCGGCCGTGTGTTATCGAATAGCGGGGCCAGCACGCCGGCAGGCAGCAAAGTTGTGTTTCCACCAGCCTTCGAAGGGAGCATATGGTCAGAGGCAAAGATCAATGCTATGCAGAGAGAACGTGTATCTTTCGTAGCCATGTCCCTCCAAAAGACACGTCTCTTAAAGTGTAATTCTTCCCTGCCGGCCTGTCCGTCTGTGTCTTCCTCGTGGTGATGGCTGCAGCTAGCCCCTTTTCCACCTGGGGCAATCTCCCATCACTCGGAATACAATTGACACAAGGCTGTTTCGAACGGGCAGGGAAATCCGCCGAGGCCGGGCTGTAAATGTACCTCCCTGGCTGCTCCATGTGCCCCAGGGAACCCGCCTGGAACAGCTGTCCACAGGTGCTGAACAACCAGCAGCGTCTAACCTCGCTGGTCTCTTCCGGCAGCCAACTGAGTCACTTCTGCTGCTCTCTGTGGCAGACGTTCCCGCCTGCTAACCCCGGCTAGCTCAGCTGAGCCAAGTAAATGCGCCCGGAGCGCCTTAACAGACTTCTAAGACCCAGATCTGCCCCACTAACCTGCACAAGACCCCAGGGAAGTGAGGACAAAATGGGACGGACAGTATCCAGTAATAAAGAGCCCTGTCCGTCTGCCAGTGCACAGGCTGAGATCGAGGGCTGGCTGCCAGGAAAACCTGCATTTCTCACTCATTAGACACACGGCCCCTGGAGGCTGGTTCTGCAGTGTCACCTCACAGGGCAGATTTCGCCCCCAAAGCCTGCCCATTGCTCCTCAAACTCCATTCTCCTGCGGCTGCCCCTGGTCTTCCTCCTCACTGCTCCTTTTGGGATTCTTCCGCTGCCCCCCGGACTCCCTGGCACTTTCCCATTGGCTCAGGAAGAGCTGGGTGTTCATTCGGCTGGTGGCTGCTTTGGATCAATGGCCGGGACTCAGGCAGCTGCTTTTCTGCCAGTGTGGTGGTGGTTTCACCGCTGCCTCTCAGACTTTGGCAAAGCTCCTCCTGGTTTCTAGGTTCCTTGGGGGCAGGCATGGGCTGCTAGGGCTCTCCTTGTCACAGGCAGCTGTATGTTCCTGTGCAAGCAGGCCTTTGCCCCTCGCTTGCCACGGAAGGGTGGTGGGTGGAACAATCCATCCTACATGCAGTTGTTTGTGGGGTTTTTAACGATTCTGCCTCATGCTTCCAGTAGCGTAAGATTAGGACTTGACGGCCCCCGGAAAAGACATCCTGGTAGCAAGACAGCTCCGGCCGTACTCCTCAAAGCCAGTACGTTCCACGTAGGTAAAACAGCTGTGCTGCCGCCTCTTAACTCCCCCGGCCAGAGACCCAGGAAAGGCGAGGCAGCCAGGCATGATTTGGGAGTCGGGTTTCGTTAGGGATGCGGTTCTGACATGGAGGGAGACGCGTGGTGTTGCTTCAAGGTTGGGAGGGATCCCTTGGCTGCCTGCACACACAAGTCCGCAGCAAAGACCTGCTGCCCTTTTGAGCCCCACTCCCTTGTGACGGTGGCTTGCCTCTCACCCTTCCCATGTCTGTGAACCGCCTGGGTTTCCACAGGGGCAGAGACAGAAGGGTTCTCTAATCCTGTGTTATCGGCAGCCACAGATAATGCCTGGGTTTAGGGTCAGTCCTCTGAACGTTTGCAGTAGCACAGTTTGGCCTTCTGCCAGTGGAACTCTGTTCCCAAGTGAGTTTGATCCGTGGAGATCATGCCCTGATAGCGACACTTTCCAGTGGTGGGCGCCATCAAAGGAAGGATGCGCCTCCAAATCCATTTTCTGTTTGTCAGTCAAAGCCATAGGTAGTGGTCAGAAGAGAGGGATAAACAGAACCCGGTGATTAGAATATATCGTCCATCCTTAGCGTTCATTACATTGTCTTGAAAGCTATTCGTGGTGGTGACAGCGGAGCCTCTGAGCGCCCTGTGATTGCATACCTGTGGAAAGGTCGGGTAATGACCGTATGCACGAGATCCGAGAGGGAGCAGCTACAAATGGTTCTGGGGGGATATTTCATACCTTAGTTGGCATTCTCAGAGCAAAAGTACAGCTCAAAGGTGGCAGGTAGGCCATTTTCTAAGGAGTAGTTGGATCTGCTCCAAATCAAAACAGCGACAAGCGGCCAGTTGCACCGAGTATATTTCACCTTCTACAGCCGTGGTTTTCTTTCTTAGCTGTGTAAGGTGCAACCTTTAGACTGCCTCGGCCTCTTTCAAGTGAAGCGTCTACTCCCGATCCTCTCCTGGTCTAACGCCCCACCGGTGTTGCAGGCTTGCCGAGAGCCCTGCCGGGGTGACGCTGACTCTGGTGGCGTAACGCCGTTTGGAAAAAGGAAGGAGAAAACCTCAGCCCTTAGGGCTCCTTTGGAACATTACAATCCAGATACTGCTAGAGAGCAGGGGGCCCGCTGGGGTATGGCTGCAGCTCGCATCCCCAGCCTGGCTCCTGGAGGCCTCCTGAAGAGGTGTTCGCCGGGCAGTCTCTGCCTTGTGGCGCACTCTGATATGGATGCAGAGCTGGGTTTTGGCCGGGGGAGCCCTGAGAAGGAATGGAGCTTGCTCGGCGCTTTCCTGGAATGCCCGTACCACAGGGAGGAGACACGGTCACGGAGTTACCAACGCTTGGGACACGACAGCTGCTGTTTTTTAAAACTGCTCCTGATTTTTGCATTGCTTTCCTGTGTGTGGCTGCCCTTATTAAAGGGGGTGGAGTCTCCATCCCTAGAGGTCTTGACAAAGCCCTGGCTGGGTTGATTTAGTTGGGATTGGTCCTGTCTTGGGCAGGGGGCTGGACTTGATGACCTCCTGAGGTCTCTGCCAGCCCTGTGGTTCTATGAAAAATGGACACTGCAGCTCTTTGCTGCCAGTGGGACTGAAGGGAGGGCACGCGCCCAGTCAAAATAGCTGCCACATCCCTGTGCAGATGGAAGTGAAGCTGCCCTTAGTAAAGATGGCCACCATCTCCCATTGGATCAGTGGGATTGAAGTCAGCCTTCCCTTGAGGAAGATGGCTGACTCCTGCGTTCTATGTTTAGGGAACTGAGAGGAGGCAGGAGAATATGAGATTCAGGACAGAGACTTAGGGGTGGAAGGGACTGGAGTTGAGAGGGGAGTGGGGCTGTAAAGAGGAATATGCTTGTAGGAGGGGGAATGACAAAGGTACAGGGGCATGTGAAGGGTAGAAGATGTGGGGGTAATGGGGGCGCTGGGAGAATAAGAACATAAGAACATAAGAACATGTTGTGGCTGTTGTGCGGGAGATAATAGGGGCTGCAGAACACTGGTTGGGGCAGGGAAGGGGGCTGGGTAGTGATGGGGTTGGGGGATAGGATAGCAGCTCCTGTGACCCTGGGGATCTGAGAGGAGAAGGGCAGGCCACTCTGAGTGTGCAGAGAGGGAGAATTGTGAACCTGAAACGATCTCGCACAAGCTGGGGAGGGAGCCCTGCCCTGGCAGCACTGAGAATGCGGAGCTTCCTTCCCCTTTGAAAACCTTGTGACTTTTAAGCCCATTTTATGTTCTTTTCCCCTGGGGTCAGACTCGTGATTTTTATCCCCTCGGGGCTGGACTTGCTGTAGCTAAATAACACAAAGGGAGAGAAGCAGGTTAGAAATGTGGGTGATAAATCTTGAGATTTAATTGGGAATTATACACCTAATCTCTGAGGGAAAGAATCCCAAATGCGTGTTGTCACAGCCCCTCTCAAGCTTTATGAAACATGTTTTGTAAAACATGTATCCTGTTATACAAAACAGGCCATGTAACATATTGTTTTAAAGTTACAGTCTGCTGGATCTGTGTATTCTATTTCGCTGCATGTATCATTCTTGTATATGAAGTGTGAACATGTTTTAATTTTAAATGTGCTAATGAGGGCCTTTAGGGATACTTTAGGAACGTAATGGCTCAGTACTCAAACCAATGACCTGTGAATAGTCTTGTTTGTCCTTTAAGCCCAAACTCTGGTTGGTCTTAGAAAGACATGTGACCAGGCCACCTGGTACTGGAATCCATCTGGAATCTGGTACTTTTCCATGGGGATGGGGAGAACATAGGGTTCCTGCCCTGGGGGAAAGTCTAAAGAATGGTCTTGGTCTTCAGCTGACCTTTGAAATGGCCTCACCCGCCCTAAGAGGTTACACATGAAGAATTATGGGAACAAAGAACTGTAGGGAGAGGGTGAAGGCAAAGTTGCTGAGCTCAGGTCCAAAAAGATCAACTCTGGCCTGAGATGATAACTGTGTAGGGTAAGAATCTGCATGGAACAAGTTTCTGAGTGTATTGGAATTAGCTGGTGTCTTTTGTCTCTTTTAACTTAGTAACTTGCTTTGATCTGTTTTCACTTGCAATCACTTAAATCCTACTTTTTATACCAAACAAAACTATTTTTGTTTATTATTAAGCCCAGTGTAAATAATTGAAACAAAAAACAGGACTATGTAGCCCTTTAAAGACTAACAAGATGGTTTATTAGGTGATGAGGTTTCGTGGGCCAGACCCACTTCCTCAGATCATAATTGTTGTTACTGGTGTGCGGGGGGGAAGGGGGGGGCGAGAAAAGGAGCAACCACTGTGCATATATCTCTTTCATTGGTAAAGGAGATGAACATCTTCACGAGCTTTCTATGTGTAAAACTTTTACACAGAGTAAGACAGATTTATTTGGGGGTTGTGTTCCTGGGGGTTGTCAAAGGCCTTTTTTTGCTGAGTCCTCCCAGAGCTGAGCTGGTTCAGTGTCTGTGTTTCTCTGTTGGGGGCTGTTACCCCATCTCTGTGCCTTGTCTGGGGGAGACCAGAGCTTCTGGCCCAGCAGGGCAGGGTGGAGGGGAGCCCCAGAAGGCAGGAAGATGGGTGTTGGTGGCTTGATCCGCACACCAGAGAACAGCCCCAAGGGGTTTCTGTGATCGAACCTGTCACATAGGTAACAGACCAAGCTGGTGAGCAGAACAGCTGCTGGGTAGGAGCCTGCAGTGCGTTAGAGCAGGCAAGGTGTAATGGGGGGTTCAGATTACATGCGCAGAGGCCCATGGCACAGACCGGAAAGAGGCCAAACCAAACCCCAGCCCTGCGGCCTGGTGGAGAGGGAAGGTGGGGGACATGGATGGGGGTGTGACTGTGGTGGCGAGAGATACTGGATACGGGAGACGTGATTGTGACGGAGCGACGGGAACTGTTCTCGCTGGGGGGCGGCGAGGCAGTACGAGGGCAGGACAGAGGGACGGGGCAGAGCGGGAGAGCCAAGGCTTGTGACTTCTGGCAGACTCCACCTCCCACACGAGAAGAAAGCAGACCGTTTCTGGGGGCTCCCTGAGGCCTGTCCCCCAGATCTCACCTGTGTGTTTACATGACTATCGCTGAGCGTTCGGCCGAAGAGGCAACTTTTACTTTGCCTCAGAAACCAACTGAGGAGGAGGTTACATTGCCACTTACTCACAGTAGACACATCTCTCCAGGAGCAATCTCAGGCCAGCAGCGGCCTGCGGTCGGTGCTGGCGTTGCTGGGACTGAACGTGCAGGAAAACCCTCACGTCAAGTTCACACCCGGGGCCTGGGGGTTGTGGTGCACAGGTTCCAAAAGGCATTAACAGCCGACGGGTGCTTGGTTTATCGACGGCCTTTGGCGGCTTTTCTGTGGAGCTCCCAGCCACGGGCTGCGTAGGTTGTGATGCCGAAGTGGGAACCGTCTGTATTCAGCACTCTGTGCGAGGGGTGGTGTGTCTGTGTGAAGCCCGCCCTGCTACTGTTCTTCCTAGGCCTGTTCTGAGGTAAATAAATGGGGTCCTTCATCTTCGGGGGCTGTCCGTTTGGTACCTCTTATCAGCAAGTAATTCCGTGGGACATGAATCGAGGAGACTCACCCTCGCTGACCTGGGTGAGCGTGCCTCTCTGGCCGGGTCAAGCTCAGGGGCTGGCGGGTGTTCTCGGCCAAGGGGGAGCGTGCGGTGCGGGGGCTACAGGCTGTCTTCGCTGTTGCAGGGCCGGAACCTCGCAGACCTCCGAAGAAGCCAGCCTCGGGGGACTTTTACGCTGAGCACAACCCTGCGCCTGGGCAAGCAGATTCTAGAGTCCATCGAAGCCATTCACTCGGTGGGATTCCTGCACCGCGATATCAAGCCGGTAGGTGGCTCTCCGGGAGTTTCTCCGCTTTCGGGCTGAGCCGACAGTCATGCCTGGGACGGGGACAGTGGGCAGTCTGGGCAGAGCTACTGGGTGCCCCCGCCGACACGTGAGGGGGGCGAAGAGTGATGCATTCCCCAACCATCTCTCTGCTAGGAGGGTTCACTGCACAGCGGGGCTGTGGCTTCGCCGTCATGCAGCGCCCCCTCTTCGCCTCCCTCCCCCCGATCTGAGTCTGGAGGCAGGCTGCCACCGAATGTCCCCCCGCTAAGCAGCTTTCCCGAGGCTCCGAACGGGCACGATTCTGTGCCCCCCCACCGGGGTCGCATCACGCATCGGCCTTTGCCCCCGTCCTGAGCCATGATTTAACCGGCAGGGGGGGTCTGCGTGTTGGTTGTGCACGCGGGGCGCTGGGCCGACAGGCTGGAGGTACACTGACCGCTGAGTTGGCTTCTGGGGCGTTCTGGTTGCCGAGCGCAGGCAGAAGGCAAAAAGACAATGGGCCATTCCCTCTGCCCCAGCAGGAGTGACACCCCACCCAAAGTCAGGGCTGGGCCTTTGTCGCAGGAGTTCAGTTTGAATTCTTCCCCAGAGGGTAGAGCATGTTCCATATCCGCCTTCCCCCACTCCCAACCTGGGGCCTTCTGAGACTCAGAGCCAGCATGGCAGAGTGTTGCGCAGGCAATATGCCGCTGTAACTACACCATGAAGAAGAACGGCACCTGTGTCCTGCCCATAGTGACTCCCGCATCAGTGTGGCTGCTCCCTGTTCTCCACCGAGCTAAGGGTGTGGAGTCCGAACGTTTCCCAGATCTGCTGAAGTTTGGCCGAGAGAACAGCCACGCGGGTTTCACAGCCGCTCTCTGGATAATCCGTAGCCACCTCTCTGCCCACTGAGTCCGAGATGGGGGAGCCGGGAACCCCCTTCCCTGCGGGGTTGCTTCTCTCCTCCTGGAGATGCCACTTGGAGCCTCTGCGGGGGGGAACCAAACACGTCAGCCAACAACCCGCGGGCTACCAGGGCTGCCTTCGCGTGCAGTGTGCTCCCGTGGGGAGGGGGGGATCTGTCGGTGGGGGGCGCTGGGAGAGCGCTGCGGCTTGTCTGGAGAGCAGCAGCCATTTGTTTATTCTGTTCCCTTTTGGCCAGTCCAACTTTGCGATGGGTCGCCTGCCTTCAACCTACAGGAAGTGCTACATGTTGGACTTCGGCCTGGCCCGGCAGTACACCAACACCAACGGCGAAGTCCGGCCCGTAAGTGACACCTTTTCCAACTCTGCTCCTGCTCAGGCAAGGAAAGGGGCTTTGTTGCTTTGCCTTGCTCTGACGTGTGTGGGGGCTGCTTCTCCGGCGGGGCGGGGTGGGGGGTGTGGAGGCTGGCTGCTGTCTGAGAACTGTGGGGTTTGTCTGTGCTAACCGGTTTCCAGGATGCACTTGGGCCAAGCGGGCAGGAGGCCGGAGCGAGCGGCCTTCTGCCCCAACACTAGAACCACCCCATGCCTGCCTTTGCCTGGCCCAGCCTGGGGAGTGGAGCTGGGCATGCTCTTAGCGTTGTCTGGTGGCGTGGCAGCGGGTATCTGAAAAGGACCCCGCTCTCTGGATACACCAGGCGGGCTGTGTCTGTCACCACTGCCAGGAGCGTTGTCCCTCCCCCTGCCTGGCTGTTCCCTGTGTCCCACACCCCCCTTTCAGATTTCTGAGCTGAGTGCAGCCCGGATTGGGGCTGTTGGTGGGCATGCTCCTCCTTTACCTGGTAAACCCCCCGACTCCAACTGTGTCCTGCCGGGAGGGGGGGCCTCTGTTGCCCTCTGGACTCTGCATTTCAGGAGCTTTTATTTGGGGTGCGAGTGGGGAGCATTCCCTGGTGTAGGAATATGCACAGAGACTCCCTTCTGGTGTCTGTGTTACAGTTTGTACTAGTGCAGGAGTCGTCAGTAAATCAAGCCAAAGCAGCCCAGACTAACAGCCGAGCTAGGCCAGTGGATCCAGCTTTGCCGAGTGGCCAGGCGGTTCCCTTTGGTGGGAACATGCTGGGTCTGCTCCGGTCTGGTAGCTGGCGTATGTTTGTTGTGGCGCTCTGCACCAGGGTGGTTGTAGTGATGGTCAGAGCAGGCCTGGGCACTCCCCTGGTAACAGGACTCTCCGGAGTTAGCACAGAGAATCTCACACCAGCAGTTCTGGGGTCTACACGCGGCCCATTGGGGCTCTGTGTGGCCCACAGGGCTTTGTGTTTCCCGTTGCCCATGCGCAAGGGTGCCAGATCCTGCCGGTTTCTGTCCACGGTTCTTTTTTCCCTACCCATGTTAGGAAAGTGACCCACACATCAAGCAAGGGCACGTGGCATGAGGTGGGTGCCGGTTGCACCCGCTGCTGACTGGGAGAGCCGTGCGCTCCCTCCGTACCCCATCAAAGCACCCCGCAAACGCTTGGCAGGCAAGTGCAGTGAGCACAACCATCCTGTCCCGCAGACTGTCTTGTCACGACAATCTCCCCCTGCGATGGAGCAGAGCCATCGCGGGCCTAAAGAGAGATGTGCCTCCCTCCCTCCATCTGCTAACCCCCACCCCATCACTACCGGGCTGCTCCCCTGGCCAGTCGTCTGTTACCGTCCCCTGGTGGCCTGCCCTGCCCCCTGCCTGTACTGCTAGAACTAGGGTGGCTGGGGCGTGGCTTTTTCCTCCTGGTTGCTGTGCTGGTGACAGTGATATAAAGCACCCGTGGACTGGCCCAGTGTCCACGCCAGGAGGGTGGTGCTACTTAACCTATGCCCGGACAGCTAAAGCCGCACCATGTTCTGCGGCAGCCAAGGCCTCAGGTCTGGGGGTGCGCTGCATGAGCGAGGGCCAGGGAAGGGCACAGAGCCCTTTGCTGGGATTAGTAGCAGCCTTTCTGATGCTTGCCTGTGTAGGTCCTAGACACTGCGCTCTAGGGCCGGGGTGGCCAACCCGTTCTGGGCAAAGAGCCAAGATAGCAGCGGATTCAATGCGAAGAGCTGGGGCAAAGTTGTCGAGTGAAAAAGGAAAAAAAAAAAAAAGAGGAGAGGGCCGTTTTTGGGGGTGTGGGGGTGGCTTTTGAGCCATGGGGGGGGCTTCGCGAGCCGCACCCAAGCGGGGGGGCAGGGCAAAGAACCGCATGCAGCTCGCAAGCCTCGGGTTGGCCACCCCTTCTCTAGAGAGTCGCGTGTCTGGTGGGAACCCCAGCAGAGCCAAGTCTCTGGTTTTAAACCTTTCTTTCGATCATTTTTCCTTCTGTGCAAGTCTGCCATGTGACGGCCAGTCCCCACGCCCTCTGTCACTTCAGTACCGAATAGGAGGCTGGTAATCCAGGGTACGAAGCGCTGTGCTCAGTGCTAAGCCTCGTGCTCCTGGCCTGGGCTGTGGCTCCGCTCTGCTCTGGGCTGAAAAGAGGGCCCAGAGAGCGTCCTCTTGTTTGGCTGCATTCCTGAGGCGCCTTTCCCGTGTGTCGGCCCCTCGGAGCTGCAGCTGGTGCTATGCTGAGAAAAGCAGCGCTAGGGCTTGCCAGGAGCGCAGGCTTCTGGGGTTCCTTTCCCAGCCAGAAGCTAGATGCACGCTGGCCGCTGATCCGAAGAGCTAGAGCAGGCAGGGAACAAAAGCATGAATTGAATCCTACAGACAAGCGGGAGAGCCGAACGGAGAACATAGACTCCCTTGTGTAATGCAGGCAGCCCTTTTCCTTATCAGGCATTTGGGCTTTCATGTCGGGGCCCTGGCTGGGGGGATAATAGCGCATTAGCCCATGATGACTCACTAGGAGGAGAGTGAAGCTCCGGAATGGGTTCCCTAGGGAGGGGGTGGAATCTCCACCCCTAGAGGTGTTTAAATCCCGGCTTGACGCAGCCCTGGCTGGGATGATGGAGTTGGGATTGGTCCTGCTTTGGGCAGGGGGCTGAACTCGATGACTCCTGAGGTTTCTGCCAGCTCTGGGATTCTATGACTCCGTCAGGTCTGCTGGGAGGAGTCCCATCAGCGTGTCTGCTGCGCGCTGCAACTCCCCGGGAAGCAGGGGTAGTACAACGCTCGTCCCCTGTAGCTGCTTTTGAAGCCAAGGCGCTGCTGTCAGAGGCACCTGCCCTCGAAGCCAGCCGATCCCTGATTTCAGTTCGCAAACCCGGCGTGCTAACCCGGTCGTGCGGATTTATTGTTTAGTTTCAGCGTGGGAGAGAGTCCTTCTGCCCTCAGCTCTTCGGGGGGGGGGGGGGG
>CM057847.1:2504347-2517799 GCA_030068395.1 Apalone spinifera
TCCTGGATCCCTGCCCTGCAGTCCTGGAGCCACTCCTTGCTCCACGGCTCTCCCGTGCCACGGCTCACAACGCCACAGTTCTCCTGGACCCCTGCCCCGCAGCCCTGGGGCCGCTCCGACTCCCCACTCTTGTCCCACCCATTCAGGCAGCGTCCAGGCCTCACCACTGTTCTCCACATCTGTCACATCTCTCCTGTGTCTCAGGCTCCCAGCCTGGCCTGCTCCAGCTCCCCCTTTCCCCACTGCAGCCACCTACCTCTGGCTTCCCTGTTCCAGTCCATGGAGAAACCTGGGCTGAGAGCTGCCTTCCCAGTGGGCTGTTGCTCCAGCCAAAGGGCCACTGGCCTCCCGTTCTCTGCTACATCAGGCTCCTTGGCCTTTGGCCCTTCCCCAGTCTCCCCGTTCTGCTATCTGCTCGTGTGCCTTCTCGAGGGGCCCACCTGCTGCTCGTGCTCCGCTTCTCGCACAAACACCCTCTCGCCTTCGTCCTCGCCACCCCTCGTGTGGAGAGCAGCCTCTGGACCACGGCCTTCCCCTCCAGACCCTCTTCTCCGGGGGTCGTGCGGGGAATCGCCCGCTGCTCCGGGCAGAGGCTCGGTGGGGTTTGTTGTGTAGCTGTTCGTTTCTCACCTGATCCAACTGATTTCCGTCCCCTGGCGTACGTCCGGGCTCAGACCCGACTTGCGCGCACAGTGTGTGTGTGTAGGGCTGCCAGCTTTCTGGAACACCCTGTCGGAAAGGGACCCTGGTGGCTCCAGTCAGCTCCACCCACCAGGCCATTAAGTCAGGACAGCATGCAGCAGGGACCCAGGGCTAAGGCCGGCTCCCTACCTGGGAGGTCCCTAGGGCCTTTGGGTGCAGGGAGGCTCTGTGCATGGCCCCTGCCCTGAGTGCCGGCTCTGCGGCTCCCAGTGGCCAGGAACTGCAGCCAATGGGAGCTGCAGGGGCGGTGCCTGTGGGTGTGAAGGCAGGGCACAGACCCTTCCTGTGCCAAGGGGCCACAGGACCTTGGGAGCTGCAGTAAGTGCCGCTTAAACCCTGCACTCAACCGCAAACTCGCAGCCAAACTCCCTTTTGGATCCCACACTCCACCCGCCCAACCCCCATCTCAGCCCAGAGCCCCCTCCTGCAGAGCCTGCGCTCTCAGCTGGAGGCCCCATCCCCCCACATCCCAGTGAAAGTGAGTGAGGGTGGAGAAGAGTGAGCGACAAAGGGAGGGGGATGGAGCAGGCAGGGGGCGGGGCCTCAGGGAAGGGGCGGGACTTCAGGGAAGGGGCGGGGGCTCAGGGAAGAGGTGGGTTTGTGAGATTCGAAAGCTGGCAGCCCTGTTGTTACTGCCCTGTTTCATCGGGGGCTGGTTTTTCACTGATGGAGCACAACAGTCCGACCTTGACGGGGAAGCAGTAATGCTGCTGAACGGGTGTCCTGTCCTTGATGGCTTATTCCCATTCATCTTCCAGAACAGCTCCCCCCTTACCTGATATTGTTGCAACCACTCGTGGGGGGGGGTTATCTGCTGTACAGTTACAGCAGCATGACCTCTGTGCCCCTCTGGTCCCCCCTCCCACTTCCCTCCGCTTGTTACACTCACATCCTATGTTGTGTCCCATTAGACGGTAAATTCTGTGAGCCAGGGACTGTCTTCCTCCTGCCAGCACAATGGGGAGCAGACCAGGAGCCTGGCACTACCTCACCGCCAGCCCCTGCCAGGGAAGCAGCCCTTTGCCCTGGAGCAGACTCCGGGCAGCCGTGGTAGGGCTCCGGGCAGGCGATGTCACAGGGATGATTCTCCCTTGGCCACCTCCCCTCCCTCAGCTGCTGCAAAGGGGGGGTTACAAACCAGGTCATGCCAAACACGTGAGGAGGTGCCTGAAGCTCAGCCAGAAAAGCCCCTGTCCCCCCGGCAGTCAGAGCGTGCACACCCGGTGTTACTCCGCAACCGCGGCGCCTTCCTGCATGCGGAATAGCTTCCGTGTGGGAGCACGCCCCTGCGTTCCTCTGCGCACAGCCAGCAGAGGCCCGGAGAGGGGAGCTGGGACTGCCTTGTCCTGGAAGCCAGGGATGGGAGAGGTTCAGAGCCAGAGCGAGTGTCCCGGCTGGCGGGCCACGCTGGGTTCTCCCCCCGTCTGCCGTCAGCTCCTTGACGTTCTCTGTGGTTCCCCCGCAGACCCAGGGCATGGCGGAAGAGGAGCAGAGGAGTGGCATCTGCCCCACCTCCCCCGTCCGGGCGCCTCCAGACTCCCCTACCGCGCAGGTGCGCTCCCTGAGGTACCGTCGTGTGAACAGCCCTGAGTCGGAGCGCCTGTCCACCGCCGACGGCAAAGGGGAGCTCCACGAGAGAAGGTTTGCGCTCGCCCCGTGGGCTCCTTTGTGCCGCGCCATGGCCAGGGGAGGGAGAGGGTCTCCTTGGGGGGGGGACTTGTTGCGCAGGGGTTTCCTTCAGGCTAGTTTGTGTCTCGCTGTCTGTATCGTGAGTAGCATGACAGTGCAGGCTCCGCAGGCGCTGCCCAAGTAGGCTCCTCGTCGTCTTCCCCCCTCTGTGAATCTGCCAGGTCTCGCTGGCGGGTCTGCTAGCTCGCACCTTGCTGTGCCTGAGGAAAAAGCCCTTTACGCTCAGCCGGCTGGGAACGCAGCGGCCCTAGGGGCTGGCAGTCTGGGGTCGTGCTGCACTTACGCCTCGCAGTGGGAGGGTGGCTTTGGGGGAGACTCTCGGCTGTGCGGAGGGGTTGCCGGGGTTTGGCGGCAGGAAGGGGGATCTGGATCCGTCTCCGCTGGAGGAAGGGAGGCGAAGGTGAGTCCAGCACCTGGAGAGTGTTTGGAGCATGAGGAAGCAACAGGAGGGAGGCGGGAGCGGACCCCTGTCCACATGAGTAACGTCCCAGCGCTCAGCGGGGTAAATGGGACGCAGCCAGACAGGGGTTCCCCTCTCTGTCGCTGAACTTGCCCCTATCGGCAGCTAACCCCATGGCCGTGGGAGCACAGAGAAGGGAGCCCGTGTGCGCAGTGCTCCCGGAATGTGGAGGGCAAGGCCCACGTTCAAGCGGCAAAGGCCACAGCAAAGCCTCTAGGAAGCAATTCCGCATGCAGGAAGGCCTTCGTCCTGGGGCGGGCTGTGCCTGCTGGGTGAACCGGGGCCAGGAGCCGTGAGGCCCTCGGCAAACCTGGGATTGCACTGCAGCCCGGTCGCCTTCTCTCAGGGTATGTCTGCACTGCCACCCTAGTTCGAACTAGAGTGGCTAATGTAGGCATTCGAACTTGCAAATGGAGCCCAGGATTTAAATATCCCGGGCTTTATTTGCATGTTCCCGGGCGCCGCCATTTTTAAATGCCCCGTAGTTCGAACTCCCTGCCCGCAGCTAGACGCGGCACGGGCTAGGTAGTTCGAATTAAAGCAACCGTTACTCCTCACCGCAGTGGTCATTTCTGGGACACCCATTGTCTGGAGGAGATGCCCACGTCCCTCCCAAGGGCAGTTTCTGCTCGGCCTTTAAAACTAAACCGCCAGATGACAGAGAGGTCTCTTCACCCTGCCTTGGGCCCAGCTCGGGGGACATCCCTCACCTCTCGGTCCCGCGGAGAGTGCAGTGCCTTGGCACCATCGTCCTTTGGCAGAATAGGTTTGAGAGAGCCCTTGGAAGCTCTGGGAAAAGGAGCCCTAGTTCTTCTCTTAAAGCCCTCCTCAGTCTGCCCCCTTCCGTGGAAATGCAGAAGACTATTCCAAATCTGCCTGTGCCCCCATGACACACTCAGTGGTGGACGAATCTCTCCATCTCTCGGGGACTCGGGGGCAAGGCTTAGAGCCAGCATCCCGGTTAGGGATATACAGGCCGACCGCGGCCTCAGCCCGTTGACCGCCAGCACGCATGTGACAGATTACAGTGGCCCGGGTGTGCCGTTCTTGCGGCTCGTGTTGCCACGCCGCACTCTAACCCCCAGCCGAAGAGTTACTGATGACACGGACCCACAAGACCTGCAGCCCTTTATTGATGCCACACCATCCTCTTGCTTCATTTTTTCGAGGCTGGCTTACCCCATTTGCCCTCAACTGTCGGGCTTGAACAGACAACAGGGGGCTGGAAATGATTTGCAGTGGCGACCCAATCAAGTGTCTGTCCGTCCCTGCCTGCAAAACCCCTTCCTGGGTCCTTTCCAGGGATCAGCCTCACAAGGAAATGCTACCTCAAGACGTGCGCTCCTTTCTCCACCGGGGAGCCCTGGAAGGAATCCCACCGGCATGGCAAGGGAAAGGATTCTACTCTCTTTACTTCGTCCCCCAACAGAACGGGGGTGGAGACAGGGTTTTGACCTATACAGACTAAATAGATTCATCTGAAAATTGAAATTCTGCACAGTCACGTTGGCATATCAGTCCCGCTCAGGAAGAGGGCACGTGGTTTGTGTGTCTCAACGTGGCAGACACACCCGTTCCCATGGACGTTCACCCAGCCCACAGACGGTTCCTCCTGGTTCGAGACCGTTGCCAGCTCGGGCCAGGTTCTTTACGAGGGTCGTTTCAGCAGTGGCAGCAGGTTGGCGTCTTCACACACCTCAACAACTGGCTTCTGACAGGCAGAGCATACAAGGAAATCCAACCAGCAACCCGGTTCATCTTCAGTCTGCTGCCGTCCCCGGGAATGTGTGTCAGCCACAAAAGTCCACGCTAGCCCCCCACTAGGTCCTTAAACCTCATAGGATGGACTTTGGACTCGACCGCTGCAAGAGACTGTCTGTCTGGCAAATGATTCCACACCGGGGGGGATCCCATAAACCGGCTCACCCTCCACTGTCACACTGCAGTGGCAGCTTGCCTCTCCTTCCTTGGCCAAGGAGTCTCCTGCACACACCTTGGCATGTGCCGGGCTCCATCGCCATTACTGGCAAACCTGGCTCCAGTCTACTCGGCAGAAAATGTACAGTCATTACTCGTTTAACGTATGCCTGCTTAATGTGTTTTTGCAATAGCGCGGTTTTTTTAGGGAACGTTTTTCGAATAACACGACTGTCCCCGAAATAACATGAAAATAATCAAGTGGCGGACTACTTTGTGCAACGGTATACATTGGTGAAAACCGTGGTAATACGCATGAGTAGATGAATACACGTGGTCACCGCGCTCCTCCGCTCACTCACGGGTTTATCTTGATGTTGACGTTGACAACCCAGCACCAACAAAAAATTGGACGTTGCCACCACCACCTGAAACACTCCCCCCAGCTTTTCCATTATTTTGAATGGGAGAATTAACGCCGCATAGCACGTTTTCACCTAGCACGAACATTTTCAGACACGCATCTAGAGTGTTAAATGAGGAACTACTGTATGTCGGCGTCATTGCCGAAGTAATAATTCACTTCGGAGTTCTAGCCTCTCTGTCTGGCAGGCGAAACTCTGAGATCCCTTGGCAAAGCCAGCTCCTTACTCCCATTCTTCCATCTCTCACCAGACCTCCCGTCGAACCTTCAGCCGCGTGCCCTGGGATCCACTTCTCAGGGAATGTTGTCTTTCGAGCTGCCACCACCTCGGCCAGGAGAGTCAGGGCGTTAGAAGCACTCCCAGCAGACTCGCCATGAAGGAAAGCCACCGCCAGGGATGCAGCCCGAAAGCATTTTCAGAGTTGCACCTGAGTAAAAGGACCCACTGATTGACTGTTTTGTTTCTGCAGCTTTATAAGGAGAGGCTGCTCCGGTCTCTCGATGTCTGAAGAGCGCTGGCCTTGTATCAGCAAAGAACAAAAGCTCGTGGAAAGATGCTTGGACTTTGTGCGGAGAGATCGGGGAGGGGGGTCGCGCTCGCGCTCTGTTTGCAGCGATTCTCTGGGGCTGCATTAGCCTTTGCTACCAACTAGCTCACATCCCCCTCCTCTCACCCTCCCAGAGCACTAGCAACAGATACTGCTTACTAAAAATCACCAGGCGCACGGTGCGCATGCGTGCGCGGATGTGGAACGCACACAGGGAGCAGGCATCTTGAAGAACCGCCCGTCACCGGAGATCTTTGCGATGTGTACCCCTGTGAGTGCTCCACTACCAAGGATGTAAAATCCTGGTTACTTAGTTACCTGGCTAAACGTTAGGTTTAACCGGTTCATTGATTAAGCTGGGATCCCTGTGGGGGGTTGCCACTGCCACCACCACCCTTCACCGTACAAGGGCTACCACTGCTGGACCAGGCCCCCCTCCCCACCAGTGTTCCCGCTAAGATTTTCCAGCCATGAGCGGAGAGAGTTTTGGCTTGTGCACCAGTCACTGAGGTCACACGGGCTGGTTTTGACATGTGCCACTGTGGCACCCAATTTATTAACACACATGTGATCCCGGCCGCCATAGTTGACACCACCCCCCCGCCATGCAGCAGGTCCCGTTCCCAGCCCCAGCTGCCAGAACAGGCTCCGTCCCCCGGGCCATGTAGCAGGCCTCCCCCCCACCACGTGGCCGCGGTAGGTCCCAGCCCCCTGCCCCGGTGGCTCCCTTACCATGCCGTCTCAGCCAGCCTGCCTGCCAGAGCAGCCACCTGCCATGTGGCTCTCCAGAGGAGGTGGGCGGGAGAAGATTTTTTTTGTGTGTGGCCTTGCAGGCACACATCTTAGCGGGAACTGTGCCCCCCACCCCTAGTCGCACAGGGGCTGCCAGGTCCTCCCACAGTTGTGTGGAGGTTGCCGCTGCCTGCTCCCTCTGATTTAGAGTTTCCTCTGAGAGACTTTGTGTTGGAGAAAGAATGGGGGTGGGGGTGTCGCTCATGCAGCCTTGTATCGCCTTGGTGTGGGGCATGAGGATGTGTAGGGCGCATGTGTGGGGCAAACAAGCACTGCTACTGACAAATCTCTGATCAAAGGGGAACATGCACCCGCAGTGAACCTCGCAGACTGGAAGGCCGTCGTGCTCCTCTAGTTCGACCTGCACGTGGCGGGCCAGACACCCTCACGGCTGGGATTGCTGACCTCCTCAAGGCGTGATTTACAAACATGAAGTAACGGCAGCTCCTCCGTTGACGCTAGTTTAATTCCGCAGGGGAAGGTGAATCCCCCACTCTGGGCTCTCAGCCAGCTTGGCGCAGGGGAAGGGTCCCTCATGACCCCAAAGCTGGTGATCAGTTAGACCCTGAGCATGTGGGACAGCCCCCACCTGGCAGGTACCTGGGAACGAGTTCTGTAGTCACTCAGAGCCCTGCCCATCCAGTGTCCCGTCTCCAGTGCTGGGGATTTTGACTGTGGGCAATGCTGCCAGACCATCATCTCCGGACACTTACCAGCGCAGGCTTGAAGCCGGTGAGGTCCCCCCTCCCCACCTTGCAAGGCTGTAAAAAGACCAGGTAGGAAACACGTGTCAGTGTCCCTCTGTCTGCAAGGCCCTTTTGCAGTCTGGCTTAGGGGGCTGGGTGCCAGGTTCCAGGAAGCATAGTGCTCAGAAAACAACAGTGCTACTGCAAACAGACGGCTCAGGAAGGGTGCAGCCGGCAGGGGGCTCCCAGTGGTGTGTAACTCCCATATTCTCCGTCTTTACTAGACTTTAGTGAGGCATTTGGCAGGTCTCGCATGACTGTCTCACCAATAAACTAGGGAAATGCAGCCAAGATGGGGCTACTATAAGGTGGGTGCATAACTGGCTGGAAGACCATTCTCAGAGAGTTGTTATTAATGGTTCACAGTCATCCTGGAAGAACATAACAAGTGGGGTTTCGCAGGGGTCTGGTTTGGGATCGGTTCTGTTCAATATCTTCACCAGCGATTTGGATGATGGCACAGAGAGGACGCTTATTAAGTTTGCAGATGATCCCAAGCTTGGAGGGGTTGCAAGTGCTTTAGAGGACAGGGTCAGAATTCCAAGTGAGCTGGACAAATTAGGGAAATGCAAATAGGAGGTAAATAGGATGAAGTCTGGAGTACTTTGCATTTGTCCTTATTATTTAGGAAGGAACAATCTGTTTCACGCATACAGAATGGGAAGCGACTGTTAGGAAGGAACCCTGCAGAAAGAGCTCTCGGGGTCTGTCATGGCTCATTCCCCACCCTGGCACGATGAACGCAAACGCACGCCAAAACCTTCTCTCTCCAGGCTTTGGTATAAAACTTCCCCCCAAAATCCTAACAACCTACATTTTGGTGATAAAAAATCTGCTGCCACCATCAAGTGCTTTGAACCCCCAAATGGGGGGACAATTGAAACCAACCCCAGGGCACCCCAAGCTCTTTTCCCCAAAGAGCTTGAAGAAGAAAAGAGAAAATACCAATTGCAGTCTGTGGCTGCTGTCCCCTCGTCAGAGGCATGCAGGTCCCACAGACAGATTTTCCAGGACACAGCACTGAACTAATTCCGGGTTAATTTAAAAAAGGAAAGAATGTTTATTATCAAACCAGTACTCCTGTGACAAGCGTAGTTGGATTGGCTAGATGGTAAGAGCCACCAATTAATAAACTCATGGGGAATTTTCTCATGGGCTCAAAACTTAGTTACAAAAGGGGGGAAACCCCATTTCTAACAGCACAGACATCAGATCCAAAGTCCCACAACAGAAAACAATCAAACCTGATGGATTTATCTAGACGTTACCCTACTTACACATTTTGAAGTGTCTTTTTCTTGTAGACAGACATGTCTTCTGTCTCCCTCAGAATCTAGAATGCAAACTGGCCCAGAGACAAAGGAGGGAAAACCCCAAAATTCCTTTGTCTCCGTTTGAAATCCCTATCTGCATTTCTATTGGCTGACTGCTGCCTGGCTAGGTACAGGGGACATAGTTAACCTCTTAGTCCCCAGGATGCTGGCCAACCCTCATGGTCATGACAGGGTCAGAGTGGACCACAAGCTAAATATGAGTCCACGGTGGGACACTGTTGCAAAAAAGGCCAACATGATTCGGGGCTGCATTAACAGGAGTGTGGTGAGCAAGACACGAGAAGTCGTTCTTCTGCTCTACTCTGCGCTGGTTAGGCCTCCGTTGGAGTATTATATCCAGTTCCCTGGTCCTTAGGCCCTAATTGGCCTGGTGGCGGGGGAGCGGCAGGGCCTCCATGGACTGGATCAACCTGCTTTTGCCCACCCCTGATCTAGATGGTGCTGGGTCCTGCCGTGAGGACAGGGACTGGACTTGATGACCTTCCGAGGTCCCTTCCAGTTCTAGTGTTCTACAGTTCTATGATCCTTGTAGTCGTTTAACAGGAAGAGCCATGAAGTTGGCCCTAACCCTGAAGCAAGCCAGAGGGGATTTCTTTATATCATTGAAGGCTCTACTTGCCTGTTGAGGGCTAAGCTTGGTTAAGTATTGCTTGGGCATATGGCAGAAGGTTGGGAAGGGATTACCCGGGTTTTCAGAGAGACCATTTGGGTTTTGTGTTGGCTCCTGACGTCCTTCCGATCCTAACACTTGGCTAACAAACGAACTGGTCTCTAAGGGGTCTTTATCTTGTTTTCAGATCTCGCGTGGACTTACCTGCTTCCCCGTCCCGGCTGGTGTGTTCCTCCCAACCAGCGCAGATGCTGTCCATCGACACGGGCCACGTTGACCGTCAGGCGAGTGGCCGGATGGACGTGTCTGCATCCGTGGAGCATGAGGCCCTCAGCAATGCTTTCCGCTCGGTGCCGCTGGCAGAGGAGGAGGACTTTGATAGCAAGGAGTGGGTGATCATTGACAAAGAGACGGAGCTGAAGGACTTCCACCCGGGGGCTGAGCCGAGCACGTCCGGCACGACGGACGAAGAGCCCGAGGAGCTCCGGCCTATCGAGGAGGGCGAGGAGAGGCGGCGGGCGGGAGCGGCAGCGGAAGCGGCAGTCCGGCCCAAAGTCCACGAAGGGCGAACGTGGGGGATGCAGCCTGTGACTGAGGAGGACAGTTCGCACAGGCACGAGGGACAGTGTCAGTCGGTATCTGACAGCAAAGCCGAGCAGCAGCCAGGAAGCCCGGCCCAGTCGCCGTTGCACTCAGCACCCGCCCTCCGGCAGCGCAGACGGGAGTCCGAACCGATCGGACCTCAGAGGCAGGTAAGCTGTGCCCACGACCTGGGCGCCCGCCCTGCGCCGGGACGTTCGTCTAGCCTAGGAAAGGCGCGGTGTAGGGAAGCCCTGCTACGTTGGGGAGCATTGCTGATCCCAGCACTGGTGCCCTCGGGAACTCGCCCTGGGCAGGCTCCATGCCCGAGGTGCTCCGGGTGCTGGTTAGTGCTCGGTGTGTCTTGTGACCATCTCCGCCTGCCTGGGTCCGTTTGAGCCATGTCAGGGCAGGGGTGGGCAGAGGGCGAGGCTCTCTGGGTGTGTCGGAGGAGCAGGCAGGTAATTGCTGGCCCTCGGCTGGCCAGCGGGCAGCACCAGTGGTGCTCAGACGGTCTCAGATCTGACCCAGGGCCGGCTCGGGGCAGGCACCGGCGGATGCAGCTCCCAGACCAGCTCGTTGGCGAAGAACGCGGGCAAGTGTCTGTGTCAGCCGGGAATGCCCCTCCCCCTGGGAACCGCTTGCTGTCTGAACAAACTCGCACCCCCCGCATGCCTGCGCTGCCATTCCTGCAGGCCAGACATCGCAGAGCGGAGGCCCAGCCCCAGGGCTGGCCAGTTTGTAGGAGTGCTCAGCACATCTGTCTCCCAGGCATTTGGGAAGGGGCTGTGCCCACCCTGGGGAGAGTGTGATGCTAGGGACAGACGTATGCTGCTGCCGGGGCTGGCAGTCTCGTGGCGGTGAGGCTCCACAAGCGACCCAGGGACGCTCGCAGAGACGTGCCCGGGACATAGTAAGGCCGGGCTGTGCCCCGTCGGCCCCTCGCTCAAGCAGTCCCAGTCAGCCCGTCTCCTCCCGGCACCGTTGGAGGCTGCGCAGCCAGGAACCCACCTGCCGGCAGGTGTGGAACAGCAGGGTTCTGGGTTCTGTGCTAGGCATCTGTGTGCCGCCGTGTAGGGCTGTGGATGCGCTGGAGCCATGGGAACAGTCGCTGGGCAGACTCTGTGCAGGGGGACAGGAACCGGTGACCTCTGGGTGCTGCCGGTGTCTGCTGAGGGGCTAGAGAGAATCCCGGGAACGTCTTATCTGCAGGGCAGCTGGCCCGGGAGCGGAATCCTGGGCGAGGGGTGGCCGTGGGCGATACAGCGGTGACGAGAGGGGGCAGGAGACACGGAGGTAATGGGCTTGCGGGTGATGTGCCGCTCACGGGCCAGGCGGCCCCAATCCTCCGCAGGCTGTCGCAGGCTCTCGTGTTCCCTGGGCACCAAATCGCCCCTTGCTCGCTGCTCCCCGCAGGCCTGGATCCCGGGGCCTGGATTCCCCCTGCCACCAGCCAGTTCCAGGCTTGGTGGGATGGTTGGTTTTCCCTCTAGCTTTCTGCCACCCTCCCGTGGCCTCTCGGTGCACAGCACGGCTCCACGGGGAGGCCCGGGCCGCCACGCAGCCACCCACAGTCTCCTGCATGGGAGTGAATGGGTGGGGGGAGGAAAGGTCTCTGTGCCAGCCCTGCTGTGGAGGCCGGGAGCCGAGGAGAAGCAGGGTACAGCTAAGCACCCGGCCCTGCACACGGTGTATCGCGAATACACCGCTGGTGGGACCCGCCAGCAGACTGCTCTGCCAGCCCAGCAGCGCGAGCACGGCCTGTTTCCCACGGAGGACTCCGGGACGCCCCCGGGTGTGTTCAAGCTCTGAGCAGACAGCGTGCGCCGAGCCGTAGGGAGGTACCGTCCGCCTCAGTGCTGCAGTGTTATGGGGTAGACGCAGGACCCACTCCTGGTCCCTCTGAACTCCGTGGGCCTCTGTGGGGCTGGATCCATCCCTGCTACTTCCCCGCGAGATTAGCTGCAAGGAGGGTGGTGGAAGGAGGCACGCAAGGAGGGTTGGCTGGGGGTTCCTCTCGGGAGCAGGGCTCAGCACGTCCCCCGGGTCTCCTCTGCCCGGTGCTTGGGCGAGCCATTTCCAGAGGTTAACACCCATGTCAGCCAGCCCCTCTGCTGCTGTCGCCGCCCAGCCCCCAAGCACTGTGCCATCTTCCTAGTCACCGGCACGCGGCGAGCCAGACAGCGCAGGAGGAGGTATTGTGGGGGCTGAGCTGCGTGCTCTGGGAGCCAGTCTGCCCGCACACTGTGGCCATGAGCAGCAGCATGCCCCATCCATAGCGGGCGTCTGCTGCCTCTGCCGGGGGCTGCTCTTTGCTCCTTGCCAGGAGGTGCGGGAAGGATTTCCCTGCAGATCCTCTGGTGCGTCTGCCCCGGATCGTCCATCATCCTGCCGCTGCTTGAGTGTGCCTGTGGGCGTGGCTGGGGGGGTGGTCTTTGTCACACTGGCTGGGCTGGCACAAAGGGGCCCTGGCCCAGAGGCAATCCCTGGGTGGCCTTGGTGGGGAGCAAAGGCTTTCAGGTGGGTCACTCCTGGGGCCGAATCCCCGTTTCTAGACACGGACGTGAGAGTCTCTCCTGAGAAGCTCCCTGCCGGCATCCCCAGGGACAGCCCGGAGAACAGCCTGTGATGGGACGGGACGGGTCTGGGCACGGCTGAGGGCGTCTGCTCAGGGCGAATTGCTCAACTTCGGGGCTCCTTATAGCCCTTGACTGGAGCCCTTCCCAAATAGGCCACAAACCAGTCCCACAGAGCACTTCAGCTGCCAATCCGGCCAGCTTGAAGCCTTGTGAGCAAACCCCTCTGACACCCCACCTCTCTCTATGCCCCAAACAGCCCTGGGCCTAACACACAGGTGAGGGGTTATAGGGTCCAATCTCACCTACCCCGAACGGGTCTTTCCGGTCCCAAAGATCCATCCACAAATCCTCGGTCAATTTACACTTTGAATCTTGCCAACAGAATCACGCTGGGCCAGTCCTTTAGAATCTAAAATCTAAAGGTTTATTACTAAAAGAAAGAAAAGCTGAGAGTGAGGTTGTTAAAGGAGAACACATGACGTGCATCGAATCTCCCAGTTCTCAATGCAGGCTCGCAGCAGAGATGTTACAAACTGCTCTCGTAAAAGTCTTTGGTGGACATCCTATGTCGGGACGGGTCCACGGTTCTTTCTGGCTCGTACGTAGTTCCCTGCGAGGCTGCATCTGGAATTAAGAGCAAATCTGAAGACAAAATGGAGGATGCCACATGGCCCCCTATGTACCTCCTTCCTCGTCTCCTCTTGGCTGCAGCAGGTCACCGGGCCCGTGGCCTATCCCTGTGTTCCCTGCTGGTAGCCCCTTGGTGTCAGTCCCATTCCTCAGGGGTGTCCTTGGCCGACAGAGGGTCATTGTCCCTGAAGCCTTGCTCATTCGCATCTCCATTGCAGCCACGCACCGCGAAGTTTCCAGTATTAACACAGAGTCCATATTCATAGCTCCACACACAGACGTTATACAGGCGTATGCGGAGCACACACACATGCAGTAGAAGGGAAGCTTTCGTTTGACGCCTCACATGGACCCCTTTGTACCCACTTTTGGGGTAAACACCCCCCCGTGGGGGCAGCAGTGACCTGGCTGCGCCCCTTAAAATCCAGTAACGTGACAGGGC
>CM057847.1:2519029-2533287 GCA_030068395.1 Apalone spinifera
CAGGGCCAAGCCGTCTGTGAGCGCCGCTGTGCAGGCCTGGGGCCCAGACGCAGATCAGTACGGGAGGCGGCCAGCGCACGCGTGTTCCGGGTTCTGCCCGTGGAACCCCGCGGCCTTTGCAGCAGCAGGCGGAGGGAGGAACCCGGCGGCTCCGTTCCCTGGCCACCCAGGCCCTCCGCTCAGTGAGCTGGAGCCCTTGAAGCCCGACCAGAACCTGCCCGCCTCTGTCCCTCCGGCAGGCACGCTGCACACAGGCCTGCCCAGGCAGCGTTGCCAGGTGTCCGGTATTTGAGCTTCCTGTTCGGGAAGCAGATGGAGACAATAGAACTGTCCGGCGTGGTCTAAGGAGGCTGGGTGTAGAGTGTGATAGCATGGCAAGCGTGTCCCGCCTTTTTGTTGAAACCATCCGGCAACCCGAGCCTCAGGCACCGTGTATGGGCTGGAGGGAGGGGTCCCTGGGCGCGCGCGGCACAGGAGGGCGGAGGGGAGGAGCCGGTGGGCCGCGGAGAAGCACCGACACACAGCGCCATCTCTGGCAGAGCGCGGCAGGCGGCGCACGAGGCTGTGCACCACGCGAAGGGCGTGCCCAGTTGCCTGAACTTCTGCAGCAGGAACCCAAACGGGGGCGCGCGAGCTTGTACCGGCCGGGGTCCCCCGGCTCCAGCATGTAGGCGAGGTCCCGTTCTCCAGCCTGGACTGTGTAACGGCCGAGGGGCGCACAGGGGAACAGAGGAAGGGCCGCCTAAGCGGGGGGGAGCTCGGCCGCCGTCTCTGTGGCTGCGTTTGTGACAGGACCGGTCTGGCGAGGACCAGGTGCTTCCAAACTTCCCTGCCAAGTCGCGATACCCTCCCCCAGCCCTCGGCCTGTAGTCAGCTGCCATGGGGAGCACCCAGTCCTGCTTCCAGAGCGTCTCTCAGGAGGGGTACGGCCCTTCACTGGGTGGGATGGCTCCGCCTTGCTGCTGGAGGCCTGGCGCTGTGGGCATGGCCGGACACGCTCCTCGGGGTGCAGGCCGACAGCTGTGGAGAGGGGAGGAGCGGCTTAGCATCCCCAGGTCCCTGAATCGGCAGCAGCAGGGACCGCGGCTGGAAGCCTCTTTCCCTCAGCCCACAGGGACGGTGGCTGCTGTTCCTGAGGGACGGGGGCCGTTTGCTTAGCACTCAGCGGTGCGTGGAAATCCCGCCTGCACAAACTGACACGTTGTCCTGGGGCAGGGGGGCAGCAGGGCATGTGGGGCAGGAAGAGGCCTGTTGAGAGTGGGCTGTGGCGGGGAGGAGGGAGGCAAACCTGCCATCTGTGGAGTCCAACCAGTTGTGAAGCCGTAGCCAGAGCAAACTGGCCACGTTCCTCTGAAAACGTAAATAATTGTGTGAGCCGCACTCGACCGGCCAAATAGCCACATGTGGCTGGCGGCCAGCATGCTGTTAGAGGCCCCAGGCTCCTGGCCCGAGAAGGGGCGCTCAGCCCCGCTTCCCCGGGCTCCACGTTCTAGACTGAGCCCTTTCACAGCCTTTGAAAAATGGCCCCTGTGGTCGCTCGGCCCCGAGGGCCTTTCCCGCAGCCCCTGGCTCGCCGCGTGCCCAGGGGCGGTGCCCCACGCCCGTGCCTGGCGGGGCGACGGGAGGAGGCGGCACTGTGAGTTCAGTGGCACAGGCAGGAAAAGGAAGGCTCAATCCAGTCACAGGCCAGGTGGGCTCAGGGCGATTCCCAGGGGCGCGATGTAGGGCCCCTGGGAGCAGCCTGCCGCCCGGCCTGGCTAGTCAGGGCCCGTGGTGCTCTCAGCTGGGAGTTCCCAGCCGTGGTGCGCAGCCACTGGCTCTTCCCTGTGCATCAGGACTCCGAATGGCTGACCTGCCGTGGCAGGAGGAAGGGTGCAGGCGGTGGAGGTGGCCGGGGCAGCGGGGCGGGGGACCGGGGTGCCCGAGCCCCGCACCCCCACGCTCCGACACACGACCTGGGGGAGGCAGGCCGGCCCCGCGCCCCTGCTTCCATCTGGGTGCAGGAGGGAGCTGTCCCGTAGGGCCCTCCGGCAGCCTGGGAGCTTCCCAACGCAGAGCGGTAGTGAGGTCAGCCTAGAGCGAGAGCTGCCCGCCAGCGAAGATGTCTGCCGCATGCACAGCAGCGCAAACCCGGAGCGAGTCACGACTTTGCCTGACACCTTTCCCTCCACTCTTCTTGGTCTTTTTCAGTTGGAGGAGGACAGGCATTCCCAGCACTCCCTCCCGAGGTACAGCCCCCTCAGAAGACTGGCGTCCTCCGTCTTCTCCTCCTCCGCCCTGGAGACAGAACATTACCCGCACCTCGGCGGCACTTTCTTACAGCGCAGCCGGTCGGCAGAGAGCAGCCCCGTGCGCATGCCCCACCGCAGGCACATGCCCCTCACGGCAGGAAACCACAGACTCATGCCTTCCGTCCTCCGCATTTCCAGGTCCCAGCTCCAGCAGGTGTGGGCCCGTTTCACCCATAAAACATAGCCCGTCCGGAGGAGCAGCCGCCTCCGCAATGCAATAATAGCACCCACCTCCCCACAGTGCGCCGCCACTTAACGCAATACCGAGCCCCCGACAACACGGCCGAAGGGACCGCCACCGCCAGCGCCCCTGCCGCCAGCCCCGCGCAAGAGCAAACCCAGACCGAGCACAGCTGCCTCGCCAGCTTTCCCGCACGCCGGGCCAGGCGGCGTCCCGGCAGAAGATGGATGGGACTCGTCCCAGGGAGCGTGCCGTGTGTTAGAGGGGCTGGCTCCTCTGCGGGGCTCCGCGGTGGTGTCGTGCCCCCGCGGGGTTGAGTTCCCGGCTGTCACACGCCTGTTCAAAGTAGGAGTGGAGTGGAGATGCAGGGCAGGTTCAGAGAGGGCCAACTCTCCCATAAAGTCCAGGGCAGGTTTGTCATCTTTAGTCTGTTACATTGGGCCAAATCCGGGAGCCAGCTTACTCCACACGGACACAGGTAGAGTCCCCCCGGCCGGTTGCCTGAGTCCGTCCCTCAGGACTTGTGTCTCTCTGTGGAGTCCTGGTCTCGGTTGCTCTGGAATCCCAGAATGTTTGTTGCCGTGTGTGTCACGCAGTGACAGCGCCTCTCCATCCCCTGCGATTGTGCCTCTCTGTGTGACAGCGAGCCTGTGTTCTCCTCTCCTCCAGCTCCTCCAGCCGGCCTGCGTTGCCTCGGGAACGCTGCCGCAAGCACGGAGGTTTCCTTTCCCACCCATTGTAGTTGGCTGTATTGAAAACCCCTGGAAGCTTTAGGCCGGGCTGGCTTTTCACAGGGAACCGGCACAGCCGCCTGGCCCAGCGGTGTCGGTTCTTGTGAGAGCGCCGATTTGCTTTGGGGCGGTTTGGCCGGGAATGGGAGAGCGGGCTGCCTCCCAGGGTAGCTGTTCTCAGCTGCCCCGTGAGGAGAGGAGGGAAGTCACTGCCAGGAAGTCTACGTGTTATGTTGCTGCTTCTCTGGAGACGCTGCTGCCTGGCCGGTCTCGGTGCCCCAGGGGAGCCAGCATCCCAGGCCCCGCCAGTTTCTTTCTCTTGCTAATTAGATCAGGTTTCTCGTGACACTTGGCCCTTCGGCCGCTGTACAGAGCCCCGGGACTCACTGTCCGAAACGGCGCCTGGAGATGGAGGGGCTCAGGGACCCCAGGAGTTTGCTATGGTCACTGCAACCCCAGGGTGACGTCGGTGTTCTCTGGGGCACAGGGCGCCTCCTATTGGAGCTGCAGTGTCAGCACAGGCCTGGGGGCAGGCCCCTGGAGCTAAGGGAATGCCTGGGGTCTGTTCTAAGAGGAGACGCAAGTGCGGGCTGGGCTCCAGGCTTGGAGGGACATGCATGCAGAGGGGAGGGCTCTGAAGAAGGAGCCTAGCCCAGGTTGCTGCGGGTAAGTCGCCATGTGGCGCTCAGACAGCGCGGCCAGGCAGGACGGAGCTGGGTGCTGAGAGAGGCTGCGTTCCCATATTGGCGTAGGGCTGCTTCCGCCCGAGTCGCAAGGCCCTTCCTTCTCCGTCACGGAATCTGCAGGGAGGGAGGGGCCCTTGGTCCTTCTCTTCGGCCTCGTGAGTGTCTGTGGGAGTCCCAACCCGTCCGCTGCACTTGGGGATTGTGCCCTATCGTCCGAAGGGCACTGGGCACTGCCAGCCTAGGTGGGTCAGTGGGTTGGCAGCTCCTATATTGCTAGCCATAGAAGCCCGGGGAGACTGAGCTTTCGCTCCCCTTGAGAATAACGTTCCAGGAGACGGTTTGTGGAGGACTGCTCCGCTCCGGTTGCTTTCCCTCGTACGTGCCTAACGTTTGCTTTTGCTGGGCAGCATGTCCGGGAGTGTCCAGCCCCTGCTCACGCTGCGCGTTTTCAAGTCAGCCGCTCAGGAGAACTCCTGTCCGAGAGCTTTTAAGGAGTTGGCCAAAAAGCTGTCCAGGCGGCTGATATTCATTTGTACGGGTCTTGGGAAGTGAGAGGAGTTGTAGAGGACGGAAAGATCAGTTAACGAAAGAAGGAAATGAGATGGCTGGAGTAATTACAGCCCTTCCAGGATCAGTCGAGGACAGAATCGCGGAATGGCTGACTTGTGACTCTTCCAGAAAGATTAAAAGGGCTGTAGTGTAACTAACGCCACTCCCCACGGTTTCATTAAAACAGGTCCTTGGGACTAAAGCTTCCGAGGGGTAGCTGAGTTAGTTCCAGACGTGGTGCTGTTCTTTGACAGGATCGCAAGGCTGGATGAGAAAAGTTGCTGCATTCACATAATATGCTTAGACTTAAGGCCTTTGAGTTCATACTGCAAGAGAGTTAATTAATAGATTGAAAACTGGCTAGTGCCGCTCTCAAATACTGGTAAATGAGAATCAACAAATGGGATGTTTTTAGTTGGGGCCCCCGAGATCTAACCTTGGCCGAGCACCATTCAGTATTTCACCAGAGATCCATGAAAAAAATATAAACTCTGCTGGTACCGTTTTCAGATGACCCGGATTGATGGGCGGGTCGATAGGATAAGCACAGGGCTGTCCCACCGATCGCTCGGTAAGCTGGGCAAAGTCAAACCAACATGCACTTTAACGCAGCCCAGGGCAGGGCAGGGCAGGGCAAGGTGGAAAGAGGGCAGGTCACCCTAACAGGCTGGGGGAGTGTATCTGGGCAAGCCGGGACTTGGCAAGGACCTAGGAGTCGTGGTGGTTTCGTGGGAATGCACGCCCCAAGTGGGAAGTGGCGCAGAAGGAGCAGCCTGTGATTCTGGGGTGTAAAAGCAGGGGACTGCTGCGCAGGAGCAGGGGGGCGGTGTTACCTTTGCGTGTGACACCAGGCGGCCCGTTTACTAGAGATTGGGGCCGGTTCTGGTGGTAGAACAGTGTGGAAAAGCAGGAAGAGGCCCAGAAAAGGGCGGTGAGGTGTAGAAAACCTGCCTCGTCGTGTGAGCCTGAAGGCACTCCGTGGATTTAGCGCCTCGCAGACAAAGCTGAGAGGTGGATGGCTCTCTGGGTACGTCCAGGAGAGACGCTGGAGGGGGGTTAATCTAGCCGAGGGGCAGGAGATCCAATGGCGGGTGTTGAGGTCAGCAAAATGGAAACCGGACACAGGATGTGAATTGTTAGCCTTTGCCAGTCAGCTGTCGCTAGCCATCGGCATGGCTTGGCCAGGGGCTCAGAGAAAACGCCGTCATTTAGGTTAGGGCTAGACCCGGGCACCAAAGGGGTCACAAAAGTGACCAAAACAAGCCATGTCTGGGTGGCGTTACCCCTTGTCCTCCAGATCCCAACACCGCTGCGCAGACTGGGCCCAGCCACCCCTCTGTCATGCCAACGGGGGAAGGGCCTCTCCCATTACGCCACCCAGACTTAGCACCTATGGGGGCTGCCCCCCCCTTGAATCCCTTCTCCATTCAGGTTCTTAAAAACAGGTGGGCCTGGCCCCTCTGTTTAAAACAGTGTGTGTGTGGGGGGAGTGGCCCTCTGCCCTCCCCACCCAGTTGCCCGTGCCTAGGGATTGGATGCCTTTCAAAGAGCCAGGCTGCAGCTCTGCACCAAGCTACTGCCCGGCCGCAGGGGTCTCTGGCCCGCGCCGTGCCAGAGATCAGACTGCTCCCTCCATACACCGAGCGTGATCAGGCAGGTGCTGAGTGAGGGGGGGGGGCAGTTCTTGCTGCTACAGGGACATGGGGGCAGTTTGGGGCTTGTTTGTTCGATGGTTATTCCCATCCCATCAAAGCACATTGTGTAGCACTGGGCCCTCCACCCCCCCCATTGCAGGGCGAGAGGGCTGCCAAGAGATGGGACCGGCCAAGTAGCTCCTAGCTCGCTAGAGGCTGTAGGGTCTAGCCCCCATGCCCAGCCAGCCTGCGAGCACACCGCGCCATAGCCCCCCCCAGCTTCACGTCTCGCGGCCGCAGCCCTGTCCCCAAGCTATGGCCCCTCCCGTGCACTTCAGCCCTCAGGGAAAAGCTGTCTGCCAAGGGGCGCGTACGAGTTTGCTCTCCTAGTCCAATTTTCCCAGGAGCCCGACACCTCCCACGAGGTGCCTGGGCACAGCCTCCACGCGGGACAGACTCCCGTGCCTTGTAGCCGCGTGGGTTAGCCGTGTCCAGGAGCGGCGCCCAGGCGTGCTTGTTTCCTGAAGGAGCAGCGCTCTGGGATTGCTAACCGGTGCCCCTTTCTGCATAGCATGTGCTTCCTGTCTCTGTGTGCCACTCGGACTCATAGTCAGCCCCAGATCCCGTGCAGAGCAAACTGGACGTGTCTGCAAAACCCTCCTGCCCTACAACCTGGTTTCCAAGTGGGGGCTGGGCTGTCTCAGCTCCCCCTTTTCTGTGCCCAACACAGTCTTCCATCCCCTCGGCCCACAGCAAAGAGCTGCTGAGACCTGGATTTTAACCCCCCCCCCATGCAAAGGTTGCTACCAATGCTGGAGGGAAGCTAATTTAGGAAGCTCTAGGCAGAGGCGTCCAATCTCCCTTCTCCGTTGTCTGGATCGCATCATCCTGTGAGTCATTGGTCCCTGTTTGAGTTGCGCATTAGGCTCCTTCAAACCGTTACTGAGCGCAAAGGGAGCGCGGAGAACTGTCACGTCTCTCCTGGCCCTCCTGTGCTGCCGTTAGACCCGCCTGGGCTCTGGGGCGCTCCGCGGCTGCAGACGTTAATCTCTGGGGGCTGGCTCAGAGCGTGCTGTTCCTGTCCGAGCGACAGAGCGGTCTCAGCACTCCAGAGGGAAATTGGAAGCCTTTAAACCAGGGGTTCTTAACCGTTTTACCTTCACACCTCCCCTGAAAGTGAACTTCGTGTTCATACCCCCCTGGGAGCCATTCTGTGCACAGCCTAGCCCCGCCCCCTCAGCTGACAGGAAGCTAAGGGGCGTGGCTAGGACTATAAGAACTCAGCCAGGGAGCTCAGTCGGGGCCCAGCCTCTGAGGGAGACAGAGGCCTGCCCAGAGCTCCTGGCTGACGAGGCTGAGATCTGGCCCGGGCCTCGCACAGCCGCCTTCCCTCAGGCCAGCGAAGGCTTCCCTGCCTGGCTAAGCTGGCCAGCAGGGCTTCCCTCTGACCTAGAGGAACCCAAGGCTCTACTGGTGCCTGGCGATTCGGAGGACTGGCATGAGCTGAAGCCCAGCTCGAACCCTGAGGCCTGCCTGAACCCTGGGACCTGGCGAACCAGCTGGACGCAGCCGCCCGAGCTAATTCCCAAGTCCGACGGCTGGTGGCGCTGTGGGGCGAGAGAACCCCGTTACGATGCCTCAATGAATAATAGGAGCTTTTTACTCTGAACCTTTCCCTAACAAACTTACGTACTATTTGAAGATGAAAGTCGGCGATGCTCACGTACTGCTATCGTAGTGTGTCGTCACATAGGCCTGATTGATTCGCACTGCTATCGTAGTGTGCCGATCTCTAGAAGTTAATAAGAAATTAATGTTTATCATTTTAATTCATAATATTAATTATGAAGCAATCTAAACTTTAGAATTTTATCCAGTGAGAAGGCAATTGCGATAAATTTTCTGGGAGGCACCTCACACCTCCCCTGTATCCCCTTCACACCTCCCCTGGGGAGGCGCACCTCACTGGTTAAGAACCCCTGCTTTAAACGGTCTGAGCGTCCTGAGTTTATCCAGTCCTGGAATAAGATGGTGTTTTATCTTTCGGTAGCACGCCTCGCCCCAAAGGCTCCCAAAGCGCTGAGACCTAATTGGAGTCTCTTCTCCTGGGCTTTCGTTGGTCGGGATCGCCGGTGTGGGCTTCAGGCAGAAACACCGACTGCGAGTCCAGGCCGGGATCCCGCGTAACGAAATGAGCGAAAGAGGAAATCCTTTCTGTTTTCGTTTCTCTGCTGTTAAGCAGCGGGCTAATAAATAGGCCGCCCTGCGGTGTCTCTGAAACGAGCACCCACCTCACCGCCAGGTCTTTTTCCTGAAGTGCTTCCACCGCCGCCTCGTAGCACTGAGTTCACTTTGACACTGAGTTCACTTTGCTTGCTGGTCCTCTCGCGAGGACCGGGCAGGGTTGCTGCTGCTCACGCACATGGCCTGGGGAGGTCGGGCCAGTCCGCGACGTCCTTCTGTCCCGGGAAACTGGCGTCTCGCCAGTGGGACAGGAGGATCGCTGCCCCACCCGACCACGTGAGCAGTGCGTCCTGTGTTAACCCGGAATGCCTTTTCTGCTGGCTAGTATGGCCGGAGCCCTGCTTGTAGTGGAGACATTGACCCGCCCCCGTCAGATCTTTACCGTGAGCTGGGGCAGTTTCTAAGTAGTTTGCACTGCCTAGCAGGGATGTCAGTGGTTATCAGGTGATGTTGACTAGTTACCGGGTGGCCTGGCCGTGCTGCAGCCGCTCCCCACCCACCCGCGGTGTGGTGTGGTGTGGTGGGCCCAGCCTGCCCTGCTTTAAGTGGTTAACTGGGATTTTACATCCCAATGCATAGCTGAGGTCTCCTATCCCCGTGTGTTCCAGGTGGAAATCTCGCTGGTGGGTAATGAACCTCTGGAAATTCCTGCTGGGCAAAGTCTAGCAGCACTTGGGGGAGGAGACCGAGCGGTCTGCAAGAGTGTGTCTACACTGCCAGAAAAACCCTGCAGCTGCCAGTCCCAGAGCCTGGGGCAGCTGAGCCGGGTTCGTGCGGTGGGGCTGAAAACGGCCGTGTCGATTTTCCCGCTCGGGTTAGAGGCCAGGCTCAGCGCCCGGGCAGGAATGTCTGCTCAGCTCCGCTCAGCCCGGCAGCAGGCGCCCCACGGCCGGTGCCCTGGACTCTGAGACTGAGCGTTTTCTGCAGCGCAGACCTGCGCCGGGGCCTTGGTGATAAAAGTGGGGTCGTGTTTTCTCACAGATAAGCCCTGAACGCCGCCTTCTGTTTCTAGTCCACAAAGAGCCCCAAATACTTCTCGACTTGAAAACATGGGGTGCCTTTCTTCCTAGCGTGGCTGCCCTCCTTCTGCCCTCCCTCTGCCCAGGGATCGGTGGGTATGACAGGGTCACTGGAGAGGCTGGCCAACATAAGCCAAATATGCTCCCCCTTTCTCACCCTTGACCCCGTGATAGTGGTGGGTTTTTTGACTGAAGCTGCCGTCGCTGATGGCGTGGCGGTGCCGTGTGTGTGTGAGAGCCGGGCCAGGTTTATCACAGGCATTTCTGCTCTGGCAGTGCCAGCGGGCCTGGGTACGTCCGTGCGAGTAACCCAAGGGCTATTGCAAAGGAGGAACGTCCGCAAAACGAAGGGACGTACCCGCAGCATGGCTGGTGTCAGCGACTGGCCCTGTATTTTGTATGCAGGTGAAAGCGAATGGCCCGGAAGCCTCGCCCGTCCCTGTTTTCGTGCCGTGTCTCCTAGTGCGTTTGTCTCCGCTCCTTGCCGCTCTTTCCCAGGGGGGCGAATGCTGGGAGGAAGGGCAGGCCTGCTGGGCCTGGGCCCGTGAGAACGTTTGCTTTTGGTGTGTGGCCCGGTTCTGGTGTGCGAAGCGTAAAGGCCGTTCGGTGTGCAAGTCCCTTCCCTTGCTGCCTCCTCGTCTCACATGCCCTTTGTCTGGGTCACTGTCCCGTAGGGGTCTGCCCCGGCAGGTCCACACAACAGCACAAAGATTCGCTTCGAGGAAGCGTTTCTAGCTCACTGGCTGTGTTGAAATCTCTTCTTTGTATCACCGGCCCTGGGGCGGGAACGCTCTTACAACGAATGTACATTTTTAACAAGCTGCTAACCCACGGAAGGGTGTGTGTGTGCGAAACGCACCTCCCTGGTCCACTCGCCTGCATGTCTCTGACCGCTCAGAGAGACACTTGCTCTGTGGCAGGAAGTGTTACGTTTGTACTAAGTGCGGCGTTTCCTGTTGGCTCCTGCCACCCTGCAGACCTGGCTTATATCTTCCTTACGAGACCGCCTGGCGCTCCCTCCTCGGTCTCCACGGCAGCTTCGGCACGTGTGCAGGCAGGGGGTGGGCCGACATGAAACGCCCTCATGGCCAGGCCTGTGCCGTGCTCTTCCCAGGTGAATAAAGGGGATGCTCCCAGGATGGCTGCCCCTTCAGCTTGGTCCTTCCTGAGATAACCAGGTCAGGCCCCCACCCAGCGCTGCTGACGTCCCCGGGCCGCTGCCACGGGGCGGGGAGGGACTGGACTTGCAGGCTTTTGACCCTCCTTCCTCTCTCCTGCTGCTGCCAAGTGGCTTTCAGAATTGGGGACCCAACAAGCTTTTTGTGAAGTTTTCCTTCCCGTTGGCTCTCACGTTCCCAGGTTTCTTGTGGCCAGCGAAAAGCGTCTTTCCTCAGGGGCGGGTCTCTTTAAGCCGAGAGCTGGAGCCAGCCTCTCCCAGGGAGGAAAGGTCTCAGAGGGGGAGCCGAGTTAGTCTGTGTGCCAGCAACCAGCAGTCCGGGTGTCATGGGATGACTCCTTGTTCTCCCAGGGTTGGTAATCGCAGGAGAAGTAGGGAGTCCTGGGGGAGGGGGAGGCATCGGCCTCACAGGTCTCCAAGGTGCCGGCAGGCAAAGAGGGAGAGCCCGGTGAGGAACAGGGCGCGCAGCTAGCATCGCGGTGGCTGTGGCACATGCCCCTAGAAAGAGCAGTGGGAGGTCTCCGTAGCGTCTGGTGGTAAGACGGTAGGCAAAGAAAGCTTCCCCCTGAGAACGGAGCTGCTGAGCTCCCCAAGAGCAAGCCCCATGGCCATGCTAGGGGATTGTATTCAGCAAGGGCGCCTGCTCCCTGGCACCTCCCAGGGCAGCTGGCTAGGGAGGAAACCTGCTTTGGGCACTCAGATTTTGTAGCCTGCCCCCCTCCCGAACGAGCTGAGTCTGTGCCGGCCGAGCGTAAGGTCACCCCCAGGAGATGCTGAGGCCCTGGCAGGACCCTGTTGAAAGCCATTCCTGGGAAGGCGGGACGAAAGCTCTTGCTGTCTGTTTGCTAGCTGCATTCCTCAGGACGAAGGCCTCTTCCTGTTCCTAATGCAGGGCTCTGAGTCGCCCTGGGAACTTGCTTTCTGTTCTTGGACCTTCCAGCCCCCATGAAAAAACTCAGGGACCAGCCTGTCCTTCGTTTGCATTATCTCCCGCAGCCCAAGGCTCCCTCCAGTCCAAATTGCCCGGTCGCTGGAAGGGGCGCAGGCGTGGCTTTCTGGAGCGGGGCGGGCTCTTTGGAGGAGGCGGAATTGGTAATATGTAATTATGCCGGCCAGTTAGCTTGGATGCAGTGGTGCAGTGTGTGGATGCGCTTCCTGGTGTGCGGCGGAAGGTTCAGCTTGGGGGTCCTGGGTTGGGGTTCTTGGGGAGTCCCTGGTATGCAGCCCTCCCGGTGAGTGTCTTCGTGGAAACACGCTGGACAGACTCGCCTGGGTTGCACAGCGGGTCTCACCTGCCGTTGCAGTCAGAGAAGTCCTGGAAGCATGTTTCAGTGGGGGACCTGCCTGCTGTAGCTTAGAAGGCAATGAAGGCTTAGTATGGAAGGACCAAGTTGTCTGAAGGGGTGCAAAGCTTGCTTTCCGTGAGCCTTTTTATCCTCCCTGTGTCAAATCCCTGTAGAGCCTAAGGTAACCCCTCGGCCTTTTTGTACTGCAATAACACTGTATTATATGCTTGCACTATTCTCCTGGGCAGACCAAGCATGCGAGAAACCATTTCAAGCTTTTTTTCAGAAGAAAAGCACTGTATGATTGTGTACATAGCGGTGCCGCGAGAGTCGCTGAATTCTAGCTCCTGTATAAAAGCATGCACTGAATACTGTATGTAGAACACGCTGTAAATGCTGCCGAGTACTGTAAGATCCGACACTTGAAACCACCACTAATGAGCAACTTCATCTAAAAACAAAACAGAAGCTGAGCAATGGATTCTGTGCCTTTTTTAACTCCCTGTATGTTAACCCAGACAATCGGACAAAGCTTGTATTCTACCAAAACCTTATTAAAGAATCAAAGGCAGACCCCGGGTCGTGGTGTTTTCTTTCGCCCCGCCTCCCTCGGTGGTGTTGCGCTGACCCTCTGGAGCAAGGGGAAGATCTCCCTTGTTAGACAGGGCTTCTTGCAGCCGCATCCCGGCGACCCACGGGGCGTTCGCTCTGGTTTCCCAGCTAGGCTCAAAGGAGAAAACGTCTCTGGCTTCCAGCTTTTGTTCGCGCGGCAGCGGCTGCAGAGCCGGCAGTTGGTCTGCGAGTTTCGGAGTTAGCCGGAAGAGCAGCGCGCGCAGCGTGGTGCTTTCGCAGGCCTCAGTATTCCTCGTACGCAAAGAGCACGGGCTCGGGGCGGTGGCGGACGCGTCCTGACCGGTTCATTGCCGACCAAGCAGCGCTGGTGTCCCATAGAGCTGCCGGGAGCTGGGAGAAGGTGCCTGTTCAGTCCCCCGGCCAGGGCGCTGCCCCCTAGATCGGTACAGAGACACCCCTCCTTCCACGCTCCTTTCCTGCCTCAGTGCAAACGGTGCGTTCCTTTCCACGCGCTTTCCGTGTCGGCTCATACCAACCTTTCCCGTCGCTTGTTCTGCCCCCCTCCTCTTACAAGGGGTCGCTGTGTCCCTGGTCTGCCTCTGGGACTTCCTTGGCCAAGTTGCTCTGGGGCTCCTTGCGGGTCAGGACCGTGCTGAACTGGTTGACTAATACCTAGTGCACGGCCAGGCCTGCCTTGGTTGCCCTGCTCAGGTCTATGCCGGCTTTGGGTTCATGTGTATCTAGGGAGCTAGGGCCGTGAGCGCCAGCTGTCAGCTGGCCTGACGGGATCAGCGGCTTGACTTTCAGCGGGCCGTCTCTGGTGCCTTGCCAGGACAGGAAGGGTTTGGAGAAGACAAAGCCAGAGACTCTGCTGCCAGTGCTGGGGGAGGATGCGCTTGCCGCTCACCTCCACCCCCGAGCTTGAGTTCTGGTCCCGCTCTTCCCCATTGTGTGAGGCAAAGGGACCCCGCTGCTTTGGCGAGGTGACGCCCACTCCCCAACGGGGTGAGCGAGAGCTTGCACTGGGCATGGATCCAAGGTGTGCACGGCCCGCGGCTCTTGGCCTGGCACTCAGGGTCCTGCCCCCTGCGGCATGGCAGGGAAGGTGTCGCTCTCCCGCAACGCATGTTCTGCTGGCAGTGCAGGGCCGTGTGACAAGCCTGCCCGAACCGTGTGTCCCACGTTGGAGGTGGGACACTTGGCAGGTCTGCTGGGCTCTGTGTTGTCCTCCGGTGTGGCCTGGTCTACAGAAGCCAAAACCTTTCCTTCCTTCTGGCTTGCGGCTCCTTTCCATGGGCTGCCGCGAAGGCAGTCTGGTCTGTGCTATGGAGCTGCAAGCAGTGGGTCACAGCGGGGGGAGGGAGGGCATGAGGGAGAGCACTGTGGTGTTTGTTCGGGCTAAGCAAGTTCCTAGCTCGGCCTGTTCCTCTGACAGGCCGTGTCTGTGTGTGGGAGGCGCGGCTGCTGCTATCCCTGGTCGGCTCTTGGACCTTATTCCGAAATAACCCCCCAACCTCGACTTGATCAGCGGAGCGTCCACACGACCAAGCCCGTTACTTCGAACCAACGGGCCGCGGAATTCGAAATCTGGGCTCCCACTTTTCATCAGGAGTAATGTGAATTCCAAAATAGCGATGGCAAAATAGTGGCCGTGCGGACACGCCGGTGCCGCCATGTCAAAATAACAACTGCCCGGAGTCATTCGAACGAATCGCTCCCCAAGGCTTCCTGGGGCTCCAAGTCTGAGGTAGCGCGTCCACAGTCACGGAGCCTGCCGCGGGCGGCTTTTGAGGCTTCCCCGTAGCATGGACACGCTAACTCATTTCAGTCCATGGACCACCAGGCCAATCAAAAAATTTTCGTGGACTTTGGACAATGTTCCTGTGG
>CM057847.1:2537349-2553958 GCA_030068395.1 Apalone spinifera
TTTTTTAATGAGCTAGTGGTACCATGTGCTTTCCACTTATGCCCAGTACCAATGACTGTTCCACATTCGGTACCTAGTACCAACGACTGTTCTACACCTGGGCCTATTACCAGTTAGCGTGTTGCGCTCTCAGCCCTGTTCGTGCCAAGTTCTGTCAGCAGGGGCCTGCCTCTTGCTCACAGCTCAGCTTTGCTTTATGTTAGCCATGTGTTGTTCCTTGTTAGCTAGGCCTCAGGCCAGGCCTGTGCTACATGGGCTTTTGCTTTAGGGCCTCATCTTACTACACACCAGAGTCAGCAGTGAATATTTCCTGCACCAGGCAGCTGTGCTGGTATTATGGCTGCTTTGCTCCACTACAGCAGCACAGCCGTAGGTCACGCTCTGGGCCTAATGGCCCAAATTCTGCCCTCCGTTAAATCCCCCGCAAACCCACTGACGGCAATGACAGCAGCCTCGAGGGCAGCCCGTTTCAGGTTTGGTGGGAAGAAATGTGGAGCAGGAAGAAGAGACAAAGGGTGCCCGTCGGTAGTTTGTGCTCTTCTCGCTGAACCTGCAGTCCCAGGGTCGTCACCTCTGTGCTGCTGTTCTCCCCGGGTAGGTACAGCTTCGGAGTCACCAACACTCTCCAGGGGCCAGTACAGCATACAGAGGTTCTCTAGACAGGTGGCCATCAGCACCAGAGGGCCCCTGTCAGAATTCGCACTCGACTCTGTTGGGTGCTGTACAAACGTATAGGAAGTCAGAGTCTTGGCCTCAAAGAGTTTGTGCTCGCTCCTATAAAAACCTAACCAAGAAATTCACGCCGGAGCCTAGGTCATGAACTCAGCATCACGTCTGTGCCTTAGTTTCCAGCGAGAAACTGCCTTGGGGTGGCAGTGCTCACTCAGACACTACTGTACATGCTAGCCAAGCAAACCAGCCGCACAAAATCTGACCGCTAATTTGCTGAAGACGAGGTCAGTGATAACCGTATAATCCGCCAGTCAGCAAGGAGTACGTGCGAGGGAGCCCAGGCGTGTTCCCGCCCCCTTCTGGTAAAGCCCGCTCAGCACTCTAGCCCTTGCGAAGGCATTTGGGGACAGCGGGAGGGATTTTCCCAGAATGCACTGCGACCACTCGCGCTAGGCAGACTGGTCGGTATGGACGCCCCACATAGCTGACAGTTCTGTGAGGAAAAACCAGTTGCAAAAAGCTGTGTGGAGGGTAAAGCCCTGACCCTCCCGAAGTCGCTCACTGCCCGAGGACAGTCCCAGCAATTTGTAAGGTTGCTCCCTGGAGTTCTACCAAGCACTCCCAGGGATTCACGCAGCCCCGCACGAGCTCAGACTTTGCGCCCTGAATCTGAGCGCTGCTGGGTGCTGGCGGCTGTTGGACAGAAGTGTTTTGTGGCGGGCGAGGAAGTCCTGGGGCTCTGCTAGCGCACTGTAACAGGGCTATCTGGGTCAGGTGTGAAGCAGGGCTGGTGTAGCCCTCGCTCCTGAAGGCAGGTAAGTGCCATACACTGTATTCTGTGATTTCTTTTCCGTCCCGAATGAACGATGGGGGCTGTGTGCCCCCTGAGAGCCCAGCCTGCTGCTGCTTCATTGGCACTGGCAAACTCTGCCTGCCGCTCACTGGCACTGTGCCCGCCGTGTAGCATCTGTAAAGCACTTTGGTACCAAATGCCCCAGTACCCTTAATGGGCCAGGCTAAATCAGGCATCTTCGTTAGTGGGACATCTCCCAGGAAAGCGAGTTCGTCAGATAATAGCAAACGGTAATGAGTGTGGCTTAACTGCCAGTGCTCGCCCAGTTCTCCTGAAAGGTGACCTGCAAAGAGGATAAAACGGTTGGTGCCCTGTTCTCCCATGTTCAAACCCTCTCTCTCCTCCCTAGCCCAAAAGGCAGGCTCATTTGAGGAGTACCAAGCATCTTCACTGCCTTTGTTGTAGGACTCCTTCCAAGATCAGCACGGGGACAGCCAGGATCTCAGCTACTAACTGAAGGGCTCGAGGCACGAATCTATCACACTGACCTTTTCAATCATGACTAGTGGGGAGAAGGCAAATAAGGAAGTGCTATTTACGCATAACATAAGAACTAGGGGGTCCATCCAATGAAATTAATGGGCAGGAGGCTTAAAACCAACAAAGGGAAGTATTTCTTCATACAACCTGTGGAACTCCTTGCCAGAGGATGTTGTGAAGCCCAAGACTATAACGGCGTTCAAAAAAGAACTAGATAAATTCACGGAGGACAGGTCTATCAATGGCTTGTTAGCCAGGATGGGCAGGGATGACGTCCCTAGTCTCTAAATCCCTCCCCACTGCAAACCTCTCTTACTACGCGTGTTGTCCTGCCATATTTTCCCTCAGCAAATGGCTATGGCTCAGAACTGACTTGTTCTAAGCTGTTAATGCAGTGTTCCCATGGAGGCTGGTTTCTGTAAGTCGCACAGTGTTCACCTAGTTCATGCCCCAAACAGAGCTTGCGGGTGGTTATTTTATTGCACAGGCAGACACTCAACGGTATTTGGTAAATTGGAGGGCAAGAAACGGCCTCTGCCGGGGTCTGACTCATTCTCTATGCCTAGGCCCAAGTCCAGGTGGTAGCCCTTAGGAAACTTAACTCATGCCACCAAAAAGAAAGAGGCCAGCCCCCACCCGCTCCTGTGATGGCTCAGACTTGGTCCGGCTCCCCCTCCCTTTAGCGGAGCATCTTTTCCTGTGCATTCCGACAGAGCCCTTTGGGGAGGGGGGGTGTTTACGAAGCCGGCTGTTCTCCTCCTGCCCCCAGGGCTGACTGAGTCACCGCGTTACACAGAGGCATCTGCACCATTCCCGTGCAGAGGAATCAGGACAATTTAGCGCCCGAGTGAAGGGCCCATCGGGGTGTCCAGTCTTCCCTGGCTACGGGTGATGATTCATCTCCCCTGGGAAGCACCCAGCCACTGTTCAAATGCTCCTCACGCAGCAGGGGAAGGCCACGCCGCTTCCACTTGTGGCCATACAAAGGAGCCTTCCGTGGTAGGAAAACGCGTGAGCACGCAAAGCCACGGGGGCTCCCGCGTCGCAGCGGCCGTCTCCCCTCACACCCACGCCTAAAACGAGGCGCGAGAGAGTCCAATCTGCAAATCAGACTGTGTCAGAGCAGCCCCAGCTCCCGCTCAAAGCCGCACCGAGCGGTAACGGTAGTTTGTAGCAGTCACTCTCCGCTTTAGCAGCGCCACCCCGAGGCAGCCACTCCATCAGGGCACAGTTCTTAGCTGTAGTTTTCCCTCCTGACTGGACGTTCGGTGACTTCCCAGTGCACCTGCTGGGTCCCGTTTACCCACAGAACACGCACCAAAGTGGCAGCACCAGCTTCCCCCTCCTGCTCACCCATCACAGAGACCAGCTCCAGACGTGAGGGGGATTCACTCACTACTGATGAACCAAAGGAGACTTGTTGCACGGTTTCCTATCGATAACGAAACTGATGGCAAACGCTGGGATGGTGTTGCCCAGGGGGCACTGAACAGCCATTGCTAGAAGCGTCTTTCTTCGATTGAAAGTCAGTACCTCAGAGGCAAAGACTCCATATTTCAGGATCACACCCAAGTGCTCCAGGTCCCTGGCTCCATCATCCACCTCCTCCCCATGTGGGTTTAGCTAGAAAGCTTCTAAAACTTCGACACGGGGGGCTTCTTTTCAGCTGGCCTGCACTGCAGAAAAGCAGAGCCACGCCCTGCTAAGGAGAAGAATTTCCCTTTCACGTTGATCCACCCCAAAGGGTCATCAACATCAACGAAAACCAGGGAGGAAAGATTCCAGCCTTCCTGGGAAGAGAGCGTATTTGAGCAGGCTGGCCCTTACAAAGCGGGAGAATTACGGACCGCCAGCCAAGCAGCTGTGTCGGAGGAAGATTCTGCCGCCTTCAGAGATTTCATAAGAGATGGCAGCAGGAAGCGACCTCTAGCCCAAGAGTAATCTCCAATGAACAAAGGGACAGGACCATTCCTCGCCCAGCTGGCTGGGGAGTTCTGGGCGTGGCCCCAAGCCCACTGGAGCGACTCCTCTGGCTTCAGCTAGACCTCGGAGGCCGTGATGTGGGTGCAAGACACACCCTATAACAGCGATCCCTATGGGGGCATGGAGGAATGTTCAGGGGGGCGTGTGGTGGAGCCCGGGCCGGTCCCCATGGGGGCGAGGGAGGGCATGCCTCCCAGCCCCACTCAGCCACCAGACACAGCTCCACCCCACCCCCTGCTCTGGCCCCAGCCTGACTCTGCCCTCCTTCCCCCTCTCTCCAGGCCAGCTCTGCCCCCAGAGCCCCCTTCAGCCCCAGTTCCTCAGCTGAGGAAGCCCTGGCGGTGCAGGATGGGGGGGGAGGGCGGACAATTTCTGTAAGTCATACAGGGGAGGCAGCGTGACAGGAAAAATTTGGGCCCCATGGCCTATAACAATCTTGGTGAACCATCCCCTGCCAGGAAAGGGGAGGGTATGAAACCTTCGCATGGTCATAGCCTGGTTCAAACACACACCAACATGCAGACCAATTAATCACTAGGGGCAAATCAGCTTTTGCACCCCACCGAGACACCAACACACTTACTCTTAAAGACTCTCAGCTCGTTTAATGCTCAGCACATGTACTAGTCTGTAAGTGGAGCTCATTAACTCCTGCTGCACCCTAAAACGACTGGCACGTGCAGATGTCAGACAAAACAGCTGAGGAAGGTGCAATTCTTGGCCACGCAGTTTATTCAGAATTTAGAAAAGTTCTGGGAAGCCTGACGAGCTAATGCACTTGCGCACTCTCTCTCTCTCTCTCTCTGCACCCAGATAATTCTTCCAGGGCAAGCTGCATACCACATAATTTCTTGGTCTTCCTAACAAAAGTTGTTTAAAAGTGCTATAGCGGAGAAAAATACAACTGGGACAAAAATGAGAATACATAAAACATATTCCCAGCACTTAACAAAACTCATCTTTTTTACAACGAATTCTACGCTTTTCATCTCTGATTGGCATTTTCTATTGCTATCCCAAGAACCTCTAGCTTCCCGTTCCTTAGTTTGTTCTGTGAACCCTTTCGTTTTGCTTCAGTTTCTTTCTTTCACTGGTTTCCGAAAGCTAAGATGGCTCATTGACCGAGTTCTCCCAGGATCGGCGGCACACTGAGACAACACAAAACCACTGAGAGACCAGAGTCCATTTCCAAGCAATAGTTAGCAGCGAGTCTCTCTCAAAGTGCTTCTCAAATTACTGGGTGGTCACAAGCTTCACAATCATACTGATGATACGGGATCCTCGTGGGCACGTGCATAAATCCATGCTGGGCGTCTTGATCTTGTCCTGGAGTAATTGGTCTAGTTCACAGCGAAGTTCTTTCACCAACTCCGCCACCTGAAGCCAACAGGGAACCCCCCCAAACAACATGAAATAACCTCTCCCATGTACTGTCCAGCTCATTTGTTGCAGGAACAGAGCACGGGGTGAGGCAGGTTGCTGGTTGCTTTCATTACCTGGTGGGAGGCTGCTGCGAAACGAATCCAGCCATCATCCAGCGAAATAATAAACTCCCCCCGTTGCAGCTGCATGTGGACCTGCCCTCCTCCAAACAAGACCAGGGGGTACACCGACACCATGCTGCAGTCTCGGATGAATACACGGCTGGTTTTGATCTTCTCATGATACACCAAGTATGGGCTGTCAAAGTGCCTTGTCTGGAACAGGCCAAAGGGTTTCAGGTCAGTTAGGAGTGAGGCCAGGGCGCACCGGTCAGATTACGGGCTCGCTCGCTGCCCTGTGCGTCTAAAACTTATTTTCATTACACACAACCACCTTCAAGGGTTTGGACACCCTCTCACCACAGCGTGTTTCCCATTTACAGCTGCGGGATTTATTAAACAAAGGGATCAGCTGCGGCTACTGAATTCGACTGATTCATGCACGTCAGCCTGGGAACATTTTCAAACACGCCTAAGTAAAAGCGGGAGGAGGGAGAGCTCAGTGGTTTGAGCTTTGGCTTGCTAAACCCAAGGTTGTGAGCTCAATCTTTGAGGCGGCCATTTAGGGATGTGGGGCAATTCTGTCAGGGATGGTACTTGGCCCTGCCGTGAGGGCAGGGGACTGGACTCGATGACCTCTAGAGGTCCCTTCCCACTCTATGAGACAGGAACTGAAGTGAAATCTTCTAGCTTAAGTCTCTTGAAAATGACCCAGGCTCCTACGTCATGCAGGCTGACCTGTTGTGCCATAGTCACAAAATGTGGCCTCAAACATTAGTCCCCCCCCCCACCGATTCTTTCTTTCTCCAGAAAAGCAGCATTTAACTCAAAGTTGGTGACAGAAGTTCATGGAGTCGGCCTATTTGTTATGTCAGTGTTTTAAGAGAGATGTTAAAGCCTAAACTTATTTTGTATTACATTCAGATTTGATTTAAATGGCGCATTTTAAAAAAGAAAACACCTTATAATTTATGACAAATCCAATGTAAATTAAAAAAAAAAATCGGACAGTTTTTTCCAATAACATCATCGATTTTTATCCATCCAGGGTTGTGGGAAAGCCCAGTCGCTTTGCTGCTTCTCCCCCTGCTCTCGTTCTACCTAGGCAGGTGCCTCTCTTCATCCTGTAGTATCCTGGTCCCTTTTGAGCGCAAGGACACGAGAGGAGCTGCTGGTGCATGGCCCCACTGCTCTGGGGCTTGTTCATCAGACTATGCCTGGGAGTGACTACCTGCTTCCTCTACACAGCCGCCCTCCCTAAGCGTACAGGAGAGTTTTGGACCCAACTCCACTGATTTGTTTGTTTTTCTAAACCGTGTCCTTGCATAGCTCGGGCACGTTCAACAGACTCCCGTCTCCTGCGCTCGGTCTCTGCTTCCCTTCATCACAAGATGGCTGCCCTGAACGCCACTCCTTAGGACGCACCTCCGGAACAAGGCCTATCGGAAATCAGCCAGGTCCTGACAGTGCCTGGAGTTTCCCCTGCCCACGCAGGAAAGCTGGACGTGGAAGTGGTTCCTTATGTTCATTTAGACTCAGACTGATTCACCAGGCTAGATGTATACACACTTAAGTTGTACAGTAGTCGCATATGTCGTTCTATTTAACTATGGGATACTGATTTTAAAGGCTAATTTGTATGCCTGGAAAGGAGACTAGCGTGATCATGCACTTTAATTAAAAAACACCCAGTCAATGGAACGTTTTTCCCTCTGTGATCTTTATTCATGGGAAATGATTAGGACAGGGGTCTCCAACCTTTTTAAGCAGGAGATCACTTTTTGAATGTAAGTGCATTCCAGGATCTACCTCAAACATAAATACTACTGCCCCACCTCCTTCCCGCCCCTTTTCCAAGGCCCCGCCCCTGCTCAGTCCATCCTCCCGCCCCCATCTTCACTCACTTTTATCATGCTGGGGCAAGGGTTTGGGGTGCAGAAGGGGTTCATGACTAGGGCTGGGGTTTGGAATGGAGGTTCCAGCTGGGCACCCACAGGTGGCTTCTGGGTGGTGGTGCAGGGGGCGAAGGCCGGCTCACCCCAACTCTAGCCCTGCACAACTCCTAAAAGTAGCCAGCAAACTCCCTCCGGCCTTCCCCCCCCCCGCCCTGTGGCGATTGAGTACAGGGTAGAGGGAGGGGCACCCTGATAGCACCCCCCCTCTTGTTCCCATGCCCTGCACAGCAAGCAGGAGGCTCCCAGAGGTGGGGGGGGGGGCAGCTCTAAGGCAGAGGGCAGGAGCAGCAGGACAATGCTGAGAAGGGCAGCTGAAGTGCCAGCACTTGACAGCCTCCCAGCCAAATCTCTCAGGATCACCTGTCAAAGGCTCCAAGATCTCGATCTGCTTGCTGGTGACCACTGGATTAGGAAATGATTGCATTTGATCTTGTATGATGAAGTGATACTGGGCATTGCAACAGAGAATTATTCACAAATAAAGTATTTCAGCGGTAGAAATACGAGCCCCGTGGTCAGTAAATTTGCCGTGTAAAGATGCTGCCCACACACAGTTGCCGTGTCATGCACAGTTCCTGAGACTGCACGGAGAATGGTGGTGGTCCCTACAGGCACAGTGCCCTGCAACTGAGATAACCCTGCAGGAATGAGAGTTCTTACATTTGTGAAAATCTGGGCCATGAGCAATGTTCCTTCTAATCGATCCCACCTATGTGTAGAATAATTTTTGTTTCACGCACCAAGGCATGTGCAAATGTGCACTACCAGGAAAAACGGAAGCCTAGCTGTGGGCACTCTGCTAATCAGCTGGGTGGCAGCAGAATATCTCCTGCGTGGCCGCACAAGCCCACAGCGTATAGGGAACATTGACCATGACGCTGCTTGACCCTGCAACTTAACTTTATAATTTGCGTTTCTGTCCTCTATGGCAATGCAGGCTCTGACCATCCACTAACACCCATCACTGAGAGGATTTCAGTCACAGCACTGCTGTATTTTTAAGCCTGCTCAGTGCACCAGTTCATAATCCAAGCAGCATTTAGTTGAAGCAAAGTCTCTTTTTTTTAAATGTAGACAACGTATCTTATGGAGTTGGAAAAAATCCTTACTTGATAATTCACCGAGGAAGGATGGACGTGAACGTAACCGTCATTTTTTGTAACAAACTTCAACTCCACTGCCTTTGGGTGCATTTTAACTGCTCCTGCACTGGTATTCTGGTACTTCCCCTCTGGGGTTTTCACCTAAAAGTGAAGATTAAAAAATAGTAATACAATGAATCTCTCTCTCATTCCCCCAAAGTGAACGCTCTTTGCCCAGGGTCTGTTACTACAGTACTTCACGGTGACACTTCTTGTCGGACACTGGACCACTTTGGAGGACGTAGCATTCCAACTAACCCAGTATTTCGGACGCTCGTAACCTCAAACCAAGTCTTTTTGGGGTAAGTTTTTGCTTGGTCTCCACCCAGAGGAGACGTCGGCGGTATCTAAACCCTGTCACTGAGGTACAGGCAGCCCTCTGCCAGGCAAGTCAACACCAGCTGGGGGCCGGGTTGTTAATGCTCCAGCTTTCGTCCCCTTCTGTTCTTGTTCAGGCTGCGGCCTAGGGTGGTTAAGGCCGCATGCTCCTGGCATCTCACCAGCATGTCAAGGGTCTGTGGGAATAACCGCAGTAACCGGCTACATGGGTTTGTCAGCTGGAGTTCAGCTGCCCCGGCAACAGAGGCAGCATCCTCTGCAGAGGTATCAGACCTCAAACAGGAGGCAGTGCGCCAGAGGAGCACAGAATCAAAGCAGTCAGGACAGAGCTGCCATTCCAAAGGGAGGGGGATGCACGTGATGACGGGAAAGGGGAAAAAACAGACTCTCTTACCTGGACAACATTGGGATACAGAGCAGCACATAATATTGCGGATATCAACTTGATGTTCTCTGCATTAGCGTTTGCCTATGAAATACATACAGTGAGTACCCACAATTCCCGGCTCCTACCCACAGGCCTCATCCCAGCCCTGTCAATGAAAACCAGGGATTTCTTGATTCACTCTAGAATACGACTTCAGATCAAAACGAAATGACTGACTCTTGAGACCCTCTTTTTGAAACACTCTTTGTAACTTCATATTAGCAGCACTTAGTGGATTCTGCACTTCCAGATTATGTCTTCATTACCTGGATTGCCAATTAATTTGCAATAGGTTTGTAAGAGCTCAACTGGACACTTCCCAAACAGTTATTCCATGCTACTGAGTAGCTGATCTCTAGGGTCAATCACAAACCATCCCAGGTATGCACGATCGTGTCGTCTGGCCATTCTGTGCCTGTCTTGCTCCAGAACTGCCAGTCGACACAAGGAGATGGCTCAGCTACTAAAACCTACATCAGCTGTCTGTACTCCTCCATGTGTGCATGCAGCCTGCATGCTTCCCTTAGCAAAGCATGCTGCAGTTTTCATAGGCCCTCAATCACATCTAATACCACGATCTGTCTCCTGGCCCCAAAATGGGAATTGTATTCATTGCAGCATTTGCTATTGATGTGCAGATAACACGGCCATGAGCGGGGTGTACGACCCTGTCTAGAATCGCTCCAGGTTGGATCCATGCTTTCACACTGCCTGGAATGCAAGCCATAGCTAGCCATCTAGTGTGCACCAACCAGGTTACTTTACTGACTTGGTGGGGTAGGACCACATCTGCACACATGCCCAGGAAGAACAGATAGTGTCGTCACAAGAGAGCAAGGCTAGGAACCAAAAGCCAGGCCCCCAGACGCCAGCACCTCACCGAGCTGCGTGCCACACCAGTGTGGATCCAGAACTGAAGTGTGATCGCTCTCACCTCTGTTCAGTGTGGACAAAGCCCTTAACTACTCCTGGGTGTTAATTACATCAAGTTAATTGGCAATTAACTACAGGTTAAAAAAAAAAATCTAGTGGGGACAAAGCCAGTGACCGAGTGAGACAGGGACACGGATGAAAATGTGGCTGCCACAGTGACATAACCACAGCGCTGTTCGTTAGCAGGGTGTGCAATAGCTGGGCCAGCATTATGTAGAGATGGTGCATAGCGGACGTTCCCTTTCCTTGGATCTAGGGTTCTCCCTGGAGTCTCTCAGTGTCTGTGGCCTATAAGGCCTTCCACCCTACAGAGCTGGCCAGGAAAGCGCGGACATCTGTTGCAACGTGGACCTCCCCACAGTCCCCCTGCCATTACAGCAAGCTGCCCTCCTTTGGGCTACCCTGGACTTGCTTCCAAACGCTCTGCCTGTGCGGATCCAGACTGCAGAGAGGCCATTCATGTGTGCACCTCAGATCTGGTGCTGTAGAACCAAGTGTATACGCCCCAGCTAGCGCTCCAAACCAACAGAGTTTTAAAGCACTGGTGCTCCAGTTACCTCTTCTCCAGTAGCGTCCAAAACCCCGTCTCCTCGAGACCACCTCTTCTCAATGTCCCTGGCTCTTAGCCCTTCCTTCACAAATCCAATGTCAGACAGCAGCTCTGTGAATTGCCTTTTTAGACTCGCCATCTCCTGCAATTCAACAGAAAGCCTTGAATTGTGCTGTGTGCTGGTGAGGTGAATTCAGACCAGATGACTCAGTTTAAACACCGACTGCCAGGCCTATTCTTCGGCATCTCGCACTGCCACCCAGAACCACTCCGATTGCTGGCCGTAAGACAGCCAACGTGTATGTGAAAACTCAATGAAAGGGTACCCCGCTGAAGACATTATCCAGTAAAACCGAGCACCAGTATCTCACTGTTAAGGTTAGCAAGTTTCCAACCCAGCTTTTGCCACTGTTCAGAACTTTCCCAAGCCAATGAAATATTCCAACTTGGGTCTGAGCCGAGGGTTGATGTAGAAGTTAACCATGTAGGATTCCAGCCTCGCACAGCTGAGTTGCAGTCAGCTATACGTGCAAACTCTTGGACTTAGAAGGAGGTGAGAGGGATGGGGTGGGATGAGGAGGTGAAAGAAAGATGGGCGTCACTGACAAGATGATGGAGGTTACTGACTTTTTTAAAGTAATCCTGACAAAGATTGAATTGAAAAGGACTTACTTGAAGAACTCTTCCCGATAAGAAGTTCTCCCTGCAATAGATGTAGCTGGCATGAGAACTCTCTTTTGTACTTAAGTGCCACCCCTAAATAATGGAAAAAATAAATGTTATGAACAACACCTTACATTTCAGAACACGTATGCACTTTTGATCAGGGTGACTGATTTATAGCTCACCTTATAAGCCTGAAGAAGAGCCAGGTAATCACTGTTTTCTATTGCAAATTCCAGCTTTTTTTTGTTCGCTTCCTCTCTCTTATCCCATGGAGACACCTAAATAGATACATCGACCCATTTAATCTCTGCTTCTCTCCTTATTGCTCAACCCAGGTGCTCTAACATCACCCTGTGATGCACGTGGTCTTAGCTACTGATCATGTGTAGCCCTCACACCCACGATAAAAAGAGTTTACAAAGCAGTAAGTGAAGTTCTCTGGATATCTTGCCTGTGCAGACCCATGCTGTAGGAGTTACACGCTGTAACGCTTTGGTCCCAGAACCGTTCCACTGCAATATATTCAGGAGGGGAGGTGTGACCGCAGATGTGAGATTGTAAAAAGCGTCAGTTCCAGAAGAGACCTAAGCAACGGCTTCCCTTACTCTAAATCAGTGGTTCCCAAATTTTTCAAGCTTTCGGACCCTTTTTCAATCTGTTAAAATTTCAGACCCCTCCCCCCGGGGGGAAAAAGAAAAAAGAAAAGAGAAGAGAGAGTATTGGGCACACCGCAGTGGGCCTGATTCTTACTTTTAAATTTTCCACTCGTCCCCCTGCCGTACCACAGGAGACCACCACAGGTCCGCGGCCCACAGGTTGGGAACCACTGTTCTAAATCACGTGAATGTCGAGAAAGGGCGGAGCGGGTTGCATCCGCAGAAGCAACACACTGGGGGAAACCACATTCTCTTTCAAAAAACCGCCTCTACAGCCCTCACCGGAGAAGATTCGGAAGCATTAGAAAGGCCTTGTCTATACTAGAGAAAACACCGTTCCACTGCTGACTGGGAATGAATGTCTCACAGCCGGAATGCTTGACAGGGGAATCCCCTGCATCTGCCCTTGCGTGTCAACAGGGGACTCGGGGAACAAACAGTTAAAAGCAGACCCCTGCCTGGGATCTGCACAAGGCCCAGACCAACACAGCCCACATCTCGAGAAACCCGAATACTGTCAGACACGACAAGCTAAAAGGAGAAACGTGCAGTGGGGAACGGAAAAGGAGGGAAGAGAAAGTCTGAAAGCCACTTATGTTCTATGGCCAGAGAATGGTAACGGGATGGGGTGTTTAAAACCAGGACTGAACAACCCAGTTCTGCAGTTGATGTATGGGCGCCAACCACAACTATGCTGCTCTCAAATACACTCAAGACTTACGCAACTTCAACGGTGAGGGATGTGCAGAGGCAATTTCGTGTTGTATTGTCCACAATACAGACTGTGCCATTAACTATAGCTGGCAAACCCACACACTGAAACAGAATACTCAGTCCTGACCTTTTGTGCTTGCTTCAGACAGACTGCTAAAAACGGCAACAGGACAGCAGCCGATTAGCTCAGATGACATATGTACACACAGCCTGAAATCAGGAGTGAACCCTATATTCCCAGCTCAGAACTGCCAGCTTCCTAGCCGGCATGTACACTAAGCCCACTGCTTCCCAACACAGGCAGGTGTTGGAGATGTTAAGTGTACACCAGTAATTTCACCAGCAATTTTGCTTGCACATTTATAGATTGTACACTCAGCAAGAGTTAAAAATTGATGCTTTATGTCCTAGTTAATGAGCTTCAGGGGATAGCCAAGTTAGTCTGTTACAGAAAAATAACAGCAAGCAAATGGTCTGGTAGCACTTTATAGACTAACAAAACATGTAGATGGGATCGTGAGCTTTTGTGGGCACAGCCCACATCTGAAGAAGCAGGCTGTGCCCACGAAAGCTCATGATACCATCTACATGTTTTGTTAGTCTATAAAGTGCTACCAGACCATTTGCTTGCTGTTATTTGTCCTAGTTAATGTTTGTCATTACTTCAATCCTTGATCCATGCCATATTCTTGAACAAAACCTAGGTTCTCTTGGCATTAGTTTGGCCTCTGCTTACACTCACATCATCAGGCCTAGTACCAGTGTCATCTGACAACAACAATTAGTTACTTTTACTAAAGAATTCTGTCTTCCAGTAAAATACAGCTTGAACGTTTCTAGTCCGGCACTCTCTGATCCAGCAACATCCGTGGTCCAGCATGATTTGAGTGAGCCGGCTGTCCACTTCTCATGGGCGTGGCCAAGTTTCCTGCAGTCCCCTAAAGTCTCTTTACAGCCACCAATCCTGGCTCGCAGTGTTCTGTAATATTTAGCTCTAATTTGCCCCTAAATGTCTTCTAAGAGCCCAGTAAGCAGTGGAAGTGCTGGCAATGCTGCTAGACTATATTAACCTCCCCTGGTCCGGCAGAGTCTCTGGTTCGGCACCAGTCAGGTCCCGAGGGTGCCGGACTAGAGAGGTTTAACCTGTACTATGTTCTTTTTATTTTGGATCAAGCTGACCGTGATGCTGCCGCCGCTGTGCATGTGCTTGTGACTATTTCCAGTTCAGACATAAAACCCATTTTCTATCAATACAAAAATCTCTGTGCGGTAAGTGGAACGGGCAAGAAATGTCAGAGTCATCTGGTGCAAAATACTACAATAGCCACGTATGAATGCCACACGTTCCTTGACACACGGACGTAGTTTGGAGTGACCAACTTACAAAAGGGGACTTGAAGGCCAGACTGGCTGCTATGGTCAGCGCAGGATCCAGACACCGGAAAATGGTGCCAAACAGCATGAGTTTCCCAATCCGTACGTCGACAGGCAAGGAAGCCAAGTGGTACCCCAAGGGGGTGAGCTTTTCATCTGGAGTCAAAGCACCCAAGTCCTGCAGGCGCAGCTTCGAGGTGCGCAGCGATTCCATTTTTGGCGGCTCAATCAGCCGGGAGAAGACAGATTGAAGGCCGTGTGCAGAAAACATCTCCAGAATCTTAATTCTTAAGGGAAAAGAAGTCAACTCAGTCAGCTGACACAGAACAAAGCAGCACTGAGAATGCCCTCCCCGTGTCCCGCTTGCTAGCTAGGCCATGCCAATGGGAGCACAGACAGACAGCCCGCCCGCCCGCCCCAGTCTCCACTGGCTCCTTATTAACTTTCTGATCCCCTGTAGGATACGGATTCTCATTAATGGGCACGCGGTAATCTATCCCAGACGGCCTCTTCTCCACGCCCTGCCACTGCCGGGGCAGTGAGCAAACCAATGACTGGGGGACCTGCTTCTACTGCAGATCCAGACAAGCTCAGAGCCACGGGCCACCACAGTATGGAACAAGACCCATCTTGATACACAGCCCCGGCACACCGTCAAGCTAAAGAGTTGTCGTTCCTCTTGGCAGAGAGCCAAGGAGGCATAATTCGACTCGGGAAGTGGCCCAGAATGAAGAAGAAAGCGCTTTGATCCCACAGACTTGATTCAAACCCCATTCCTGTCAATGGAAAGACTCCCGTTTTGGTCACTGGGCTTTGACTCTGCAAACCTGCCACCCGACACTGACTGACTGGCACTGGGCTGCATCCTAGGAGTCTCCATTTTGTACAGGAACGTATGGAATGAGGGCGAGCGTCAAAGGCCTTACTAATTAATGTGTACTGCAGCAGCGCTTAATTGGGATCAAACTGGGCTACATGCAAACACATAGGAAGAAAGAGGAACATAAGAACGGCCATACTGGGTCAGGCCAAAGGTCCATTGAGCCCAGTATCCTGCCTGGCTAATACCAGATGCCCCAGAGGGAGGGAACACAACGGGTGATCCTCACATGATCCCCTTCCTGTCACCCACCTGCAGACAAACAGAGGCTAGGGACACCATTCCAACCCATCCTGGCTAATAGCCACTGATGAACCTAACCTCCATGAATTTGTCTAGCTCTTTTTTGAACCCTGTTAAAGTCCTAGTCTTACAACATCCTCTGGCAAGGAGTTCCACAAGTTGACTGTGTGCTGAGTGAAGAAAAACTTCCTTTGGTTTGTTTTGAACCTGCTGCCGATTAATTTCATTGGATGACCCCTTGTTCTGATATTGTGGGAATAAGTACATAACTTTTCCTTATTCACATTTATACCACACCAGTCATGATTTCATAGACCTCTATCCTATCCCCCCTTAGTCTCCTCTTGGTCCCTCTGCCTTCAAAAAATGGGTAATTTTAAAAGACCACAAACAAGGGGCTATGGGAAAGAAATGCAACATACCAGCCAGTACTCAGAAGAGCATCTTGTTAGCACCACCTGTGCTTACAAAGGTAGGGCCGGGCCAAGGAAAAGGTGAGTGGAGGGTGCATTTGAGGGAGAGGAGGAGTTGGGAGACGAGAGAGGACAGAAAAGGGACTGGGCCAACGCTCTGAGGCGGCATGAAGGCAGCAGTATGATGGGTGGGAAGCCAAGGTCGTGAAGCAGAGCTAGAGGGCTCGTTAGTGGAGACGAGCAATCAACAAAGTGACCAGAGGGAGGCTTGTTAGTTCCCACACTGGCAGGAGCACGGGGCTGGCCTTTTCCCACCGATGCCCTTGGCCGTGGCTTACCGGAGGCAGAGCTGCTCCAAAGGCACTCTTTGTATTTCGGGTAGCTGCTGCTTGATGAGCTGGTGATGGTAGTGATGGCTGCTGAAGAGATGAAAGCAGACGCCAGAGGCGACGCGCCCAGCTCGGCCTTTCCTTTGCAAGGCGTTGGCTTTGGACACAAAGGCGTCCTCCAGACTTTCCATTCCTTTGCTGGGGTCGTACCTACCAGAAGAGACAAGTCACAATGGATGCGGATGGGCGTGTCACGTCAACCTGGCGCGGCGTCATGGGTTACGAACATGCACAGCAGGGTGGCAGCCACTGTTCTACGTTGGCACCAAACTGTGGTCCGAGCGGCCCACGTGCGAGGTCTACAGAAAGCTGATGCTTCGCTGATTCTGTGTATGCCATTCGCATGCGGGTATGATGGACGGATTTGGGGTTATGAGTCTAGGCTGTGTCCTGGCATTTCAAAGGCTTGTTTCTGGGAGACCTCAGCAGAGGGCTGGGCCAACCTATTGTGAAAGGGCC
>CM057847.1:2558390-2571709 GCA_030068395.1 Apalone spinifera
AATCTTCTCTTTTCTAAACTAAACAAGCCCAGTTCTTTCAGCCTTCCTTCATAGTTCATGTTCTCTAGGCCTTTATGCCATGGGGCAGAAGAGAACTAGCACCAGAGGTCTCCAAGACTCGCACACTAATTCTGTCCTGCTTTCTCCCAGTATTTAATTTCTTAAATACAGACCTCCCAAAGGCCCTTACTCTTTAGGGCTTCTACAGTGTGAACCCCCCACCCCAGGAAGGCATGACCCCAGGGCTGTACATGAAGGATTACAAGGAAGAGGCTGGATAACACGATGCAGCTCACTGGGTCACTGTTTTACAAGTCAATACACACCCCAGTGGAGTCCTGCAGTGGGAGCTGCCCATTGGCATTTTCACTGCCATCGAGTCCACCCTTCTAGACAAATCAGAAGCCATTAGCACAGAAGCTCTCAAAGCTGGTGGCCTGCTTAGCTCTTCAAGGTGATCTGCGGAGGGAAACCCTCCGGGAACCAAGCAACGGGGGAAGGGAGAGGAAGGTGCTTGTAAGAGTTTCTTTCTCTGAGGGGCTCCCCCGAATGACAAACTGAACAGGAGAACCCCTGTTCTGAAAGCTCCCAAGTGGAAGGGGAACATAGGAGCAGCCACACTGGGTCAGACCAAAGGTCCGTGTAGCCCAGAATCCTGTCTGCCCACAGTGGCCAATGCCAGAGGCCCCATAGGGACTAAACAGAACAGGGAATCCTCAAGTGATCTCGCCCCTGTTGCCCATTTCCAGCCTCTGACAAACAGAGGCTAGGGACACCATCCCTCCCCACCCTGGCTAATAGCCATTGATGGACCTGTCCTCCTTGAATGTATCTAGTTTTTTCTGGAACCCTGTTAAAGTCCTGGTCTTCAAAACCTCCTCTGGCAAGGAGTTCCACAGGTTGACTGTGCGCTGCATGAAGAAAAACTTCCTTTGGTTTGTTTTAAATCTGCTACCTATTCATTTCATTTATTGACCCCTAGTTCTTCTGTTATGGGAAAAAGACCTTTCCTTACCCAAGATACCCATCAAGGACAACTACAGGGGAAAAAAGGAAGTGGAAGTCAGCAAGATATTGAAAAAGGGAAAGCAACACCATCCATAATACATAAAAAGGGTGCTTCCCTCTGTGTGAAGAACTGTTTTATGCTAGGCTTTGGCTCTAGTTCCACAGAGTCACTGGGAAAGAGGGTTTATTTTCTTAGCTGGCCTGGGGTTCTAACCACACCCATAACACACTGCCATAGAATTACAGAAAGGTAGGCTGGAGGGCCTTCAAGTCCCATCTAGTTGAGCCACTGTGCTGACACAGGACCATGTAAACCTAGAACATCCCTTCCAGGCAGCTCTTAAAACCTCCAACAATGGGGGATTCCGCAGCCTTCCTCGGTATCCTAGTCATGTGTGTAGCGACCCTTATTGCTAGGTTTCCTCCTCTCTAATCTAAATCCCCCTTGCTGCAGATGAAGCCAATTACTTCTTGTCCTGTCTTCAGTGGACACGGAGAACAATAAATCACCGTCCGCTTTAAAACAGCCCTTCACATATTTTAATACTTTTATCAAGCTGCCTTTTCTCAAGGCTAAACATGCCCAGGGTATTTCTAAACCTTCCTTCACCTGGGTCAGGTTTTCTCAACCTCACCATTTTTGTTGCCATCTTCTGGGCTCTCCAGTTTGTCTATATCTTTCTTAGAGGGCAGCGCCTAGAACTGGACACAGGATTCTAGCAGAGACCTCCCCAGTTCCGTGGTGTGGGACAATTACTTCCCTTCTCTTACATACGACAGGTCCGTTAACGCATGACAGAATATTCAACAGTACACCACAAAGCCTCAGATTAGGACCATGTGCGTAGGATACTTCACAATACATTCAAGAGTATCAACTGGGTTTGTAAATAAGATTGCTGAGATTAGAGAGAGAGAGAGAGAAATTACCTTTGTATCGTATCAGGAGCTGTTTAAAAGTCAGTTGCTGGTCTGGGACTGAATCCTTCACAGTCACGTCTTCCTCCCGGAGGTAAGTACCTCTTAAACTTGCCTCTACTTCTTCTAATGCTGTTCTCTCGCGTCTTGCTTTAAGTTTATCATCTGAATGTCGCTTCGTGTTCATGTAGGGATTACCATCCCCTATGACATACCTGAACAGAGGCAGAGAGAATTCAATGCCAGGGAAAGCAATTTGTACAGCCTACCCTTTACAGTAAGCTTTCAAGGCAGGGGTGGGCAAAAGGGTTTCCGTGGGCGGGATCCAGCCTGCCAAGCAGGTTGATCCAGCCCGCGGCTGCCCTGCCACTCCCCTGCCCCCAGGGGACCTGGGGACAGAGGAGCGTGCAAAGTCTCCTCCTGATGCCAGGGGTGCAAGTGCTTAGAGGGACCCGCAGTTCAAAATAGCCAGCAGTTCTCTTTAGATGCTGGGAGGTGGGAGGCAAAGTCTTCCCGTGCTCCTCCCACCCCCAGGCCAATCAGGGTCTGTGGACGGGGAAGTATGGAAGTGTTGGCCCCGCCCCTTCCACCGAAGGCCCCACCCCTTCCACCGGAGGCCCCACCCCTTCCACCGGAGTCCTGGAGCTACTTCAAAAATTTCTGAAGTGCCCTCCGGTCAAAAATTATAGCCTACCCCATTTCAAGTTGGCATGCCAAGCCCATCACCGTGGTACCTGCACGCCTTACAACTGTATATCAAGATTAAGAGTGGCTAATCATAGCCCTGCCTCCTCTCTTCTGTCATTCTCTCTAGCATCCTAGTCTCTAAGATCCTGCACCCGACATAGCTATCCCCATGTTGCCTACACCAATGGAACCGTCCAGAGGGCAGCCCCTTGTGAGAATGCTCTCCGTGATTTCATACCTTGTCACTGCAATCACATCTTCCAGAAAAAACTGATCCACTGGGAACGTCCGACCTACGGGAAAAAGGAGAACGCTGAAGCAACAGGTGAGCTAGCGCGTCGGGGCGGAGGGCAGCGTTTGCAACGCCGCACACGGGTGCTGCTCCCCTTGTCCCACCTTCCTGAACTGAACAGCACTAGAGAGGTTCTTTCCGCACTAGACTGCAATCGGTAACACAGCTCGGTCCAGAACAAACTGCTGACGGCATTTATGCCGTTTACACAAGGAGAAGTGCTGTCGCAAGGTAATGTGGTGCAGTATGAGAACGACAGGAAGCGACTTATTTCCAGCTAGCTAGGTATTTATCTCACACTCAGTCGGATAGCTGAACGTTTTATAAATACGCATGAATCCAAACAGGGGCTTACTCCCACCCCTGGCTGCTCAGTCCTCTCCCTATTTACCAAAAGGGAGTATTTTTTCCTGCTGGGGGGGAAACTATGCCTGAGAGACAGGCCTTGCATCTCGTCTTGAAGATAAAGTCTCTTGCCCTTCCTAGCTCTTGCGGGAGTTCCAGAGCTGTAGGCCAACCACCAAGGTGGCTCCGTCTCCATCTTCAGATGCCCTTGTCAGAGAAAAGTCCGTCAACGTGAGGATTGCCGCAACGTCAGGCTGTCTCTGAAATAACTCCGGCCCCGCACTTGGAGAGTTGTGAGGCTCGCAACCAGCACCTTCAGCTTGATCTGAGAAGCGATGGGCAGCCACTGACCTGCGCTAGTCAGCAGGCGGGTGGCTGAGCATTGCCCCAGCTGGAGCGTTAGCAGCTGTGGGTTCATTCTCATATATTGAAGGTCACAGCTGTGACTGGGTCTGCATCTGGCAGGATGGGACAGTATCTCCCGGCCAGCCAAAAGGATTAAAAGGGATTTTGTGCTTCCGTTGCTATTTGAGTCTCCAGTCTTAGAGGGGAACCAAGAGGACAACAGGATGGAAGTCACAGGCCCGGCTGAGACCAGCAATATGGAATAGTCCCACTCTTCCAAACATGCCCAACAGCATCAACTCTGCTTTTCCTGGTTTTAGCAGCAAACATCTGCTTTCCGTCCAGGCACTGTGCTTACTGGGGAAGCTCATTTGATAATGCTCCATCTAAAAAGTTTTATGAATTGCTTGTTTAAAACAAACCAAAGGAAGTTTTTCTTCACGCACCGCACGGTTGGCCTGTGGAACTCCTTGCCACAGGAGGTTGAGAAGACCAGGACTTTAACAGGGTTTAAGAAAGAGCTAGATAAATTCAAGGAGGCTATGTCCATCAAAAGATGGGCAGGAATGGCATCCCGAGCCTGTTTGCCAGAGGTCGGGCATGGTTGACATGGGAGAGATCACTTGATGATTATCTGTTCTGTTCACTCCCTCTGGGGCACCTGGCATTGGCCACTGTCGGCAGACAGGACACTGGGCTAGATGGACCTTTGGTCTGACCCAGCGTGGCAGCTCTTATGTTCCAAAATCAGTTTAAAAAAAAAATCACAGCAAAGCATTTGTCTTCCCTGATTTTCTATATTTTAAGTGAATTTGGCTAACCCAGCAATTCATAAAACAGTTACTGATATTCAACAAGCACTTTATCAATGGAGCAGAAGTCAGAGAGAATGACCAGGCATGGACACATTGGCAAACCTTGACGCTGGAGACGATGCTAAGTACTGTCCAGGCAGTAAATCCCAATCTTGGTATCTAATCGACTGAGAAAGCAACAGCTGGACACATGGGCGTATGCAGCACACTGTTCCTACCACAGGAAAGTATTCTTGGTGTTGCTCTAAGCAACAACCCCTACTGCCCATAAAGAATCAATGCTAGTAAGACTTTGCAGGCAATCCCTCCACTAGAGGGAAATGTAGATGAAATGAGATCTAGCCAAGAAAGAGGGGCGTTTTGACAAACAATACAAGGCTTCATGAATGCACATAGGTATGACAGCAGTCTAGGGCCAGTGTTGCGTGTCCTGAATACCTGTTGCTTGCAAGCATTCTACTGTAGAGTGTGTAAGAAAGCTAAACGGAAATTGTCTAGTGTGGGAAAAACCTCATGCTAGAGATGCATACAGAGCTAAAAGATAGAAAAACAAACTGAGCGCATGTCGATGAAGTCGATGCAATTTCCCAAACATAATATAATATATTGTTACCCGTTTGTCAGTGGGTCTTATGCCAAACCGTAACAGTAACAGAACATTCTTTGATGGACAGATTCTTCTAGACTTGCTGTTTTAAAAAGTAAAAATAAACAAATGCTGGATGTGTTCTTTGGGTTAACGCCTCGGCTGCCCTTCTAGTCTGTGGTACGATCACCACCCCACGGGTGGGAAAGCCTTAGCTCATTACACTTGCCCCATAGCCAGTCAGACATGGCTTGTAGCTTCTATCACAGAGCTGGGGAATGTTTTTTGGGTTAGGACCACTGACCCACAGAAAAATCAGTTGGGAGCCACACACGAGTGAGAAGCAGGAAGAAAACCCTCACTGTGGCCCCCGACCGAGGACACCAGAGCCTGGGGGGGGGACCAGCCTAGTAGATTTTGTACACTCCAGCCCCCAGGGAGGCAGCCGGGGGGCTGGAGCACCAACACTGGCTCCTCAATGCTATGGGGGGGCCCCCAGAGCCTCAGGGGCTGGATCCAGGCAAGCCAGGGGCCACATCCGGCCTCCCCACCCTGGCTCAGTTACTAAGCTAAACATGGCTATTGCTCATCGGTAACACCGGAACATGCGCTAAGAGAGGAAAACACTGCCCACTGCATTGTAAAATTTCTCAGCTAAGCTGAAACCAAGCCAGTGAAATAACTTGCATGGATAATAAAAAAAAAATAACTGTTCTTCACCTGGGATGTTAATAACTGGACAGGAGTTAAAGTACTGAGAGAAAAGCTCTGCATTCAAGGTGGCACTCATTAGTATAATACGCAGGTCTGGCCTCTGAGACATAATATCCTTCAGAACCAGCAGCAAGAAGTCACTGAAGAAGACAAGCAAAAGACATCTGAATTTCTTCAGTGTTAATTCCCAAATCTCCTCTCGCCCTCGTCCGCTCCCTTCCCTGGGTTGTCTCCCAGCGTGGCAGCAGCACCATGTCAAGCTGCACTCACAATGGTGCCTCTCGGGCGAGGGCCTTTAGCTAGGAATCTGGTAATTCACTGTAAGTGATCTTGAATTACAATGACCGGCTTTTTGGCTGGTCCTTTCCAGAGTGTCTGGTTTCCTTGGTCTGTTGACTTAGGCTTGTGAGGTAGTGGGGATGGTAGTCACTGTTTGTTTTGTTAGGCTGTATGCATGTGACTCCTACTGTCCTGTGCTGCTCTGTAGCGTGTGTGTCTGTCTATCTGTCCCAACAGGGGAGAGGATCTTCAGGTAAGAACTCCTGAGGGACGGTAGGTAGAGAATGGCCCAGGCTGCCCTGTCACCTGATCCCAGGGGGAAGATGCAATCAGTGATAGCCAGATAACACCAGGAAGCAGGAGGAAGGAGGGGGTGGGGCTGCCTAGAGGGCTGGGACCAGTTGCTGGGTGTGTGAGGGAGGGGGGAGTCTAGCTGGCTTGGGGGGCCATGCAGAGTCCTGGCTCTGGGCCTCCTTACCCCCAAGATGGGCTGTACTGACGGCTCCTGGTCCCTGTCATGACACGTCTGTGCTACGCTGTAAACCTTCTCTTCTACCTGCCGCCTGAAAGTCCCCTCTGACTGCGGCTGGGGATGCAGGGCCCAGAGACTCCCCCTCCCTCTGTGAGGAGACTTAAAACACCACAAACTCTAGGTGCCTTGACAATTAATTAAGCTGAGGACATAGTAACTGCCGCCCAACCATATTAAATAACCACACACACATAAATTAACTCAGCCAGCCAGTGAATCAAAGCCCTTTTCACCCTTTGGGAGCAGCCCCTCTATCTTCACCAAAACACGTCGACGACACGGCTTCGGCAGAGGGCCTAGGAGGGCATCGAGTGCAGATGACTTCTGAACTGGGGGAAGTTGGGGTGGGGAGCTGTCCAGTCCTGTGGACCCTCCTCATCTCCAATGACTGCAGCCGTGGCCGCACATTGTCGGGAGAGCAGCAGGCAGAATCCAGGCCGCTTGGAGCTGCCCAGGGCATGACCAATGCTTTTAAGCTCGCCCAGAGACTATCCAGATAGCGGCAGCTGGCCAACTAGTCACTGAAAGCATCTCGCAGGGAGGATCTTAAGGAGTGCCCCCCACTCCTCCTCCTCTGCTTTTAGAGCTACCAATACACAGAGCCCCTTGCGGGGCATCAGCGGGTTGGAAGGGTGTGCTCAGGAGAGGCTGGATTAGGCCAGGGCTGGGAGGGGGATGATTTGGGAAATTCTGGATTGGGAAACAGCCCCATTTGGAGTATTCTACCAGGGATGAGATGGGACTTTATGGCTTCCAGAGGCAGCACGTGGTGAATTAGAATGGCGGAGGGGGACCCACAAGCCAAAACAGGGAGGAGATAGTGACCTAAAGAACCCACCCCACTGCAGTTAAAAAACATCTCTCTGTTGCCCCATCCTACCACTGTCCTTCACGTGTGACTGCAACTGTGGTGACTGACTGGCAGCGTGAGGGTTGACTGACATGCCTTCTCCTCACACAGCTGCCGCAGCACAAACAAGCCCCTTCTGCCCCAGAAAGAGGCCAGGACCAGTCACCAGAATCTCCCCCGTGGCCGTGCATGCAGGGTACGGACAGGAAGCAGTGTGACGTGTGTAGCTTGTTACTGGGTCACTACTTCAGTGCTCCCTGTCGTGCCTCTGCTCTGCAGCTATGGAGAAAGGGACTATTTACCTCTCTTCCGTCCTTTCGTGAACTTCATCAACAATGACATGGGTGATCCCCTGTAAAGTCATGTCTCCTTCCAGCCTTCTCAGCAGCACTCCAGTAGTGCAGTACAACAGTCTGGTGGCTAGTGACTGGGACAGGAAGCAAGGACACAAAACAGGCAATGGAATTTCAAAAATTCAACGGCCTTCCTGATACAAAGTCCAGTGAGAGCAGTGTGCTGCATTTGTCACGGAGCCGTTTTGAAAGAGAAGAATGAATATCTAACCTCGCTCATCTAATTCTTTCCTGCTTCCATACCTGCATGTTAAAACCTTGGACTATTTGTCTCCCTCAGGGAAGATAAGAGCTGCTGTAAGAGTGACGAAACTGGCCCTGGAGGAGGAAGGCTCTCTGTTTCTGATCCCTGTTTGATTAACTAGCGAAGGCTTATACAGACTCATTCACGAGTGATGCATATTTTGCCTAATGGGACAGAGTGAAAAGTTGTAATTGTGGTCAGGGACAGGAAAAAAGAGCAAGGGGAAGGAATGGACAAAATAGTAAACTAAAAATCAAAACCTTTGCAAAACAATCGGTAGTCACTGTACATGGGCCTGATTTCCCCCTCTCCCCCCACTCGCAACTTACTTTATGTTTTGTTCAATCAATATTTTAGCACCAGGTCTTTGACTGTCTTCATTTTAGTTTATACTTGACTTCTGCAAATCATAGTGATGCAAAATTCGTCAATAAGGATGACAAAAAAATCAAATGATAGCTATCACTTTCAACTAATCAGAGGGGTAGCCATGTTAGTCTGAATCTGCATAAACAAGAAGTCCTGTGGCACCTTATAGACTAACAGATTATGCTCCAATAAATCTGTTAGTCTATAAGGTGCCACAGGACTTTGTCGTTGTTTATGCACTTTCAGTTAGTTAGTGTGCTTTATCCAAGAACAATGTTGGAAGAGGGGGAATGGATGGCTCACAGAAAGTCACTTGAAGGAAGTTAGCTCGAGTTCAGCCCGCATCGCTAGAGACTGATGTGCTATGCTTTGATTCCTGCTTGATGGCTAATGAAAGTGGTTTCATTCCAGTTTCCAGAGGACAAGTATTCCTAAGATAAAATCCACTAGCAATGCTGATTTCTTTGTTGGCTACTCAGCAGAGGATCTAGCTGATGAACGTACACGGAGACTACTACGACTCTCACTCTAGAAGGGGCGCATACAAGCAAAGCATACAAACCTTTACACTTTCTAAGCGGATCTGGTATCCCACGGTGATCCCCACTCTTTCTGTTCTCTCCTTGGCTACGCGTTCAGCTACAGAAATGGCAGAGATTCTGCGAGGCTGAGTACATATGATATTGGCTATCCTATTGGGAGGGCCTGTCAGTGAAGAGTCTAGAATGAACTGAGGAATCTGAGTGGTTTTCCCACATCTGCATGGCAAAAAGAAAATAAAATACCATTTTAAAAAACGTCTTTGGTCAGAATTGGTTAAGAAGGTTGGCTTCCAAGCTGGAGTTCCTTGCTTTTATTCGTATGTGTCACATATCACATGAAATTCCTGAATAATTCAAAATGAATCTCCAACTGCAGTCATGTACCATTAATTATGCATCTAAGCTAGGGATGTTGGGATTTCCATCAACTATTTGATTAGTGTGCATTCCGCCTTTGAAATGTACAAGAGCCCCTGATGGCCCTGGGCTCCACGCGGAATTCCAACTTTGACGTTTACAAGAGTCCTCGTTGCGGTTCTTGTACATTTCAAAGACTGAAATGCCACCGCGGCTGTGCCCCTACCCCGTCCCATGGAGCTGGAGAGAACTGGCTTTTAAGCCAGCTCCCCCCCACCCCAGCACCCTCTCCTCTTCCCCCCCTTGGTGCCTCTTTGTGATAAAGGCCGCAAGGAGGGTGGGGGAAGCGACTAGTCGACTAATGTGTCAACTCTCCGATAAACTTTTGCGTATTGGATAGCCGACTAGTTGATTAGTCGCTTACATCCCTAATCTGAGCATTTGATTATTCCAGCACACGGGCTGTGTAATTACACTTCAGATATGCCTTCCCATATATCGCCTGAGACTAGAAATGTTATGTGTAAATCAAATCCTTACCCAGTCATGCCACTCACAACAAGCACCTGGTGTTGAGTCAGCAAATCAAGAATGGTTTCTCTTTCTTCCCATGCAGGAAGCTTCTGTCTTTCTTGCAACATGGCCTGGAATTGCCTGGAAGACTGACAATTGAGAGAAATTGGTTAGGATTCTCAAGTCCTGCCCTAGATTCGCAGATTCAGATGAAAAGCAACCATTATAATCATCTAGCCTGACCTTCGGCATAGCACAGGCCAGAGAGTTTTACCAACTAATTCCTGACTCAAACCTTCATTCTGTGGCTGAATGGGGGCATAGCTTTTGGAAAGCAATCCCATTCGTATTTAAAGACTTCAAGTGATGAAGGCTCAACCACGTCCATTAGTAAGTTGTTTCAAATGCTAATTACCTTACCAAAAGGTGCATTAAAATTATTTTTAGCCTGAATTGATCAAGCATCAATTGCTACATAAGGCAATCTTCCCTTAAACAGCACTAAGTAAAAGGTAGGGTTAAAAAAAAGTTGACTCTCATAGTAAGCAGAAATCTTCCTGTTGCAAATGTGGAGGCCCAAATCATCAATTTCTGCAGAATTGAAGATTCCATTTATAAAATTATTAAGATCAAAATTTTGCAACTTACAAAGCTGTGAGCAGGGAAAAACAGCATTTGTTTACATTCGGTTTGTACTGGGAAGATTTATCTTTACAAATAAAAGCTAGAAACGTAGGCCGATATTTTCAAATTTGCCATAGCACTTTTGAAAATTTTACCCTTAAACTACCTTTAAGCTCTTAATCGAACTGGTCTTTTTTCCCCCAAACATGCTGAATGCCTCTAGCTCTTATTAAACTCCATATATACAGTGCCGTCTTGCTATTCTCTCATAGCCCTCTGCCACAGTACACTGTCCAATCTTCTAATGCAGATGATGCATTGTCTAGCTGGGGAAGTTTACAGATAGGTTAACTTTGCCTAGTAGGAACTGTAAGCTGGAAGGATTTCCAAAAAAGAAAACTTCCGAATGCAGTGTATTGACTACCGTGGGGCATCGTACAAGTTATAATATTGGCCAACACATATTGCTAAATCAGTAAAGTTTACTAGAATACTTGTTACCTTGATTTCAAAGACATGAAATAACACAAAGTGAGAAACACAAATCTGTGAAAATTCAAGCGCTCTCTGTGCCTGCAATGGTGTGACTAGGGTCTAAAATGACCACTCTCAAATTGGGGGCTGAGGGTCACCTGCTGCAGGCAGAACCCTTTGGGTGAGCATTTTGGGAGGCAAGCGTATCTGCCTGCAAAATAACTAATTTTACGCGGAGCGCAATTCCTGCGGAGGCAGCCTGTCATTTCAAATAAACACCACAGTGTCAGATTTCAAATGGATCTCTCTCTTTTATGCATGGTACCTGTTTTACCCGGAACTGCTTGCAGATTTTAACATTTTCATTATACACGGACTTTGCCTGCACGTCAAACTTTCTGGAAAGCTTCTTCTTCAGGTTCACATAGCTCTCGTTCTCCACAATAACTTTTTCAGACTCCTCTTCTTCCTCAGCCTCCAACTCTTTTGTGACTTGAGACAGAAAAAGGCGTCAATGTTTAATTCTCCGCAGAGATTGACGATGCTGATTTGAGGACTGTGAGTTCATATATTCAGCCCTGGGCCTCTGCCCAAAAAAGCTGTACTACACCAAGGTCATCGAGTCCAGTCCCCCGCCCTCATGGCAGGACCAAATACTGTCTAGACCATCCCTGAGATACATTTATCTAACCTACTCTTAAATATCTCCAGAGATGGAGATTCCACAATCTCCCTGGGCAATTTATTCCTGTGTCTGACTACCCTGACAGTTAGGAACTTTTTCCTAATGTCCAACCTGAACCTCCCTTGCTGCAGTTTAAGCCCATTGCTTCTTGTTCTATCCCCAGAGGCCAAAATGAACAAGTTTTCTCCCTTCTCCTTATGACACCCTTTTAGATATCTAAAAACTGTTATCATGTCCCCCCTCAATCTTCTCTTTTCTAAACTAAACAAACCCAATTCCTTCAGTCTTCCCTCATAGGTCATAAAGAAATGCTTTAGATCATAAAGAAGCTACTTTGAAATCCACACTAAGATTCAATTTCCTAAACCCAGCCCCGTCTACATTTAAGTAATCACACCTGTTTTAAAAATGTAATGGGAAAGTTCCATTGCCGCTATTCATGTGCTCAAAAAAACCGCTTAAAAGTTTTCACTCAAACTTCCCAAGACAGTTCACCGTAGAGAAGAGAACCACTCTGGGACACTTCGTCTCAACAAGGGAAAGTTCTGGGGAGTTATCAGTCATTCAAGACAGGACTGGAATCCAATCTTTACTTACAGGTGGGGCCCTGTGCAAACCGCAGTTTTATAGACTGCACAGAAATCAACTTTGCAATTTTTCCACTAGCAGGGACAAAGAAGGGGCCATCTGCCCACGCTGATATTGTGCTCAGTGCAGTTTGTTGCATACGGCAGCAGAAGTTGGAAGAGCACAATGAAGGGGAAGGGAAGAGCAGCCGGATGGATGGAGACTTGGCGTGGGGTTCTAGGCGAGGCACAGTCGCCAGTGCTGCTGCCACCTGGAAGGAACACACACAACTGCACCCAACACAAGACCAGAGCACACAGATGTCTGCTTCCATCTCTCCACTGCTAGGCAAAACACAAAAACAAAAACAAATGAAGCAACTTGTGGGAGGCAGAGGAGAGGAACAGACTTAGTAGCCTCTTTTATGCAAAGCACAGCAGCTAGCAATGCCACGGCTTGGAACATGAATAGCCATGGCCTCAGGAGGAGGGGATGGGGACGCAGAAGCAAGCAGCCTTGTGGCATACACTCCAAGCAGCAGAGGCCAAGCCAACAGTGGGACGCTGCCACACACTATAACTCCAGTGACACAGGGCTGGCGCATACGCCTCTCCGCTGCTGGAAATATCGCTGCAGTTTGGGTGAGACACAGGCCACGTCTCCACTTCCGGGAAGATCGATGCTGCGGTGGTTGATTTAGTGGGTCTAGTAAAGACCCACTAAATCGAATGCTGAGGGTGCCCCCGTCGGCACCGATACCCCTTGCTGCTGTTGCAAGGAGTAAGGGAAGTGGACGAGAGTGTTTCTCCCATCGACCTCCCGCTGTAAGGATGGCGCTGAAGCGCAGCTTGAGCTACGTTTTTTATGTAGCTGGAATTGCATCCCTTATGCCAACCTTTGCCCCATAGTGTGGACCTGGCCTCAGTGACCATACATATTCCGTGGGGGGAAGAAGGGGGACCACGACTTTTCTGCAATGCTGCTGTGAATCTTCAAAAGAATAGCCATGATTTCCACAGGGCCTTACATGCAAGGGGCTGTTGCCATTCGTGTACTAAATAACGCACTCCCACCACTCTCTCCTAGCAAGTATGCTTATACTTTCTGTCCATGTCACCCAGCCAACAGCGTGGAGCAATATTACAAACAAGAGATAACATCATTAGGAATAGTAATAGAGAGGCAGCCGTGTTAGTCTGATCTTGCTAAAACAAAAGGAA
>CM057847.1:2580547-2590706 GCA_030068395.1 Apalone spinifera
GCCTCACATATATACCTCACCGCCTTGGTTCCCTGTCCCGCGGCCGGGGCTGCCTGTGTCCAGTACAATACCCGCGCCTTGCAGGCTGGGCTGCCAGCCGACCCTCCAGGATCGTCCTGGAGTCCCCAGCAATTGCACATTAATCTTTAATTACAGGTTACGGGCTGGGCATGAAACCTCACGAATACGCAACCCTAGACCCCGGCAACTTGACTGTAGCAACCAGCCCGTGACTTTGTGAACGCAGAATCGGAGGCCTGTTCCTTCCCTTGTCCCAGGGGTTCGAGCAGAAGTGACACTGCAGCTTGTTCAACACCTAGCATCGTGTTTGCTCACTGCTCTGAGCCGTTGTGAGCAGAATACCTCCTTATTGGTCTCCGTGTACGACTGCCTTTAAGAAGTGGCAAATTGCCCTTGTTAGTACTCGTTTTATACAGCCTGACGTTGCCATACAGGTTCTGGCTACATTTACTGTCTTGTGTGTGACCCTCCTACTGATGGGGACCTGGGTCATTAAGCCACGGTTGGCAATTTTGGTTGGAGGTTTTATCACATGACATATTTAAGATGAACCTTCAATACCTGAGCACGCCAGGATGACCCTGGAGCGTTGGCAATGGAAACCCTACACGGAAGCCCACCTTTTACCCATCCCATAATTGCATCTGATATCTGCAAAAGGCTGTGCTTTGTAGTGGTGGGTCCTAAAAGTGGAACTCGCTCTCTGGAATATGTGTCTGCTCATCTCTTCCCCACATTCAGAAAAGAAAAAAAACCCTCAACTTTTTTATTTCAAAGGTTCTTTTTATTGTGACTATTGTTGTCCTATGAATATTACCTTTCCCCAACTATTTTCTACTGGATGCTTTTTCTACTGGATGCTAACATTTATATCTGTTCTCAGTGTTAAGAGTGTTTCTTTACATGATGGTCTTGTACACCGGGGATCATCTGAAGAAGTGGGCTGTGCCCACAAAAGCTCATGATACCATCTACATGTTTTGTTAGTCTATACAGTGCTACCAGACTATTTGTTGTTTTTTTGAAGTTTATCCTGTACAGACTAACTTGGCTACCCCCTGAAGCAGCAAAAAATATATAACTAGTAGCATGAGCTTTCGTGGGTACAACCACAAATAAGTCATCTGGAGAAATGGGTTGTGCCCACGAAAGTTTATGCTACTATCTATATTTTTGGTTAGTCTCTAAGGTGCTACAGGACCATTGTTTTTTAAAGATTTTTTTTGGTTACAAACTAATATGGCTACCCCTCTGAGACTTTTCATAATGTTTTTCTATTTTAATTTGTTCTCATTAATTTGTATTGCACAGTAGCCTGATTGCCTTGGATGAAGGACACAGACATTTTATAAATACAATTATATGATTGATTGATTGATTCTAGTTGATTTAAAGGCTTGGATTCCAAAATAACAGTAAAAAATTAGAGAATTTCTTTTAACAGGTCCTGAAGTGTATAGAATATCTTTTGTATTTCCCAATAATGACAAGTATGGTAAGAAATTCTTGAGAGTTATTGCATACTTATCTTGTTATCTTATCCATTTTAAAAATTGCAGTTATGTCAAAACTAGGGTGACTGGATAGTAAGTGTGAAAAATCCGGACACTGTTATGGCAGGAGAGAGAGAGTACAGATGCATAGATTAGACAAAGTCCCTGATATCAGGACAGTCCTGATAATATAGGGACATCTGGTCACCCTACTTAAAATTGAGTTTGTAGTATCAACTGCATTGCAGTGACAGAGGTCAAAGCATTTTAGTTTAAAAATCTATTTAAAAAGTCAAAGAGAATGTTTCAACAACACGTCTTGCTTACTAGTAAAATTAAAATCCCTAAAGGGTGATGGAAACTAAGTGAATTTGTTTTCTCAGCGTTGCTCCAATTATTCCAAACCTTAAGACTTTGGTTACCTAAAACATTATTGCTTTGGTTGGGAAGACAGGATGGGACTGCTTTTAGGACAAAAACCTGGCTTGACTGAAGTCAATGGCAAAACTCCAACTGACCTCATTGGGACCAGGTTTTGATTCTAAGAGTTTACCATCTAAACCCCCAATCCTACAGTCAGAACTGTACTGGCAGACTCCTACACCTGTGTGAAGGGCCGCTGAAGTCAGCAGAGTTTGTACTGATGCGTCAGTCCGCTCACACTGCTCTGATTCCAGGATTAGGATCATAATCAGCTAGTGGAGTCAATTCATGTTGAACCTCCCAAATGCAGGACTCTGGTACGGCAACATCTGTGGTCCAGCAGGGACAGGAATGTTGCTGGACCAAAGAGCCCCGGAGCAACGCAGGGGCTGCAGATCCCTGGCTGGGCCAGGCAGTATCTGGGGAGCCCCAGGCCCAGCTCCAGCCAGGGAACCCCTAGCATTAGCGGGGGAGTTCCAGCCCCAGTCAGGAATCTCTGGCTGCAGCTGGGGTGCCTGTGGCTGGGCGGCCCTGGCCAGGAATCCCGAGAAACCCCCAGTAGAGCGGGGCTGGGGTGACCGAGCAGCCTCTGCCGGGGAACCCCTGGCTGAAGCGGAGCTGGTGGAGGCGGGCGGCTGGAATCCCCAGTGGCAGCTGGGTGGCCCTAGTAGCGGGGCGGCATAGCCTGGTGGGGTAGCCCCAGCTGAGAACTAAGGATGTTAAATATTGAGTAATTTACTAGTTGAGTAGTTGATGGAATTTCCATCGACTAGTCAGTAGGCACTTCCGCATTCCTCCATTGAAATGTACAAGAGCCTCCGGACTCCATGCGGGTGCCAGCTTTGAAATGCACACGAGTCCCCCGGGGGGGGGGAAGAGGGTCTCGTGTGCATTTCAAAGCTGCAGCGCAGCATGGAGACGGGGTCAGCGGGGGACTCAGAGTCCCCTGTTGACTCCGGGCTCCATGCTGCGCTGCCACTTTGAAATGCCACACTACGATCCTGGGCTCAGCTGTGCAGCACTGCCGCTTTCAAGTACCCCTTCTTTCCCCCCCTTTGCTGCCTCTGTCTGATAGAAGGAGTAAGGGGAGAGGGGATCGTCTAGTTGACTGACCATGCAATAAGCAAATGCTTATCGGATAGTTGACTAGTCTTTAATATCCCTACTGAGAACCCCGGAGAACACCCTGCAGCAATGGGACCGGCAGCAGCCAAGTGTCCCTGCTGGGAACCCCAGGTGACCTTGGGACAATGGGCAGGCAGCAAGGTGGGGAGCCATGGTGAGCCAGCTTTAGTGGGGCCAGAGGCAGGGCAGAGAACCCCAAGGAGAGGAGCCTGGGAGCGGAGCAGCCAGCAGGAGCACACTGACCTCCCCGGTCCGGCAAATTTTCTGGTCCAGGACAGCTCAGGTCCTAAGGGTGCTGGACATTGGAGGTCCAACTTGTACTATGTGAGGCAAAGCACATCTCCGGTAAGGCCTAATCTTGCTTCCACTGAAGTCAGCAGTGAAACTCCCACTGACCTCAGTATCTGAGAAGATAATCTGAATTTTCTGCATGGCAGCATAGAACTTAATTATTGTAAGTCACCTGATTGCCCTACATCTGAGTGGCACAAATAAGTGAGAATATTGAGTCATATTATTTAAAGCCAAAAGGGACCATTCTGATCCTCTACATTGACCTTCTCCTGACACATATCTTATAGGAGACACTTCTGCACAGGGAGTGAAATGGATTAAATAATAATAATTATTATCTCTGATCTAATAGGTCTTTTGTTTCTCTAACTCCCAGAGATATATTTTAAGATTTAAGATTTTTGGTTAAATACTACCTGATTGAAATGGAAATGACTGTTTGAATTTCAATTTAATAAAAGTACCTGCGTTTCTGAGACTACTTTTTTGCTTCACTTGTTTTAGATGGTGAGTGTATCAGAACACCTGATGGTGCTCTGGTGCGGCATGGAGATGGAATTCATACCACACCCAATGGAATTATTTACACAGGAACCTGGAAAAATGATAAGGTAATTTAAATGTTCTCTCTTTTAAAACTTTTTGTAGGATTGCAATTAACATTAATTAATATTCCATTAGTTCCCACTGGTTATCTAGTTGTAAATAACAAGCCATGGATTGTCTTTCTGAATTACTGTGAAAAATGAGTAAATATAGGAAACCAGTTGATTGTTGTTGTTGTTGTTGTGGGAAAAAAAGGGTACTGCAGAGTAGCCAGACAAATAGCTGAATGCTATTAGGAAGAGCCTCTCCTGTCAGCACTTGATCTGAATGATATTTTTAAGTCTGTTTTGAACATAATTCAATAAAAAAGCTACATTAAAAGAATGTTAAACCAAAACCAAGTTATTGATTTTGATTGCCCAAACGGAGAGAAATGCAAGAATAAACAGAGCATAAACAGAAACAAGTAAACTATTAAAGTTTTCTTTTAGAGGCAAGTTTGATAAAGCTGGGATGTATATGGTTTTGGGGATGTGTATTGTGTTGCTTTTGGGGTATGTGTTGCTTGGAGTATGTTGTTGACACCATTGTAGACAATATGAAGAAATGCACAAGACTTTTTCCTTAACTTCCTGTTTCCATTCTGGTAAGGTTTGGGAGTAGATGGGATTTTTCCTTCTGGAACTGTCACTAAACATAATTTTTGTCTGATAACAATTAGGCTTGTAATTAGGGCAATCAGATTGAAAGCATGACAGACTGGGATGGGGTGGAGAATAATAGGCACCTATATAAGGAAAAGTCCCAAATATCAAGATGGTCCCTTTGGCTGTGTCTAGACTGGCCAGTTTTTCTGGAAAATCAGCTGCTTTTCTGGAAAAAACTTGCCAGCTGTCTACACTGGCCGCTTGAATTTCCGCAAAAGCACTGACTTCCTACTGTAAGAAATCAGTGCTTCTTGCGGAAATACTATGCTGCTCCCGTTCAGGCAAAAGGGCCAGTGTAGACAGCTCAGATTTGTTTTCTGCAAAAAAGCCCCGATCGCGAAAATGGCAATCGGGGCTTTTTTGCGGAAAAGCACGTCTAGATTGGCACGGATGCTTTTCCGCAAAAAGTGTTTTTGCGGAAAAGCATCCGTGCCAATCTAGACACTCTGTTCCGAAAATGCTTTTAACGGAAAACTTTTCCGTTAAAAGCATTTCCGGAAAATCATGCCAATCTAGATGCAGCCTATTTGTAGTAAGAGCGTGCTGTATTTTCTTGGTCCAAGTCCCAAATACGTAATACTTGCTTTTTATAAAAGCAGAGGATCAAAATCTGACAGGGTTAATTCAACTCTTCTGCTTTATGGAGTAGATGTGTGTGCTACCATTCAGTTTACTATGTGTGGAGTTTTGGGGTGAGAGTTTAAAAGCTGAGGCTCTCTTCTCTCTGGATGCTAAAGATCCCATGAAATTTTTCATAGGAGAAGGGGCTTACTATATAGTTACCTTGGCCAAAAAGCTCTGAGACCTATCTGAAAATCTTGCACAACTGAGAGCCAACGTAATCACTAAAGAGTATTAGTTGCCCTATCTGATTTTCTTTAGTAAGATAGTACAGTCAAAGAAAGTTGTCTGAAGACACTAGTATACATCAGTATTTTAAGACTAAATATTAACCCACTTTCTCAATTCCTTGTTAAACATAGATGAATGGCATTGGAAGGCTCGAGCATCCTTCAGGAGCAGTTTATGAAGGCGAGTTCAAGGACAACATGTTTCATGGACTAGGAACCTATTTGTTTCCAAATGGAGCAAAGTACATTGGAAATTTCAATGAAAACAAGTAAGTTTAATGCAAAAGACACGAGCAGCGTGTAGGCTGCTCCTTCCATGCATGTTTGTTTTAATACTGCAGAATATTAAATAGGGATGTTAAAATGAATGCAATTGGCCAACCATGTAACCGCTGAAAACTTCAGCAGTTACATATGGGAGGGTAGCCAGCTCTCCAGGAGATGGTGTGTGCTGGGAGCTGGCTTAAAAGCTGGCTCCCAGTGTGCACCAGCTTCCACCTGTCACCCCACTCTGGGGAGCTGGCAGCAGCGTGGGGTGGCAGTCGGCTACCCAGGAGCTGGTGCACCCCGCTCCCGGGGAGCTGACTGCTTCCCCGTGCCAGACCGGGAGCTGCATGTAATCATTTGGGCAACAGATAACCTCATGCCTATTATTTGTTTAAATGGCTGCATGCTCACATCCCTAATCTTAAATCTCCAAACACAGCTGGCCCATTGCTGCACATCGGTTTGCTCTAGGAAACGTATAACGTGTAGCAGTAAGGTCTACACAAAGAGCCCCTGGCACACTGGAGCACTGCAGCTTGGCACTCCAGTGTGCTGCACACTACCTGTTTGTTGAGACAAACCATTCGTACAGACATGGTCCTAGATTCATAGAGTTTAAGTCAGAAGGGATCAATGTCCTAGATTAAAAAAAATTTTATCACCCAGTATTGCGTGTCTATCAAGGTACCTACACACTGTAATTAAGTCACCACTCAGTCTTCTTTTTGAGAAGCTAACCAGATTGAGATCTTGAGTTGTCTCATGGTAAGGCACTTGCCCCAGCTTAGAAATCATTTTTGTGGTTCTTTTCTACACCTTCTTCAATTTTTCAACATCCTTTTTAAAATGTGAACAGCAGAACTGGACGCCATATTCCTGTATCGGTCTCACCAGTGCCATAGGCAGAGATAAAGTCACTTCACTGCTCCCTTGTTTACATATCCATAGATAACATTAGCCCTGTTTGCCAGAGCATCACACTAGGACTTTGTTGTAAGTTACTTCTCTGCTAGGACCCTTATCAAAGTCACTGCTAAAAAGGATCCAATCCCCTTGTCAGGGCTTAATTTGCCCTGGCACCTCTAGTTTTGAAAGTTCATATTCCCAGCATCCCAGGACATACTGCATCAATTATGAATGTGAAAAAATCACTAGTGCAACTCTTGCATGACTATCCCACATGTCTTGGTATGGTTGGGGGGTGGGAACAGACTTGTCAAGCCCCTGGGCAAGATGGAGGGGGTGGCTCTGTGCCCCCAGAAGCGGTGGGGCCTTGGATAGAAGGGCTAGGGGTAACCCCTCCTCCTTATGCCCCCCTCAGTGGACCTAGGTATGTCCTGCATTCCTTATTCCTAGATACTCAATTTTTTTTAAAGACAGAAGTTTAAATTCCATAATGATGAGGAAATGCTGGATCTTGAGGTATAATTTTTTATCATTAAGATTAATGGAAAAACCATATTGCTGATCTCATAAAACATCAGCTGATTCTGTTGATGCAAAATTGTGAACGAGGAGTTTTGTATGAGGAAAACATTGTATGTCCCTGGAACAGAAAGTGGATCTAATCAGAAAATTGACTTTAAAACTGACATCAGCAGGGTTTGCATTCATTCTCCTTAAATAAGTGCCAGCAAATTTGTTCAGGTTTGAAATTAATACAACCACCACCTCTGTGTAGTGTATGAAAAGCAGGCTGCACTTTTTCTATGTTATTAACAAACCAGAAAGACTCTTGAATCAGAATAGTTTTGCTGGTGATGCACAGAGAGAACAGAATACAGTTGTGCTAGAAATGGGACCAATTATTATGTAAGTTTAAAAAAACCCACAGTGTTTTTAAACCTCAGTCCCTGCCGGCTGAATCCCAGTCAGATACCAAATATAAATCTGCATCCAAACCTAAAACCAAACCAGTATTTTGGGGAAAATTAATATTGCATTTACTTTAGTGCTTTACTAGGAAGCTCCATTTTAAATATGTATTTGCTATTTCAGAGTTTGCAATTTAAAACTATTTTCGGGATTCTGTAGGCACTATGAATTGAAACACAAGATGTAAGCATTCGGTGAGGGCAAACAGTGAGTGCCTGCCATTTTGGCAAGAATGTTTGGAAATACACAGGAGCCCCCGTCTTGATGTATTTTCCCTCAACAGCCCTCCTGCGGCTGCTAGTGTCAAGTTTGTATAGGGGAACTGCTTGGTCTGTAAAGCTGTGGGGGGCGGGGCAGAGTTCTGGAGCCTAGTGCCCCAATTCCTGTTAGTCTGGGAATCCATCTAGAGTCCTCAGCACTGTGTAAACAGCAGACTGATTGCACGCTCCATGAACAGATTGGTTCTACACTGTTACAGGCTGGAAGGTGAAGGAGAATTTATAGATACACAAGGCCTGGAATGGAGTGGCACATTTCATTACACAGCAGCACCGGGACTGAAGCTTAAGCTGGAAATGTAGCTATTTTGCCCTAAATACTGTTCTTATGCTGCCTTTGGACTTAATCGTTGTAACAAAGGGTTTCCACGGCTGCTGATTTCTAACATATTTATTCGAAATAATTTCCCACGCTGTGTACTGTAAATAAAATTAACCAAATGAACTAAACATTCCATTGCTTTTCTTCTCATTATGAAGTTCCACTTGAAGGATGTCTAACTAGCAATGTGAAACAACGGGATGAATTTAAAGCCAGAACAGTTAATGACTACAGTTAGTCTTTTAAATAAGTTCATTATGAAATCTAAGATATATAAGACATTTCAGCAACTTTGAGTTTCAAAAGAAAACAGGACTCTACAGCCATCATTCATCAGTGAGAGAGGCCTCTTGTATACCTAATTTGTGCACATTTCAGAGAAAAACAGCAACTCTCCCACCTAGCAGCACTCACAAGGGTGCACAAACACAGCATGATTGCTGCTACAAATACACCACTGCAGTGCCAGGATATGCAAGTGGAGCACTACAGTTAGTCCTCCCTGTACGATCACAAAATGCTCCTGGCCCCCTCCTGTAACAGCTCAGCGCTTTGGCTCTGCCACCTGCTAAGCTACTCACCTGACTGCACCCCGACCTGGGAACAGTGGAAGCAGAATGTAGCTGATCTCGGTGCCATCCTGATCCCTCATGGAGTTCTAGTAAATTGAAATTATATTTCACATTTTTATTTGGTTGTGATCATGAAGCTCTTCACAGAACTGTGCACATTTTGCTTTACCCTTTCAAAAAACAGAACTTGGTTTTACAGAACTTGAGTTTAAAAGAAATTTAGTTTAACTTTTTTTTCCTGTGTGAGAAAAATGGGACCAAAGACTCAACACCTGAAAAAACACAAGTGAGTTTAGTAAGTCCATGCATTACCTTCTCCTGCTGATTCAATGCATAAATGCTCTTACTTTATGGCAGTGAGGGGCAACCTAAGCTAGTGAGTGGGCTGCAAGACTGTTGTAACCGAAACAGTCTGCCAAGATCAGGTAGTCTTGCTAGCTGCACTTGCATACCTAGAATTTGCGGGGTGTGCAAAACTTTGATTAGATTCAGAGGGAGTGCACAGCTCCCACAGTCAATATTGTGTGCAATCGGAACATACCTCACTTCATAGAGTCATAGAATACTAGAACTGGAAGGGACCACAAGAAGTCATTATGTCCAGTCCCTGCACTCGTGGCGGGACAAGCATCATCTAAATCATCCATCACAGATATTTAAGAGCAGGTTAGATAAACATCTCCAGTGATGGAGAATCCACAACCTCCCAAGGCAAATCATTCTAGTTTAACTTCCCTCACAGGTAGGAAGTTTTTCCTAATGTCCAACCTAAACCTCCCTTGTTGCAATTTAAACCTATTGCTTCTTGTCCTGAGAGGTTAAAGAGACTAATTTTTCTCCCTTCTCCTCGTAATACCCTTTTAGGTACTTGAAAGCTGTTATGTCCCCTCTCAGTCTTCTCTTTCCCAAACTAAACAAACCCAGTTCTTTCAGTCTTTCGTCTTAGCTCGTGTTTTCTAAACCTTTCATCATTTTTGTTGCTCTTCTCTGCACCTTCTCCAATTTCTCCACATCTTTTTGAAATGTCATACCCAAAACTGGATGCAATACTCCAACTGAGGCCTGATCAGCTCAGAGTAGAGCAGAAAAATTACTTCTTGTCTTGCTTTACAACACTCCTGTTAATGTATCCCAGAATCATGTTTGCTTTTTTTCAGCAGCGTCACACTGCTGACTCATATTTAGCTTGTGGTCCACTATGACCCTCAGATCCCTTTCAGCAGGACTCCTTCCTAGACAGTCGCTTCTCATTCTGTATGTGTGAAATAGATTGTTCCTTCCTAAGTGGTGACTTTGCATTTGTCCTTATTGAACTTCATCCTATTTACCCAAGACCATTTCTCCAGTTTGTCCAGATCATTTTGAATTATGACCCTATCCTCCAA
>CM057847.1:2594486-2605827 GCA_030068395.1 Apalone spinifera
TTTCAGAGAACTAGCCACAATGACTCCAAGATCTCTCCTTGAATACTTGTAGCTAAATTAGTCCCCCTCATATTGTGTGTATAGCCACTTCAACAAGCCACTTACTGTGCTCCACGGCTTTTGTATTCACGTGGGCTGCTCAGTTCTGAATTTGTTACCTCTGCCCGAAGGGGGCCTGTAGAGCAGACTTTGTCCCGTAGCTGCAGAGCAAGTTCTTCTTTTCTTTGTTGCCCATCACTCCTCCCATGGGCACTGTTGCCTCTGCTCCCGCTGCTGCTGCGGGAAGACTCCCTGGAATAACAGAAATCCTTTCCCCATCCCGTCAGGCGTGAGTTAGTTTTTGTCCCTCCCACCCCAGCACGTCCTTAATTTCTGTGGGGTCTCTTGAGCGAGTGCTGCAGAGCAGTAGCGGGACAGAGACGCTGCTAATCTAGTCCCCCGGCCCTTTTTTCTGTATCACCGTTTAAGGAGAAACCAAATAGTTGCTGCTCCCTGAGCTGCCTCTCGCCTTGTTGGTGCTGCTTTCAGTCGTCACATCTACACTGCAAATAAGCCCCCACAGCTGACCCAGGCCAGCCGACTCCGACTCAGGTGAAGGGGGGAGGGGGGTTTCAACTGCAGTGCAGGTGTTCGGGCTCTGGGACCCGGTGAGAGCCACACCTGCCTTTGCATGCACAGACGGGGAGGAGAAGGTGCAAGAGGCCTCTCCTGATCTCTGCATCCCCAGGAAACACAGAAGCTTGGGAGTGGTACAGAGTCAGTGATGCTGTGAGGCAGCAAAGGGGGCAGCCATTTCCTGCCCATCTACCCCAGTGTCCAACCAAGCTGGGATGGAGGGCAGGGAGCACCCCGCAAGTCTGGTGGAGTTGGGCAGCCGCAAGCAGAAACCAGGCTGCTGCTTCAGGTCCTGGCTCCACACTCTCCAGTGCTACAGCATCCTTCTGCAAAACCGTACAATTCTAGTGTCAAAAAAATCCAGCCTTGTCTTCTGCCGAGCACACAGTCCCGAGTGCCCCTTGGGATGTGACCCAAAGCGTACATAATTAGAAGGCATTAGTTATGCCTACATTTAACATGAGTGATTAGCATGTGACAGTCTTATTCTGGGAGACATCAGGCTACTGTAGCATTCTCTCTTTTTTTATACCGTCCCAGCTCAGACGAGCGATACCACGGAGGGAGCTTTTACCTAGGCTCCGGTAAGTTTCAAATGCCCTGAGCTTCGGGCCTCACATTGTTTTAATAATGACATTTTTCATACTACTGGGAGGAAGTTAGTGGCATGTGTTTTTAGGTGTCGGATTTGCAGCACATAAACAGGCAGATAAGATATTTTCTAAGAGCAAAAATCATTCTTCCGTTGTTTGATGCATTGCAATTATTTCTGACTCATTTCTTGTCTTGCCTGTTCATTTTCCCAGATTGCCAATCAAACTTTTAAGGGCATGTTTGTATCTAAAATATCAGGGTGAAAGAAAAGAGACCTAATAGCCCAGACTATTTAGCAGCGAAACTGAGAGATAAATTGGAAGGCAGGCTCATTTGAAATATATGTATAGAGACCAAAGTAGAATGAGTCAGACTCTACGGGAAATGAATGCTCTGTATGGACTCTGGATGACTATAGAACAGTCAGTTGTGAAATTAGAACTATGCAAATAAGGTTGTGGATTGATTCTGACACAACGTATTTGGGAACTAGCTTCAGCGTATTGTCTTCTTTAATAAATCTATCTTGTGGAGCAAAGAAAGACAAGATTACCACGAAAGTATAACAACTTAAGCAACAAAAATGGATAACTGGCTTTCCTTTGTATTTAGTGCAGTGAATTCATGATTTCAGAAATTGAAAGTGACCAGAAGCCAAGTGCATATTAGCCATGAGGTCAGCATGTCAAGTGTAGCTTGGGCTGAAACTTTACGAGTATCACTAACCAGTATCACTAACTTACTGATGTTTATGCTTGGTCATTTTTGTTTTTTTAAATAACTCTTCATTTCCCCAGGCATGCTGATAGAAAGGCAGGGACACCATTGCTGCAGAAGTTGTGGTTAATAAAAGTGTGGGGGGGTGGGGGGGCGGGATTATGTCCCTCCTCCCTTGGTTCCAGCTCTATACGCAGAGGGAATATTTTGTGCATAGATCTCCTCCTTCCAGTGCGCTCTCTGCAGCAGCATTCTCTCCCTCCATGGATAGTCCATAAAAGCACAGGGTGAGTTGGGATCAAAGGAAAATTCTCATCCTTCCCTCTGTCCCAGTGCCCCACATTTGATGTGCTGAGGAGTCGATGCAGAAACCGGCTGCATTGCCTTTTGCACAATAGCTTATTGTGGGGAGGAAGGGGAGCTCCAGGGGCTGCCAGGTGTGGAAGAGGCCATGGCAGTGCAGCTCCATGGGAAACTGGGGGATGGGAGGCCAGTGTGGCCAGGGTCGGGGTAGGGACGGACTCTGCTGTGGATGGCTTGGGTGCCTGGGATCTCTGCCAGTTTGGGCGATGTGTTGATTGGAGCGGCAGAACCCTATTGTTTCTCCAGGGAGAAGGGAAATTGAATTCCTCACCCCACTGGAATGATGTGGCAAAATTCAGTGAAAGAAACCTGATTTTAGCTCCCTTTCTGGGAACTTCCCCCGGGGTGCCCGCAGGAGGTGGCGAGCATCCTGCAGAGACACTGCAGCCAAAGGGCTGCACAGCACCAGGTACAGAAAGCCTGCCTCCTCCAATTTCTTGCGCTCCCCAAACTGTCCCTTCGCTACATCCCACTTGCTGTGGCAGTTCCATGCATTACCCTGGGCGGGGATGTTCTAGCTCAGTGGCGCTCAGCTTTTCCAGGCTACTGTGTCCCTTGCAGGAGCCTGATTCCTTGTGCGTACCCTGAGTTACACATCTCCGAAAAACCACTTGCTTACAAAAATCAGACATACACGTACATCGGGATCACAGCACGCTGCACTGAAACATTGCTTCTCTCATTTCACCATGTCGTTACAAAATAATTGGAATATAAATACTGTACTCGCATTTCAATGTATAGTATATAGCACAGTTTAAAGAAGTTGTGGTCTGTATACAATTTTAGTTGGTACTGACTTTGCATTTATGTAGCCTGTTGTAAAACTAGACAAATATCTAAATGAGCTGATGTATCTCCTGGAAGACCTCAGTGTACCCCCAAGATAGACATCCCCCTGGTTGAGACCCACTGTTTTGGATAGCTCCCCCTCCCCCCCAATCCCTGCATCTCCCAGCCTAGGAGCTAAGTCTCTCTGCCTTCCTTGTCAGGCTGTAGGAGAAGCAGCTTGATCAGCTGATTGTGTGAGCAAAAGAAAGCACAACTGTCTGGGGGGAGCCCCAGGATAAATCATCCCCCATCAGCTGGGGGGCCCTGCTCTGCAGCAGATCCCCTGGCACGGGATGGCCTCAGAGACCTGAGCATGCAGTGTGTCAGCTGGGACCTCTGGGCATGCCGGGTGACCATTCACACCCACCCATGGGCTCCCCCGAAGTTCAGGGTCCAGAGCGGTCACCCTGATTCTCAAGGGACAGCTCTGTCAGTGCGGACAGCTCCATAGCAGCAGGGGAGCTTTTCCTGTTGCCATAGCTACTGCCCCTTGTGGAGGTGGTTTTCTTGTGTCGCTGGGAGAGCTCCCTGTCGGCAAAGAGCATCTTCACCGGCCATGCTGCAGCGGTGTAGGTAGAAGGGATGTTAAAGACTAGTCGACTATCCAATAAGCATTTGCTTATCAGATAGTCTCTTGACTAGTTGATTTCCCCCGCCCCCAGCCTTGCTGCCTCTATGACAGGGGTGGCCAAGCCATTCTAGGCAAAGAGCCAAGATAGCAGTGGATCCAGCGCAAAGACTGGGGCAAAGTTGTCGAGGGGGAAAAAAAAAAGCTCTGCCCCTTTAAGGAAAAGCATTTTGAGGCTTTTTGGCCACAGCAGGCTCCTGCCGCCTGCCGCCACCTTTAATTCCGCATCTTTCATGGCTGCACCGGATGGCTCCCCTGCCCAGGTCAGCACAGGAGGAGAGGGCTGTTTTTGAGGGTGTGGGGGCGGCTTATGAGCCACGGGGGTGGCTTCGCAAGCTGCACCCGGGGGGAGGAGGGGAGAAAACCTCGAGTTGGCCATGGCTGCTCTATGAGATAGAGGTAGCAAAGGGGAGGAAAGGGTACTTCAAAGCAGCAGCATCGCACAGCTGAGCCAGGGATCAGCTGTGCGGCACTGCTGCTTTGAAACCCCAATGCGGCATTTCAAAGGGACAGCCCCCACACAGCTGATCCGTGGCTCAGCTGTGCAACGCTGCCCCTTTAAAACGTCGCTTCTGTGGAGCCCAGGGTTAGCTGGGAACTCCCCAGCTGACTTCTGAGTTCTGCGTGGCATTTCCCCTGAATTTGGGGTCAGCTGGGGAGTCCCCAGGTTCTAGGGAAATGCCGCGCAGAACCTGGGAGTCCCCAGCTGATCCCGGGTTCTGCTGAAATGCTGCTAGCGGCATGCAGTGTAGCATGGCGCCCGGGCTCTATGGCTTTGACATGCACAAGAGCCCTCACTGGGGACTCTTGTACATTTCAAAACAGGCACCCGCATGCAGCCCGGTGTCAGCAGGACTTCCCGCTGGCTCCAGGCTGTACGCGGAGTTCCGCGTTCCTCCTTTGAAATGTACAAGAGCCCCAGCCTATCGAGTAGTCAATGGAAATTCTGCTCGACTAGTCAATTAACTGCATTTTAACATCCCTAGTAGGTAGACAAGCCCTCTGTTTAGAAGAGTGTCCATATGGGGGAGTTGCTCCAGAATGGCTAAAGTAGATCAGAAGAGCTAGAATGGAAGCATTGGTCCGGATAGCTTTGCCGGTTGACTTCCTGGTGTAGTGAAGGCCCAAGAAGGGCTGCGGGGGAGGAGAGGGAGCATAACTGTTTTCCCCCAAAGTGGAAGGGAGCTCTGCAGCCCAGCTGTCATCTGAACAGTTGGCTGGATAAAGAAGGGGACAAGAGTGGCTTAAAATAGGGAGTTTCTTAAAAGCAGCTGCAGGAAAGAAAAGATGTTTTGTAGCCCTTCCCTTTGCCATCTGCCGATCTCTCAGTGTCAGGCTACCAGAGACAGAGACCTGCATTAGTCAGTCTCTCTTAACTCCCTAGAGCAAGGCTGCGTAAGATGCGGCCCAGGGGCCGGATTCGGCCTGCCTAATACTTTGATCTGGCCCATGGCCTGCATTTGGCCGCATTCTAGTTATAACCTGTTGCCTGCACCACCAATTTTCCAGGCGGTGGCTCAGCCAGCAGGTTCCTATTTAAATGGCTCACAGCTCCCTGTCACGGTGCTACTCTGGCAGCGGCCAGAGCTGTGAGCCTTTTAAGTTGCTGCAGCAACCGTGGGCAGCTGCCAAGCAATGTGGTAGTGGTGGGGCCATGAGCCCTTTGCTGTGTTTTTAATTCAAAGCCTCTGGCTCTAGACAACTCTGTATGGGGGGTGGGGAATAGTCCCCAGCCCCGCCCTTTCTGCCCCTTCCAGGATGGGGGAGCCAGCCTGTGACCATGTACCAAAATTCATTAAGTAGCCTCCCTGTGAAAATTATTACCCACCCCCTGCCCTAGCGCATTTGCATGGCAACGTTGCCAACTCTTGCAATTCCACCATGCGTCTGGTGATCTTTGGTGTTTCAATCTGATGGCTTCATGAGGGATTCAGCTTCATTTTAAACAAAAACCAACAACGGCTAGGCTCATGGTTGCCCAACAAAGATTGAAAACATGACCTAAGAGCCCCCTGAAGCTCAAACCGCACAGTACAAAGAGAAAGACACACGCACCCATTTAGACTACATCTACAGTGGCAAGATTTTGCGCAAATACTTTTAACGCAAGAGTTTTTGTGTTAAAGTATTTGCGCAAGAGAACGTCTACCCTGGCACGTGCTTTTGTGCAAGAGATGTGCTTTTGCGCAAAAGCACCCATGCCAGTGTAGACGCTCTCTTGCGCAAGAAAGCTCCGATGGCCATTTTAGCCATCAGGGTTTCTTGCGCAAGAAATTCATGTTGCCTGTCTACACTGGCCTCTTGCGCAAGAACAGTTGCACAAGAGAGCTTTTTCCTGAGCGGGAGCATCACAGTTCTTGCGCAAGAAGCCCTGATTTCACACATTAGACCGTCAGTCTTCTTGCGCAAGAACTCCCCGCCAGTGTTCACAGGCAGCATGTTTTTGCACAAAAGCACCTGCTTTTGCATAAAATCATGCCAATGTAGACACAGCCTTATTGTTTTCAATCGCATGATTTTGCAGTGCGTGAGGTTGGCAAAGGCCGCACCCAGACTGGACCGCTGCATTGCGGTCTATGTGGGGCTATCCCTGAAAACCTCTCTGAAATTTTAACCGAGGCAGAATGTGTCTGCTCCTTCAACCCTTACAAGTGGCGAGTCCCCGTGGTGTGGGTCCTCTCCTGAAAGCACTATTCGCCACAAGGCAAACTGGGCAGAACAGGGTCTTTGTGTAGCGCTTCCGGCACTAAGTCCGCCTCCCGTTTGCCCCAGATGTTACTCAGGGGGTCGGAGGTGGTGTTTTCTGAACAGCTTGGGTTCTGAATGCTGCCCTTTGAGACCTTCTCTCTCCGGGAAGGAAACAGCTTCGCTTTTAAAAAGACGCAGCGCTGGTGGCAGAGCGACGTCACTGGAGAATTCCCGCCAACAGAGCTGGGACACGCCAAGCCTGGCCAGCTGCTCCTCCCGGCGCCCATGGAAAGCGTGGGCAGGGCAGGGTAGCGTGAGGAGGAGTCTGAGCTTCGGTGGGTGATGAGCATGTACATGGGCGGCAGGTATAATAGGCGGGTGAAGGGATTGCTTTCCCAAACTGCCAACGTGGCTCCGCCTATACTCCTCCCCCAGAATGCCTACTGTAGGTGTACTGGGGGTGGAGTGTTGCTGCCCCCAAGTGCCTGCCCTCCATGTGCTCCAGGGCCAGAGATGCTGGAGCGGTGTTGCCCTCTTCCCTCCCCGTGATGCTGGGGGAGGGGCAGCTTGGCTCCTGTGGGAGGCGGGGCCTGGGCAGAAGGGGCGGGGCTGGGAGCTTGCCTCCCCCAGCCCTACCTTCACCCACCGCCCATGAGTGAGTATTGTACATTCGCCAAGAGCAAGAGTGTGAAATGCCCAGCCCGCTGGCCAGACTGAGCCTTACGCTGGATTCATGGGACACGCGGCGATTGCAGAGTGTGGACTAAAGTGGTTCTATTGCGACTAGGTGCCCAGGGAAAACCCCACAACAAAATCCTTCCTTGTACTGCGAGCTGGCAAACGAGGTGAGCTTTGGGAGCCATGACTGCCACAGCCTGCCCCTGACACAGCCAAGCCTCGTAGAATCCTAGAACCCTGGGGCTGGCAGAGACCTCACGAGGTCACCAAATCCAGCCCGCTGCCCAAAGCAGGACCACCCCAACTAAACCATCCCAGCCTCCTCCTGGGTGGAATGCTGGCGTTGCACCTACGGTTCTTGGAGGGCTGCATGCACCACCATGCCCTCCCAATTGGAGACAGGATTGGAATCTGCAGCCAACACATGACGGATCCCATTTCCTGGTACTACTTCCTTGAGCCCCCACTTCCTGTTTTGGCTTGGAAAAAGAAATATATCCACATACTGTTGCCATGGACATTATAAAGGGATAAGCTGAGAAAACAAAAAAGACCAGAAGATGAGAGTCAAACCCTGCAGTTCGAAGTCACCCTTAATTTACAGCAGAGGGGAGCCGTCCCTGAATTAATACTGAAGGATGGATGGATTTTGCTCCATTTATTCAACAACTCAGGAGAAATAGGGACAAAGAGACAATATTCCGTGTTCGCTGAGCTCAGGAGTAATCTTTGAGAGCTGGAAAGCATCCAACGTAATGCAATTATTTAATAGAGAACCGAGGGACACATCAGGAAATTACAAACGGCAGTTACAGGTCAAATGAAAGACAGCTGGCCTGCTAGAATAGGAAGGGTTCTCTGGACTTACCCTGTTTTGCAGCAGGCCCTGAAGGAGGTAGGCGTGCTGGTGCAGAAAGGTGGATGGGCTGTGGGCATTGCTGTCTCTCTGCCCTCTTGCTGCAGTCCTGCCCCTGCCTTTGCCCCACAAAGCACAGCTACTGCTATTGGCCAGTGGTCTTTCCATACCTGTGCAAGGCTCACCTCATATGGGAGGCCAGATCAGATGATCATGATGGTCCCTTCTGGCTTTGGAATCTATGACTTTACGCTTCTGCTCCCCCCTCTGCCCCAGTGCAGGCATCCAGGAGTTGGACAGAATTTTCTCCACAATGAAAAATTGTTAAAATAAAGTTAGCATTGCTTATGGACAATACGCACGCACCCAAACTAGTACAAGGAATGAACTGATTAAGGGAGGGATCCTCCTTTGACATACTTCAGCCACATGCATCACATTCACGCCAGGGATGTAAAATCCCGTTTCATTACTTAACCAGTTAAACATGCTGTTTAACTGATTCAGCGGGGAGGCAGGGCTGCTCTGACCAAGTTGGAAAGCCCCAGGCAGCAGCACACCCAGACTGGGCCCTTAACCATAACCGGTAAGCATCACCCATTAAGCCATGAGGCTTACTGGTTAACTGGATAAGCCTTCACATCCCTAGTTCGCACTCTTATTGACAGACTCCACCTCTCAGTCCCGTGCAGCTGAACACAACACACGTACAGTCCTCCAATCTCACACTCCGGTTAAGCTGAGGGGTGTCTACACTACAAGCACTACCGCATCAAAGCTGTAACACTGCAGAGCAGTGGTTCTCCAACTTTTTGGCCTGTGGCCCACCCTGCTCAAGGCAAATCTCTCAGCCGACCACCAGCTGCTAATGGAAACTCGCCATCAATTACATATTTGTGCCCGAGCCATGTTACTAGGGCTGCAGCGAGGGAGAACGGTTTAATTTAACAAGTAAGAAAGGAAATATTAATTGAAATGATTAAACAGATTAAGTGATTTAACTTTCTCATGTTAGTTTACCAAACTTAAATTAATCTTTTACTTTATTTAAAATGGTGTCCAACACAGAAAGTTTCAACATTGTCTTTATTTATGGCAGGGGTGGGGAACCTTTTATGGGTCAGGGGCCACTGACCCACAGAAAAATCAGCTGGGGACCCTTGCAAAAAAACCCTTAAATCCCCAGCCCTCACTGATGTGGCCCCCAACTGAGACACCTCACTCCCCCGGCGCTCCAGCTCCATGGCGGGGAGGGACAGGGAGGACTGAGGTTCAGGGCTTCCCATAGGCCAAATGAACTCTTCTGGAGTTCTGGGGTTGGTGAATTTTGTAGACTTCCCCTAGGCTCTGGGGTGGGACCACAAATGAGGGGTTCCGTGTGCAGGACGGGGCTGCCAGTGACTGGGATAGGGATGGGCGAGCAGAATCTAGTGAGGCTCAGAAGGGGGTAGGATGGGAGGGAGGGTGCAGGAGCAGGCTGGGAGCAGGGTGTCTGGCCATGGGGGAGGGAGCAGGAGCAAGGGAGGGTGCAGGAGTGGGCTGGGTGTGCAAGGTCTCTACGGGGTATGTGCGCGAGGAGGGTGGGGGGTGCGAGATCTGGGCATGAGGGGTGGGGGCACTTACCTGCCTTTACATCCCCGGCTGTTCCCAGGCATTGTGTCCCAGGCATGGCCTTCTGCTGCTCCCATTGGCTGGACACTGCAAGTTTATTTCAAAATAAGCTATTCTGGAAGAAATACTCCGAAATAGCACGTCTACACTACAGGGAAGCCTCAAAATTAGTCCCAGGCAGGCTGGGCGTGCTACTTCGATTTAGAGCTCCAGGGGGCACTGGAGAGTAATTCTTCTAAATCGCTGTGGGGAGGAGCGATTTTGAAATAGCAGCGATGGAGAATCCACGACTGCTATTCTGAAATAGCTATTTCGGAAGAGGCGTTATTCCTCATGGAATGAGGTTCACAGAAGTTGGAATAAGCCATCAGTGATTTCGAATTTATTTTGAAATAATGGAATTGCTGTGTAGATGCTCGCATTGTCATTTCGGAATAACGGCCGCTGTTCCGAAATAACGCTGCTGTGCAGACGCACCCTTAGGTGCCAAAATCATATTTTTGAATGCCCCAGCAAACAACCGAGGCGAGAGGGGGAAAGGAGGCTGAGGCCTACTATGTCGCCTTTAGCTTAGTGGTTGGGGCCTCACCTGTGACTGCGGGGAAGGAGGGGGCCCGGCTCCTATTTCATCATGGCAAAGCCATTACCAAGGCGGGATATGCTCGAGCTCTATAAACCACGTGGAGAAGCGAATGAGGAGGTGTCATTCACACCATCACATAACATAAGAGTCAGGGTGACCTGAGGACATGAAGAGGTAGCAGGTGTAAACCCACCCAAAGGTGGTCCGTCTTCCTGGAAGGCACAGTCAGCATGTGGCCTTCCTTGGTAGTCAACGGCATGAAGGCCAGCCACCGTGTTGTTTTCTGAAGGGGAAAGCAGATGGAGACCTGCCTACTTCCCCCGTCTCTGCCAGCAGCTAGTCCTGGGAACACAGGGCTCACAAAAGCCTACAGGGAGCCGGGTTTTGTGCTGTCCCCACATCCCCGTATGGGATGGGAGTTTGACTTGCTTTTTTCTCCTTCAGAGTTTGCTCTCCGAGTGTCTGCCTGAAGAGCTACTCAATAACCCGCTTGTACTTTTTCTGCAAACAGGGCGTGTATCACCCAACTCCTCCCTAAACTCACATGTTACTCCAAAGCATGGGATGTTTTCTGTGAACAACAAAACCCTCTGAGGTGAGGCCAGAGAGGAGCCGCACAGGCAGCCATGGATTCGAACAAACAAGAAGGTAACGTGCACAGAGTGACAGAGGTTAACAGTCAAAAATAAAGCCTTTCCCTCCAGAGAAATCCTTCCCTTTACAAAGGAGCCCCATTGGCTAACCCAACCCAGCTTTGTTAGAGACGCCTTTTGGAAGGAGCACCGCTCCTTCTGCAGTCAATGATAAATCTGCAGTTCAGACCAGCACTGTGGCATAGATCCCATAAAGGTATTTAGGCACCTAACTTTCATTGATTTCAGTAGTCGTTTGTAGGAGAAAGTCAGAGCTTGAAGCATGGGCCTGGTGCTTGAACTAAAGTCAGCAAGAGTTATATTAGTATAAGTAATAGATAGGCTATGTCAAAAGCAAATGTTTGCCTGCAAGTCAACGTCTCTCATCACTAGAACTGCTAGCATTGCTAAAAGCACACGAAGTACGTAAATACATTCCACCAGGACTGTATGAGTCAACAGGGTGCCCTTGTTAGCTTAGAAGGCTAATAGCATATTAGGGTGCATTAGGAGGAGCGTTGCCAGCAGATCTAGAGAAGTGATTA
>CM057847.1:2610187-2631144 GCA_030068395.1 Apalone spinifera
TTTGTCGACAAAAGTCCACTTTTGTCGACAAAACCCTGTAGTCTAGGCACACCCAAAGAGTCTACGGTCCAGGTTCCTCCATTCTCAAGTGGAAGATGAAGGGAAACTAGACTGCTAAAAAGCTAGAAAGACCTAAGAGAAACTAACTTGACTGAACTAAACCTGACAAACTAACTAACCATGGTGATTTGCCATTCTTAGAGACTCCGCGCACTTTCCACCTTGCATGTCCACACTTAATTTCCTCGCCCACATCGGGTTAGGCTGTACTTAGTCCATAGACTGGCATATTCATGCATATTAGTGACACTTAGCTCATCTGCAGCGTTATTTCTGGCTTGAACTAGTTTGGCGGTGACGTCCATGTTCTTTGCGAGATCCTTGTTAAGCTTATGCAGGGTAATTGGTCAGCCAGTTATCTATGCTAAAGATCACAAGCATAAGCATGCTAATTTGCTTCAGCTCATCATTACTTATCTGTGTTAAAGGTCACAAACATAAGCATGCTAGTTTGCTTTAGCCGGCACAGACTGAGAGCTGGGGGTTCCTTGCATTACTGCCAAATTACTCTAGCATTCATCAAGAAATCTGTTATCTATTACAGCAAAACCACCAACAAACCCATTAGAAAGTCTATAAGCAAGCGGGCGGGCAAGCAAGCAAGCTAGCTATCCTCCTGGACTACAGCACTCTTCCTTCTGAGCCCAATAACCGTGTCTCTCTTTTGCAGAACCTGGTTTTATGTAGTGTTGCCACCTCTTCTGATTTAACTGCTAGTTGCCCGATATTGGATTTTCCCCCTCCAATACCCAGTTCCTGCATCATGAGAGTCTGTGTGGCTGTTGGCTTGCATTTTAAAACAGACGTGTGTTTCTGGTTTTCATGCTGGGGATGAAAAGCTTGAGCATGTGACCCTGCAGGGCCAGAACCAGAAGGCAAAGCAGAGAATCCCATTTTAGAAAATCTCCGTTTTTAGGTCAGCAGGCTGCACAGGGTTGGCACCACTGGCCCTCGTTGCACCTCGCATACGGCGTGTGGCCCTGGTTTCATCTGCAAGGTTTGGCGTCATGCCCTGAGCCTCTGCCTGGGCGGGGCTGATTCATCCTGTGAAGCTGGGCTGCCCCGTAGCTTGGGGGGAACACTGACAGGCACCCTGCAAATTAATCAGGGTTAGCTTCTATGCGTTAAGGCACAGAGAGGCTGAGCAAGGCCACCCCAGGGCATGCTAGGAGGCGCTGTGCCTCAGCAACTTCCTCTGTTGCACGGCAGGGAACCACGTGCAGCTCCTGTACTTCTCCGAGTGCTGGGACTTGTGCTCCAGGAAGCCCATGGCCACGCCTCGCTTGCACAGCTGCATTCGGGCTAGGAACTCTCTCAACGAGGACAGCAGGTGTGAGAGGTATAACAAGGAAGCCAGGCCTGCTCGACGTGGGCCCGCCGGCCCCCTCTAGTGGCTACGCCAGGGAGACATTGATAGGCCTGTGACAGCCTGGCTGATAGAGTCTCATCTTTTCCGGGATACTCAAGCTTGGTTGCACCACAACCCCCTACTGACAGCAAAAATGACTCCACGACTCCGGGAGGGGGAACCCAAACCTGAGCCTGCCTGAGCCCAAAGCTCTACGGCTTCAACCCCAGTGGGGGAGGGGTCGGTAACCTCAGCATGCCTCCCATGGCTGAATCCCTCAGGCTTCAGTGTCAGTCCCGTGTGAGGGGTCTTGGGCTTGGACCGTGGGCTCCAGCAAGTCTAACTCCAACCCTGGTGACTCCATTCAAGTGGGGTCCTGACCCAGTTTGAGAACCACTGTTTTAGTTAAGGCGGTCGAGGCTCTTGCATTGACATCAGGAGGGCGGAGGTTGGATCCCTGCTGCTGACAACCCACCCAGTGGCAGTGGCATTTCAAGTGGTGGTGCGTATGGGAAATTCAACTGGAAAGTTAGATGCTTGGGATTCTTGTCCCCAGCTAGGGGACGTATGCAAGCCAAGCCTGCTTGGTGTGGGTCTGTCCCCCTTGAATGATGGCTAGGCCAGCAGGAGATTGGGCCTGCTCCCCCAGGTTTGGCTGGCAGCTGTATTTTAGCTCAGGCAGTAGAGTCTCATGCATGGCGAGAGACTACAGGTCTGATCTCAAATTATTTGTAATATTTCTTTGATCATTCTACTTTCAAAGTCACATCTCTGATCACAGTGATTCTGGCAGGCCCGCCGTAGTGCGCAAGGTACTCATCCCATGGTCTCTTGGTTACAGTGGGTAGCACGCTGGAGAAGGCGGGTGTGTATTGAATGAAATGATCTGTTACACCAATACGTTAGTGTGCCCTTTGTTCTCAGCTTCTAAGGACAGAAAGCCAATACTCCTGAGATTCATGGGTCCCATGCTACGGATGTTAACTAACTGGGCAGATGATTTGGGCACTGTCTTCTGAGCTAAACGTCTGACGTGATTCTTAGAATATTCCTCTCCATCCCTAGCCTATCTGGGCCAATAGATCCCGCTTCTTGCCATCTCAAGTGTCCGGTCTACCCCAGCGTGCCCTCCTTCATCATGCAAGGACTTCAGCACCAGGTCCCTCAACTCTCCTGGTAACACCAGCTGATGATAATGGTGATGAAGCAGGTCCCTCATCTTTTGGTTTAACCAGTTTCCTTTCCATGTCAGCTGGTCCCCCTCTCTTAGGAGGAGTTTGGTATTGGGATGGGCATTCTGTAGGGAATTCACGGGTCTCCCACTCTTTTGGCAAGACCACTTTCAGGCTAGGATCTCTAAGCGGGGCAGTGTGGATATCTTCCAGGTGCAACTTGGGTAATGAAGTAAGAACCAGATGGGTGGCATTTGTATGCCCCTCAGGGATAGCATTGGGAGAGGCTCCAAGCAGCTTGATGGCCCAAATCTGGTTCCCAATGGCATCAGTAGGTGAGGTCTCATTCATTTTACACACAAAGCTCTCACTCCAGGAGTTGGAATGTCCACCCACTGCTGTCCTGGCAACCTCTCTCCATGAGGTCTTTGGGACAATGCCTCAGCATTCACACCTGGGTGAAACTGGATTTGGAAATCATAGGTTGTCAATGCTGCTAACCACCTCTGCCCCACAGCATCCAAACAGGCCTTCCTCCAGATATAATTCGGGAACTGCTATCAGCAGAGACGGTGAATTCGCTCCATAGAGATAATCCTGGAATTTTTCAGTCACAGCCAATTTGCGTGCTAAGAACTCTAGTTTGAGAGTTGGATCGTTCTCTGATGATGCTAGACTCCTCCTAGCATAGGCAATGGGGGTCTATCCATTTGGATACTCTTGGTAGAGGACTCCTCCAACGCCTTCCATACTCACATTAAGGTGCGGTAGCTATGTGTTTTAGTATCCATGAAAGCTAACACGCGTGGGGGCATCTGTTAACATCCAAAAAACCTGCACGCAATCCCAAGTCTCCAACAGGTTCTTGGGTTTTTAGCTCTTCTCAATCCCAGCAATGCCGCCAAGACGGTCAGGAGCATTGTGGGCTGCCCTGCTCCTAGGGAGCCTCTATTTCCCCTCCCTACCTGCCTCTGTCTTGTCTATTTCAGAGGGTAAGGTCTTCGGGGAAGGGGCTGTCTGGTACTGTGTGTGGACGTGTCTAGCACAGTGGAACACCAGCATCAGTGGAGGCCTCTGGGCCCTACTAGGGCTCTAAAACATGTTTATGATGACATGATGTGTTAGGTTTTTAGCTTTGATTGACAACATCAGACCCTAGGGCTCCGTCCTGTGCAACATGCAGCTCTCGAGGCAAAAGAGGGACGAGCCGCCTAGGCCCCAGTGCTTGGCAGTATGGTGCCCCTCAGGCCCCTGTGAAATAAAGCCCTCTCGCAGGCGCCGCACTGTTGGCGCCCCAAGATTTCAGGGCTGTTGAGTAATGTCGCACAGGGCAGAGAGAAAACACGTTGTGATGCGAGAGGGACATGCCAAGGAGCTCCAGCTGATCCCGTGAGTCAGACGGATTTAAAAAACTCCCAACTCCCTCCTGCTTATCCCTTCTGTCAGTCAGCGCGGACGGAGGGCACCGCCTGCAGTGAGGGGAAGGGGATGGCGTCGACTCACAGCCGGCTTGAGGAAGGGTCCCTCCAGAGCAGAGACTGTGCAGGCCTTGGGAAATGTCACCCATCGTAAGGGGGTCCGTGAGCGTTGCTATGCAGATGGCAGGCAGTCCGGGGGTGTATGTGAGCCATGCCCGCTCTGTGCGGCGCGCTGTCCCCCTCTCGTGGGGGGGTAGAGATTGATGAGCCTGCTCCTGCCTTGGCTAACACTTGTAGTGTTGGCGCCCTTAAAGGAGTTGTTAGCAGCGGGGATCAAACCTGGGACCTTGTGACCTTAACTGCCTGTACTAAAACATGCCGGGGCTGCCTGTGGCCGTGAGGTGGCACTGCCCTGGTGACAGCTCCTTTTGGGAGGTGGGGCTGCGCTGCCCGGCTGGCGGCTCTTCCTGGGGGAAGGGGGGCTATGCTGCCCGGCTGGCAGCTCCTCTGGAGGTGGGGCAGGCTGCGCTGCCCCCATCCCAGGAGGAACCGCTGGCAACAGCTGGTCAGCACAGCTGCCGTCCAGGCAACACCACCGTCGCCGCCACAGGCAGTCCCAGTCCTGGTAACCACCCTTGCACCTCCCAGTCCCCTGCCGTGAGACCCCGATCCCCTGCCCTGTGTCCTGCACCTCCCAGTCCACTGCCCTGAGCCCCCAACCCCCTGCTCTGAGTCCTGCACCTCCCAGCCCCCTGCCTTGAGACCCCCATTCCAACTCTTGCACCCCCAATCCACTGCCCTGTGCCCCCACACCTTTCAACCCCCTGCCCAACTCCCGAACCCCCGATTCCTGCCCTGACTCTTGTACCTCCAAACCACCTGCCTGGAGCCTCCCACCTCCTGCTTTGAGACACCTCCGACCCCCCTAAAGTGAGTTAAGGACCCAAGCAATGCTGGGCACATCTTCTAGTAGAAGATGTGAGGCAAGTGAACGACAATTGCTATGAAGCACCGCAGCAGCACGCTGACTAGAAATGTTCAGTTTTTCAGTAGAAAAATCAACATTTTCTGCAGAAATGAGACACTTTTAGCAAAAAAATCATTTACTCCAAACGCTGGTTTTCCATCAAAGAACAGAACCTCTCTCTGACAAATTTTCAACCAGCCCTAGAGTTAATCACCTAAGCCCGTTGTGAAAATGGGATTGATGATTCTAAGCCACATACATGCTTTTGCAAATTTTAAGCCTTATCTTACAATGCAAGAGCAACGGGAGATTCAGTTAAACTGAAACCAGCACCTTTTCAAGATAACAAAAGCAAATGCTTTAAAAAAACATCAATAATTCATCTATGGAACTCACTGCCACAACATATAACACAGACCAAGAGCTCAGAAGGATGCTCAAGAAGGATTGAAAAATGAATATGGATAATGGGAACACATAATAGGATTTTTAAAAGCCCAGAACTTTTGAAAGGATGTAAGCCACAAATGGTTAGGAAGGCGTTCTTAATGGGCCGTCTGCTCATAGTTATGTAGCAGGGGGGGTTTCAGCAGCTTCGTATGAAGTATCCAGGCCTGACACTTGTCAGAGATGGGCCTCTCTTCCGATCTAGTCTGGCAGGTCCCATGTTATAACTGCAGCTGATTTTACAAAGGAGGTGGGTCTCCGCATCCCCCAGAGCAGGGCTACATCCAGAAGAGATTTTCATCGGAACAGGATGGCCCATTGCTCTGCCCCAGTTATTTATAGCAACCATAATAAGTCATTTTAATTGACTGCAGTTCTTTATTCCCACAGGAGAAACTGAAAATGTGCCAGTGAGTAACCCTGCAACACAGATTTCTCAGGTAAAGACAAGCAAAATGCCCTGGATAATGTCAAGTGTAAAGAGCAAAGAACAATCTTTACAAGCCAAAATCCATTGCAAGGAAAAATAAAAGCACCCGTAAGACACTTAGATGTGCACATTGCACGGGCAACTGTTATGACGTAAGGCTTATGGCCCTCGTGAAAGGTGCTTCACTATGGCATCTTTGCTCACATCCAGCTGCAGCTTAGATGAGCTTAGCTGAATAATTAGATCTCACCATTGCTTCATTTGGGCACCCACGCGCCTGTGAGCGCACGGCGGGAGACAACTGCTGAAGGCTCGAGCACACTGGCTTCAATAGGGTCGCGCCTTCCCTTCCTCAGCTGCACTCTGTGCTCCTGGTCTGTGGCCCAGAATCTGGATCTGCGGTAATCACCGAGTATAACGCTCCCAGCTCTAGGATGTCATTTTCTTCACACAGCTTCCCCGTGCCCCTTTCCCGCTACTCTCCCTCCTTCCCAGTGCTGCTAGGAACAGTCCCAAAGCCAGATCCTCGGCTCACGGAAAGCTGCATAGCTCCTCTGATTTCAAGTCCCTGGAGACTACAAAGCCACACTGATTTATACCGGCTGGGGATTTAGGGTATGACCAGACGGGATACCAATCTCTGACATTAGAAAGGCTGTCACCAGTAAGAGTATGACTCTAGAAGCCCTTCTAGCTTCTAATAGTAGTATAGCTAGTCGCTATTCCGTGATCGGAGAATGCATCAGGCCATTCCATTGGGGATAGGCAGGAACAGGAACTGAATTTGCCCAAGAGCTGAGGGTTTGCAGAAAGTGGACAATAGTACTTTCTGTGAAATTACTATTTGCACAAGGCTCGTTAACAAGAGATGACAACCATGTGCTGAGTAATGTAGCATTTATTTTTAACTTCAGACCAACAGCGTAAGAGGGTAGAACTTAAAACACAACAAATAGTCTAGCAGCACCTCAAAAACAAACAAAACATATAGATGGTATCGCGAGCTTTCGTGGGCACAGCCCAAGAGGGTAGGACACACACAAAGTTGCTTGGGTGAGGGCTGGTGATGCAATTAAAATAAAATAATAATGTAGTTGGGAGAGGGAAGTTTTCAGGCCTAGTTTTCTGTCTGAATTGTTTCCAAACAGGACAGTTAAGAATACGCTGTGTTATATGCAGTGTTGTTACAACCATGTTGATCCCAAGATATTAGCAAGACAAGGTGAGCGAGGTAAAATCTTTTATTGGATCAACTTCTCTTGGTGCGAGAGACAAGCTCGTGAGCTAAACAGAGCTGGGAACCTAATAGGGCTGGGAACATAACTCCAGCTGTCACTGCTAACTACAAGATTTGAACCGATTGTTTATCGTACGTAATGAACACATATTTCAAAGGGCCATTTCCGGCGAAGTGAGCCGTTACCATCTCATCTTCCCCAGGAGGAAAGGAAGTGGTGCAGGGAGAAAGCAGTCCATGGTTTTTAGTGTTTAACCAAGTTATGAATTTCAGCCCCCTGGCTCAGGTTTTGAAGGTGTTCCTCAGGTTTCTTTTGAGGATGGGGAGTGCGAGGCCAGGTATAGCGTGATAAGAACATAAGAACAGCCGTACTGGGTCAGACCAAAGGTCCATCTAGCCCAGTAGCCTGTCTGCCGACAGTGGCCAGGGATGATGGCTTTGTGAAAAGGGTCACCCACTGGTGAGATGGTGCTTTTGTCTTTTACAATGTTCCTGTTGAGTTCACAGGAAAGCACAGCGATTGGTTTCCCACACATTGCTGCTCTCGGGTTGAATCGAGTTGGCTGGTGGAATTAGGGGTAGATTTGGAACAGATGCTGCCCAGGGATACTGGGCTGTGATCCACCTCATCTTGGCGTGTTCCCTACAGCATCCAGCCCCTTACCCACCGGACATTCACAGAACTACCAGGCCTTCTGATCCCTGTTTGAAACATTTAGCTGCGAGCAGTACTTTGCTTAACACCACAGCACTTAGCTCTATGACAGAGAAAACGAGTAAGTTTCTTAGCAAAGGATGGCGACTTGTACAGAACTGAAACATTTATCCCCTTTTGCTTCTCTCATTAGGTCACATATTGTATAGGTGGACACTCACACTCATGCCAGTACTTTTCCTCAGATCTCTAAATGTTCAGGCAGGGGTAATTAGAAACCTTTGCTTTGTTTCAAATGCAGAATGTCTCAAGTCAGCATGCCCGTAAATATATTTAAAGCTTTACCCAAGAGTTTTGCAATGAGCATGAGGACTGTCCTGTCCTCTGGAACATTATGGACTTCACTTAGTGCTGAGGTATTTCTCAGTACACTCTGTTTCTTTGAATGTAGGGCACAACTTAGTCCAGTGGGTGGGGGGGCGTGTGGAACCTGCCCTGCAGTCTATTATGCTCTTGGCAGGCAGCCTTGTCTTCCCTTTTTCTTGAGCTTCTGTCTCTTTCAGCTCCACAGCCTGCCAGCGTATGGCTTCTTGCTGCTGCCTTTCTGCCAGTGGCTCCTTGACTCTCATCTCTGCTTCCCACTTTCTGCTCAGCTAACTATTTTTGGTGTCCATGTTCGTTGTCTTTCTGCTCGCTCCCTAGGCCGGCCAGTGTAGGACCTTTGCTGTCGCGGATGTCGATACTTTACTTTTGTTCCATTTCCCTTTCCTGAAACAAACAGAAAATAATAAATTGTCACCTTTCCACTGTGCCCACTCCCCACACGTGAGAATCACTAAAGGCTCTTACACCGGGACTTGCAGTGTAAACAGCAGTTACTATAACAAGCTTGTTTAAATACTGCTTTGACTACACCACTATCACATTCGGGGGTACAAGTCAGAGCAGTGAGGGGTTACATTACCACCTGCCCTGTAACTCTGGGTGCCTCACAATGCTTTGGGTGGCTCCCAATCTGGGCCACTCACAAACAACCTAACACCATGCAAGTCACGCCCTCAGTCTCTAGTATAATTACAGCCCTGGTCCAGCAGCCTGTCAGTAACACACTGGTCATACTCTGGCTTCCACCAGCCTTGGTTATTACTTGGAGGGTGACCCCAACACTCCCAGTTCCATGTTTTCTCCAAAATGTATCCTGTGCTTTGTCTACCCGCCCCCCAGGAGAGTCCAGATATTAAAGTTAAGTTGATCCTATACAGAGTCAATAAGCAACACTTAGCCATTTCAACTGGAATTAGCAAGCAGTTCTGGTTAAACACAGAACTGGACTGGTTTTGATTAAAAATAAAACAAATCTATTAACAAAAGAAGATTGTTTTAAAGTGAATTCAAATATAAAAGATGAAGTTAAAAGCAGTTACCAGCAACTAAAAGCTAAAACACATCTAAAAGTCTGAACCTTAATCTACAGGTTGACCCTCTCTCGACTGGCACCCTCGGGACCTGAATGTTTCCAAACAAGAGAATTGTTGGATTGCAGGTCAATATTGTCTAGCAGTATTACCAACACTTCCACTGCTTAGTGGGCTCTGAGAAGACATTAGGGGTAAATTAGAGCTAAATAACAGCACAGAACTCAGAGCCAGGACTGGTGGCTGTAAATACACTTTATGGGACCACAGAAAACGTGGCCATACCCATGAGAAGTGGATATCCAGCTAACTAAAATCATGCTGGCCCACAGATGTTGCCAGACCAGAGTGTGCTGGACTAGAGAGGTTCAAACTGTAGCAAATTTCGGTTCAAGACAGCCTTTCTCCTCCACAGTCTTCCAGCAAAATAGCGACCGACTTTCCTTGGTCAGGATCTCACCAGAGGCCCAAAGGTGCTGCTTTGTCTTCTTAGGTGAAAGAACATTGGGTTCTCTGCCCTTCTTTTGTACAGTTCGGTGAACTTTGAAATAGAAAATTACCCTTCGAAGCCAAGTTATTCAAGCAGTGAAGAAGGTGGCATGGAATCTGGTGGTGAAGAAGAACCCATGTTCTTTCTTCCCACCTGGGTTTGCTGAAATGCAAATTTGCTTTCTCCCCTGCGGTTTCTTCCCCCTTGCTGTCCTGAGGGCCCTATTTGCTACTTTTACAGCAATGGAGATCAACACACTTTCCTTTGTTTAGAACAGGCCTGTTGAGCAGCCTTTGGCTAGGCAGTGCTGTGTGGTTTTGGACACATACTCATAACATACAGGGGGATTCTATAACTTTACAGATAATGTTGCTACAGACAGTTCCCCATGTTATTATTGTCTTGAGAGTTGTCAGTTGATACCTCACAAGGCATATTTTGTACAGAGACAATGGCAGGTAGGGTGCAGAGATGCCACCCCGTTCTCTTCTTGCCACCCCGTTCCAGGTGCCACTCCCAATCTGTCCCTTCCCTCTAACCCTGCCCCACCTCTTCCCACCCCTGCTCCACTTCCCGCCCTACCTCTTCCTTACCTCCTCCCCGAGCACACGCTGGCCGCACTCTCCATCCTCCCTCCCCGAGCTTGAATGCCACGATCCAGCTGTTCGCAGTTATCCGGAAAGGCTGGGAGGCGTTGGTCAGTGGGGCCGCTAGCATGCCAGAGGCGCAGGGGGAGGGGAGCAGAGGCAGGAGCTTGCCGGTGAGAGCTCTGCACCCACTAATATTTCACCATGGGAAAAATTCAATTTTCAGCCCTGGAGCACCCACAGAATTGGCATCTCTGGTAGGGGTGAATTGAGGGTGCTTTCAGTCACTCTCCCCGTGGGGCCAGGAGCTATACATACCACTGCAATGTGGGCCAGGAGTTCCCACTGGGCAAGGACAGATGCTCCCCACTTCGCCCACAGAAGAGCTGTGGCTAACAGGCATGACTGACTCTGGAAGAGCAAGGGAAATCAGCGTTAAGATGGCCGGAGGCCAGCTGGTGCCTTTTGAGTTTAGGAGGGGCTTGCTCAAAAATGGGTCAGCTGACTGCTTGCTGACTTTTGACTGTTATGTTATGCAAATATAGCAGGTGCCGTGTGTTGTCCTTAATATCCGACTGCCATCCCCTCCGATGAGCGTTTCCTTCCCTTCGAGGTAAACAGGCCACCATTTGGGAACTTCGGGATCTAATGGCTGGGCTGCTAATACCTTAGGGGTGTCAGCTGGTCCGAGTAACAGGCCTGCCTACCCCGCTGGCCCAAGCACCCTTCGAAGGGGACAGCGCATGGCAATGATTGTGGGATCTAAGTCCTGGGTCCTCATGGCAAACTGAGTCCTGATGGACTCGAGGGACACTGCCACTAACAGCAGGTTGGGAGGGTTTGGGTTCACATTGTTTCTGGTTCCTTTTAGTTGCAGGCACTGGCCTCTGAACTGAAAACTGGTTTCACTGAAGCCATGCAGGAACTTTCTAGAATTCAGCATGGCGAGTATGCTCTGGAGGAGAAGGTGAAAAGCTGCCACTGTACAATGGAAGAGAAAGTGGCCGAGATGAAGAATTCGCTGAGTTCTTTCAAGGTGGGAGCTTTTTCCTGTTCCTCACGCGCCTGTTACAGTTAGAATATGCACACAGAGGGGGTTAACAAAAACAGAAATGTCTCACCAGAAGACTGCAAAGTAACACGACTTTATATCTTAGAACTGAGAACACCACCACCCAACAGCCTCAAAACAGTGAGAGATTAAGCAGGCTGCTCCCTACCAGGAGGAGGGCAGGGTCGGGGAAAAGTTATCGAGAAAAAAAAAAGTTGCCTGCCCCTTTAAGTGTGGCCATTTTGAACACTGTGCTAGGCTATCTGGCTGCAAATTGATTATTGCTAGGCTGAGATTTTGCACATCCCTACAGAACTCCCTAGCTTGCGAGCTACTCCAGGAGTGTAATTTGTAATGAGAGTCTACAATTTTAACACAGTTCTCAAATATTCCACAACGCCCTCTCCTGTGCTGAACAGCATAAAAGAGGCTGCATGCCCAGGCCTAGCCCAGAAATGAGTTAACCGAAACCAGACAGAGAAAGGGAACTATCAGGAAGCCATATTCTGGGTGAAGCTACTTATCATACTAGCTGGACTCCAAGGGGGAGACCGAGGGCCAGTCCCTTGTATTGTAGGTCACAAGTAAAAAGGGGCCTTGATACCGTGTGTACGTGTCCCTCATTACAGAACTGCTAACCAGCCGGTGCCCAGGGCTGGGAGAGCAGGAGTGTTGCAGGTCATTGCTGAAGAGCATTGCTCTAGTGTCAGGCTGGAGCTTGTAGGGAGCTGCCGGCTTTCATGAGTGGGCCACGCACCATGCAGCTCAGCGAACCCAGATAACCCCTCAAGGGGGGGGGGGGGCTAACGCCCTTCAGGGCTCATTGATTTCACTGGGAGAGAAACGACAGCCCCTCCGAATCTCCAGCCATGGGCAGATGCTGGCCCCCATTTTGGAAGCTTTGCACCGCTCTGGCAGAGCACAGCAGGTGGAGAGATGGCTTAACCACTTGGTGATGGATTCCCCCAGCTCTCCGGTACCACCCCAGCTCCCCCACTCCCCCATGTGTAGTTTAAAAAATTAAATAGATAATTGAAATATAACGAGCAAACAAAGGTCTCGATCCTGCCAGTGCTTACCCGGGAGCGACCCCACCGTGGGCTGCAGGCTGCACGAAGGCACTATCGGCTGCTCTGCCTCCGTCCCTCCTCCAAGGGCAAGACACTGAGAGTCACTGACTCTTTCTTCCTCTGGCTCACGAGAGCGTCCTCTGTCCTGCTGGTTACGGTGCCCAGACATACTCCAACCCTTGGGATTGTGGCAGACCTTCCCAATGCATGGGATATGTTATATGCTCTAATGGGGAAAGACTAATATCACACAACCGAGAGTCTGTTTGTTCCAGTAATTTCTAATCAGTGTGGCCTGCAGCAGCACTTGCCTGCGTCCCATCTCCGGCAGGGAGCATGCCTAGCCACATGCTCTACATGATGTATTCTGGGTTGCAGGAGGAGCTCAGCGATGCTAAGTCGAAGATTGACGTGATCAGCGCCAAGCAAGAGGAAATGCAGCAGAAAATTGAGCAGCTCCAGCAAGAGAAACGTAGGGAGTCCCGGAAAGTGAAAGCTAAGTAAGGAACGAAAGCCAGACTGCCCGGAAGTGCCCATTGTCAGTTAGCTGTGGCCTCCCGTTAGTGCCAGCTAGTCTCATTTCTTCATGTCCGGGAACATCGGTAATCCTGGAGGGCGGGGAGGTGCTGGCTCTGCAGAGGCACAACAGGCATTTCAGAGGACAGATTCTGTGTATCTCCCCCCAGAGGAACGATTAACACCTGCCGTGTCCTCACTGTCGACCCAACAGAGCTGGTGAAAAGTGACACAAGTACCTTTGAGGAAACCCTCAACTAAGGGTTTACTGAACAATGTAGATCTGTGTAAAAATGCCAGGGGCCTTTTCAAAGGGGCTTTTGGGTCACAAGTGCCATGGGAAGCCAATGGGATACCTTCTGAAGCAGTCCCGTTGGAAGCCAATGGCATACAGTATTATACAAGCCCTCTAACGCTAATGGCAACCATGTCCCACGTCCCTGAGGTTCTTTTGAAAATCCCATGGACAATATGACAAAAGCCAGACAAGAGCAGCGTGTGTGCTGCTACCTACTAGCTAGCCTGCCACCATGCAGCTTCCTGGGCCAGGCACGGCTCCCAAGCGCAGGGACGAAGGGGCTGCAGGGACGGTTGATTTGTACCCTGGCAGAACAGGATCCTTGCCAATCTCCTCGCTCCCTACACTGGCTGCCAAGGGGGTCATGAAAGGGCACTTGGGACAGGTGTTCCCTGTAAGCCGGGCACTTGTGCGGCTGCTCAGGCAACATTCTAATGCTGCCCAGATGATTAGCAGAGCGCCCACAGCCAGGTTTGTGTTTTTCTTTGTGGTGCACATTCAAATACACGCTGTCACATATAAAATTTATTCTACTCTTGGATGGAAAAAATCCACATGGGGATGGAATAGATCGGAGGGAGCATTGCCTGGGACAGTGAGAACTGTCTGTTGGGGCATGGTCTAGTGACTAGCCCTCCTGCTGGCACAATCAGAGCTATTGTGTGACAATGGTAGCAGCCGGCTGAGACCCATCCCGGGCGGGGCTCCCTCACTAATGTTAGCCACGTGACTGAATGCACCACTTGCAGTGCTCAGATACTACAGTGGCGAGTAGACTAGAAGCTCCTCTGTAGGACAGAACAGGGAAAGTCTGTTGGACCCTGAGGCCAGGTCTGTACTCCAGGGTAAGGTCAGCTTCAGGTACGCAATTCCAGATACTTACATGACATAGCTGGAGTCGATCTTTGGCATTTCCTCGCAGCAGGAGGTTGATGGGAGAAATGCTCCCATCGACTTCCCTTACCTTCCCTGCTCCCGGTGCCAACGGGGGCACCCTCAGCATTCCATTTAGCAGGGCTTTGCTAGACCCGCTAAATCAAACCCCAAAAGATCCATCACCACAGTGTCGATCTTCCCGCAAGTCTAGACGTGCCTAAGTCAGTGGAGAGTGTAGCCTGCCCGGTACACTGCGTTTCCTTTGTGAGATTCTCCTTGTCTATTGCAGCTCCACGCGGGGGTTGTGACTAGCTAGTATCTTGCTCGCTGTATACCTTGCATTTGTTCTGCAGCAAAGCAAGCCCACCCTGTTATGGGGGAGTGTCTCTCCATTCCTCATCCCCTTCCTCTTCCCTTGCCCCCTCCTGGCTGAGGGGCCAGATGGTTGCAGAGAGCAGGATGTGCGTAGCGGGTGCAACACCAAAAGCCCAGAGCGCTGCCATGTGACTGCCTGGTGGTTTGAGAGACAGCTGCTTGGATAATGCAGCACAAAGTTTGCTGCTCCCCTGGAGCATAGTTACAGCTGCAATTTCTGATGCAGACTATGCATGCCCCGGAGCCCACTTGGGTCTAGATGCATGGTGTGGGACCCTCTGGCGGGCTCATTTTACAGGCATTGGCCAGGGATTGTCTAGGCACCAAATACATAAGAACATAAGAACATAAGAATGGCCGTACCGGGTCAGACCAAAGGTCCATCTAGCCCAGTATCCTGTCTGCCGACAGTGGCCAGCACCAGGTGCCCCGGAGGGGGGTGGACCGAAGACAATGATCAAGAATTTGTCTCCTGCCATCCCTCTCCAGCTTCTGACAAACAGAGGCCAAGGACACCATTTCATCCCTTGGCTAATAGCCTTTTATAGACCTAACCTCCATGAAATTATCTAGCTTCTCTTTAAACTCTATTATAGTCCTAGCCTTCACAGCCTCCTCTGGCAAGGAGTTCCACAGGCTGACTACACGCTGTGTGAAGAAGAACTTTCTTTTATAAGTTTTAAACCTTATATACACCCAACACCTAACTCCTTTTGTGCAGCCAAGCCTGAGTTACTTGGCTAAATAGCTAACGCTGGGCAAAGAACCTACGTTCTGGCCTGACACTGTCCTGCAGCCAGGAGGAGAAGTCATGTTAGTGAGCTGCATCAAATGCAGCGAGCCCAGGAGTTGAGCTCATATTCGTATTGCAGTTTGCCAGGATTACGGTGTGAGCTGCAAGCTTGCTCTGTAGGATTGTGCTTTCCAGCTGCCTCTCTTGATTTTCACAGAAGAACACAGAAGGATGAGCATGGATCCCAGACAGTGCCCACTCCTCTCCAAGGCAGTCCGTTCCGATCGATAAATCTCCCAGAACCTGCACTGAGTAATGAAGACTTTACAAATCTTTTGCCCCAGGCAACCTACGAGAGAGGTATGAGTGAGAGGGTGAATGAAGCAAAGTTCCTTTCCTTTCTTCTGAAAATCCCTCCCCAGAGTAAACTCTTATAAGAGCATCAGAACAGCCGTACTGGGTCAGAGCAAAGGCCCCTCTAGCCCAGGGCCCTGTCTGCCGACAGTGGCCAATGCCAGGTGCCCCAGCGGGAATGAACAGAACAGGGAATCTTCACGGGATCTCTCCCGTCGCCCATTTCAAGGGACGAGACGTACACTGCGGATACCAGTATGTGTACGCACACTAAAAATGGCTGGATGAAGACAGAATGTCCCAGCACTGGGCTGAGCACGATCTCGTGGAGGTTGGATCTTTTTGGGGTAAGGGGGGGCTGGCCCTGGGGAGCAGCTAGTTTGCATTGTTTGGCCCATGTGCTAGGAGTGCCATGAATACTTTGAGAGGGCTGTAGAGAGTTCCTGGGCTGGATTGGACCTGGACTTCATTTAGGCCCCGATTCAGGAAAGCAGATAAGCACAGGCTTAACTTTGAAGACAAGTACCAAAGAAATATGAAATGGTTCTGTTTTGCTATCACAACCTATTGCTTCTGTGGCTAAACTTCTGGGTTATATTCTCCTTACTAAAATCGGTAACTAGGGAGAAAAAATTACTAACCTGACCTGCTCATTAAACTTGAAAAGGTCCATTTAAATTAAAAAATAATCAGCATGACATTTCAACAACACGTTTTGCTCTGTTTTCTGTTCTTCTTTTTCTTTCTCCTCCTGATAAATTGCCCTGTTTTGTTCATGCCCTCTGAAGCATTTGGCAACAGCCACCATTGGAAAACAGGATACTGGGCTAGACAGACCATTGGTCTGACCCAATATGGTCATGTTTACATTCTTATGACCCAGCTGGTAATGAAATCAAGAGATGAGGTGGGTCTCTCTCAGTAGAACACCTAAAAGAGGCATTCCACACAGGCTGAGAATATTAAAGAATTAAAAATCTAAGCCCTCCATTCCTTTCCATAAGAAATGTTCTGCACAAACACCTACTCCTGCCTACGTATATTAACATCTTATGTCGCTTTCCTTCATTCTTCCACAGTATCGGATACCAGATCCATGGCAGCTGGAGAAGGAAATGTGAAGGGAACTGGTAGGCGAATAATTATCTTTTAAAATTTCCTCCGGGGTTCACCAACTGGCCTTTTTAGAAGAATCCCGGCAAAATGGAATAGCACATGTACATGATGTGCGATTCTTTCCAGCCAATGCTGAGTTTTGCTCTGGGAAAACAAATCTGTCAAAATCCATGAAAGCAGCCATTTAGCTGAACTCATGGTAGATTTCGACGCGAGAGAAAAGAATCTTTGCCAGAATATTGTAGTTGCATTTGAACTGGTGCAAATCTGAATATATGGACCAGTCCCTGGCTGCAGGGGCAAGCCAGTGCTCGGATTTGCAACTGCCAAGTGTTCTTCAGGCAGCAAGAAGTCAGGTGTCATTTGTGCGGGTCCAGCTAGCCCCTGCAAGAAGGGGGACTTGGGCTTCACTGCTATGGAAAGTATATCCAATTGTAATCTGTACAGCACCCCATCACTTCGGAGGGGCCGTGCTTTGTACTTCTTATTACATGGCAGTTTCTCATGCAGACTTTCTGCAAAGATTGTAAGCTGTTGACCGCAGCTTGTGGTTTCTAGGCGGGAGCATTGCAAATCCAGAGACAGAAGAAAGCTTCAAGCCTTCCTTGCCCACTGACATTCTGCCAAAAGGTCACCCCCCATCAATCGTGTGGAAGCAGCCCAAGGACAGTAAAGAATGGGGTGATGAATACATGTCGAAGGAGCATCCAGACAGAGTGAAGGAAACAGGCCAAAGCAGATACACCTCAGTGGACAGTGTTTTATGCGAAACCTCTTTTGCTGGTAAGAATAAAGAAAAAGTGGTGGCTACCAAGCCTGGGATTCTATAGACCATCAGCTTTGGGATGTTAGAGACCATCAGCTCTCATCTGAAATCAAATAAGTTAGCCAGGGGAGCTGACAAGGCCAGATTATCCATTAGTCACAACAGGCACAGTGCTTAGGACCTACAAAACGTTTAGGGCCTAAAAAACATTTATAACTGATTCGAAAATAAGAAAACTGCTGAAATCAAACTCAGTAATTTGCTCTCTTTAGACAGCCACCACCACGCAGGTGCAATGTTATGCCTGACGATTCCAAGCACCCTCGCTGTATATGCAATGCTCTGGGTTACCCACCGGGGTGCTTTGAGGTTCAACCTAGCGCCAAAAGGGCAGTGTCACTGCATGCCCTGAAACTCTGGCTGTCTTAAATGCTGTGCTGCTGCAACTCACAGCCATCCCACCAGCAGCTGGCAGACAAGCATGCAGGTCATACGCTGCATTCCACTGCCACGGAGTACAAAGCCCGGCATTCCCTGTGGGCTGCAAGAATACGCTTCGGTCTCAGGCCCCAACTAGCAGCAGACACCTGGCTCTGCTCCTCCCTGAACCACTTCGGCTTTCTCAGGGGCTGTTTTTCCTTGCCAAACCCCTAAATCCAGTGACTATGCCAGACACTCTCCACATCAGTCTTAAAGCGCCAGTACCCCCATTACTCTCACCTTTAGGGCTGGATGCTCCTCATTGGTGAATTGTTTTCAGTGGTAGTCAGAAGGCAAGTCAAGGGAATGGCTGCAATCCTTGGGGTAGCCAAGGGTTAATTCAGCCTGTCATAAGTTAGAACAGCCTCAGGGTTGCTCTGGGTTATGCTGTTAGCCTCTTAGAAGTGGTACAGGCACTTTCTGTATCAACTGTGGGCTCCTTCCCCAGGAAGTCCCAGCTTCTCTGTTAGGGCAGCTCTAGGTGGTGTGACCAGGCTAAAGATCTGGCCCTATCTGTTCTCAGTGGAACAGTGTATTTGATTTAAAGATAGCAATAATTACTAGAGATGCAGCAAGATAGTAGCAAAGGTGACGGGAATTTTCTGTTTATGATTTCTAAAAAAACTGCTCTCTCAGAAACTCCAGGGATTGAGGGCAAACGTCTGTTTGCTGTCTTTCTTGTAAATAGACTATGGCCCTGATCAAGCATGGAGCACTTTATGGATCCCAGCCAGTGTTCCCTTTAAGCTCGGCAGCCCGGCTTCACAGGTGATTAATCCATGCACAGAGCCTTGAGCCTCTGACTGGGTGGGGCCGATCAATCACCTGTGAAGCTGGGCTGCCCGCAGCTTAGAGGGAACACTGGTCCCAGCTAGAACTTGATATTTTGGGGAAAATGTATGTGAAAAGAGGAAGCTTCTTCAGCCTCTCCCTTCCAGCTGTCTGGTCAAACACACACACTCAGTTTTTAACACGTTGTTTTAAATCAAACTTTTTGCTGAAGCCAAAAGGCAGAGCATTGCTTTGGAGCTCCTTGAGTCAGAGAGGAAATATGTTATCAACCTATCCCTGATCCTGAAGATCAAAGCCACGTTGCAAGTGTCGGACATGAAGAGGAATGCCAAAGAGAGAAGGTAACTGGCTTTTAGCAAAAGGCCTTTTCAACATTCTTAGTTCTTCCCCCTCCCACCATTTGGGAACTTTCTCTTAGCCACTTGGAAACCATTAAGTGCCTAATGTTTTTATAGCCAGAAAGCTTAACATTTTTAAGATGGGTAAAAGGGTCTGCCTTTCCCTGCCTCTCTTTTCAGAAGTTCATCCGTTCAACAGATTCCAAGGCCAGAAGTCTGACTTCCTGTAGCTCAGGCCATAGAACTTCCCCAGAATATTTCTTTGAGCAGATCTTTTAGAAAAACTGCCAGTGCTGATTAAAAAAATTGCCAGTGATTGAGACTCCACCAGGACCTTTGGTAAATTGTTCCAAGAGTCAAGTGTCCTCACTGTTAAATTTATGTTTTATTTCCAAGCATTTGCTGTCTCTTCTAATCCCCTCTCAGTACCCTGTGGCCCTACCTCATGCCATCCCCCTGTCTGTCTCCTACTCTCCAGCACCCACTGAGACTAGAGAACAAAATCCCTCTCTAGGGCTCCGAGTCCATCCCTCTCCCTCTGCCATTGGAAACTAGCTGGCTCAACATTAACTAATGGACCAGCGACTGCTGTCCCATTATAATCAAATATGAAGTACATTATTCAGTATCCTACGTGGCTAAAAGGCATTTCCCGTTCCTGTCTATTTGGCTGTCTCTTGTCCTTCTTTCCACTGCCTGTGTCTCATGTCTGTTTTCTCTGCATGGTTCTGGTTCCTTTTTCACCTTTTCCTTCTTTCCGGATCTCTGCGTAGCTCTCATGGCCATGCCCTTCAAAAGCTATGTCTGCCCATTTCCTTGCTGTATTTTAATATCACCATGACAACCTTGGCATGTTTTTAATCCACATACTTCAATGGCACGATCACATGCTATTTATAAAAAGTACAATATCATACTCTCGTGCCCTGCCCAGTCTTTGGACTGGGAGTTAGTTGGTAATTCTCTTTCAAAACAATGTTTGATGGAAAATACTGTTTCTACACAATTGAAATTTTCCATGGGAAAAGGTAGATTTTGCTTAAATTTGTCCATTTTCTGCCAGGTAATCAGAGCATCTTGAATTGGTCCTACCTTGGGCAGGGGACTGGACTTGATGACCTCCTGAGGTCTCTTCCAACTTTATGATTCTACGAATCCAAACATTTCAGTTTGTTGCGTCAAAGGGAAAAGTTTTGTTTCAGGTTATTTTGAAATTAATCTGAGCTGCCACAGTGATGTATAGAAGTTGTACTTCAGGTACTTCTAGGCCTCATTCTTCATTATAGGCTGGGTTTCCTGACTGAACTACATCTCCCACAATGCACCATGATCTCCTATCTGGTTAAATTGCTGTGATGCACTGTGGGAGTTTCTTAACAGAAGTGCATTCTGGGAGATGTAGTCCAAGGAAGAAACCCTGCTCATAGAAGTGATTGGAGGTATGAGGAATTCTAACTACAGTCCTCATCAGGCAGATTCAGCAAACTGAAATGTCAGAATGCTTCATTTTCAAACTGAATTTTTTTGATGTTTCAATTGAGAAAAATCATATATATAGTAGCTCAATGTCTGTGACTAACGCTGAAACGCTGGCTGTTCCCTCTGGGTGGCGCTGTTGCCTCCCGCCGTGACGCTCGGCTGACTTCTGCGCCGTTCAGCCAGGCCGCCGCGTGGGAGCATGTGACGCAAAAGGCCGTTTGGGGTCGGGACTCCCCATGCAGCACGGGGCCCAAACGGCCACTTGCGCCGCTTGCTCCCATGCAGCTGAGCGGCACAGAAGTCAGCCGAGCGCCACAGCGCCGCCCAGAGGGAACAGCCAGGGGGCGGGGCCTGGACGAGCATGCATCTCTGACGTCAGGAAAGGGCGGCAGATTCAAAAGGAGGAAAGTGGAGCAGACAGAGAGGACGCGGAGGAGACAGAGAGGAGAACGGAGGAGGTGGAGGACAGCAAGAGAGAGAGAGAGAG